>JANRMT010062849.1:614458-689525 GCA_026402145.1 Polypterus bichir lapradei | reverse complement strand
AATAAAAGGTGTCATTTTTCTCTGACAGACATTAGGAAGTTTTTCTTTCCTCAGAGAACCATAGACACATGGAATAAGCTACCAAGTAGTGTGGTAGACAGTAGGACTTTAGGGAATTTCAGACTTGATTTGATATTATTTTGGAGCAATTAAATGGATAGGACTAGCAAGCTTTGTTTGGCTGAATGGCCTGGTCTAGATTGCTCTAATTTTACAACATGGGGTGAATGTGCAAACACTGCACAGACATTGACCAGGCATTGAATTTGACTTCAAGTCACTGGATCCATGATTCAGCATTGCTAGCCACCGGAGTACTATGCCAACCTGTATGTTTGATTCTAAAAAATAAACAAAACATTATCTTCATTGAGGCCCAAAAACGGCCAAATAAATACATTTATAAATAACTTGGATCCTTGCTAATCTAAGGGGCCAACCTGTTATAAGTGCAGTGATTTCTTCATCCAACAGTGAAGATGAGACAGTCAGATCCTAGTTTGATGGATCACAAGAATGTTCCATTAGCTTAGCAAGATAAAATTTTGCACATACATCACATAGAAGGGTGCATCTGTGGACAGGCATAAACAAAATGGTATCATGGTAGAAACAAAAACAAGCATACACTTCAGAAATGAATAGGATTTGTTACCAAGTACACTTCGCCCTTCATAGGAACCCTAAACTAGAGACTTTATTATTTAAAAAATAAAACACTTCTATTATAATAATTTGTTTTATTAGTTGGTGATGATTGGCTGCTGCTACTTTGACTCTCAAATTTTGCTTTTAGAAATGTTAACAATGTGCAGTTTGTAAATGCATTCTTGAAATAAGTGGTTTTATACAAGCAGAAACTGAAAAATGCCTATAATTGAAAATTATAAGTATGTGAAAATACACACACTGTAAACCTTTAAATAGCAAACATTAAAAAGTATCAAGGGGCTATTATATTGTGCAGTGTTTTCTAATTATTTGTGACAGAAGTTATGTGTCGCACTGAAGTAAAAGAAAATGTTTTGTTCCTTGCAATCAATTAAGCATTGTCACTTTTTTTAGCAATTTTTTATCATAAGGTGTGTCCTTTCCAGCTGAATTTTAACTACAAATTAATTCTGCATACTGTTGTAATCTGAAATTAAGCTGCTGTTTGGAAATATTTAATAAAAGTAATTAGTAAAGAATTATAGACTATTAACGGGCAAGGCGGGTAAAGTGCTACTATTGCATTTTCCAAGATGTAGGATGCATACACTTTATGTCAGGATTTTTCTCTGAGTACAGGGCTCAGACCACTCTAACTCCAAGTGCCTCTTTTTAATACGCCCTTCAATGAAGGACTACACTTAAGCTGAGTTGAAACGTTTGTAATAATAATAAATGATAAAACAAGTTTTTGTCTGCTAACTGAATTTGACATCACTAAAAATCTTGAAATTTCATTTTCCAACAAAAGGTAAACATGTAAGGCTGAATTGTGGAACCTCAAACTGGTTGTACTGCATTATTATTTTGATGTCTTGAGAACATACTCACTATTATACATATGCAATACATTGTTTGAATTAACAGATACACATCCAATAGGCTTGATTTGATTCTTTGTGTAAGACACTATATAAATTAAGCATAATTCATTTGTTTACTATATTGCTGAACAAAGCACACATAATTCAGAAACAAATGCATCTACATATTAATACATCTCTATTTCTACCATGGTTATTTTATTTATTTACTGGCTGTGCTACCCATTTACAATGGGTTGAAATCTAAGTAAACAATGTAGACCTCAGAGTTAGCGTTTGCAGTGTACAATGCCGTTATATGCTGATTGTTAGGGGATTCTTGAAAGCATTGTTAATGTGTGTGATGCACCATCTGTTAGAATGATAAATGCAATGCATTTTATTAATACACACACAGTTATCATTTTCTTAAGATGGATTTGAACATCTCATTTTTATTTTTTTTTTATTATTTTTTTTTTTTATATGGCCATAAATTTGTATTTGGTAGATGCATTGCATAATGTATTGGTGTGTCTAAAACTCATCACCTATTTCTTCAGTGATTCAGTTATTTTGAATGACATGTTTGGCTTACTCTAACATTTGCTACCTATTGGTTTTTTTTCTTCTGCTGTGGGCTAAGCAGCACAATGTCAAAGGAGCTGACTAAGCTGTAATCCTATGATACCCCTCTTTAAATTCTGACTATTAAACCATATTTAAACTGCATCTTAAAGTTTATAAACAACACATAAACGTTTCCTTATAAAAGTTTTGTGTGTAAAATTTTTTATTTTGTAAGTACATGCACCTTTGAAGTAACACAAGGATTAGTGTTGTCATCATCTCATAGCTACAAATGGGTTGTTCACACTGTGAACATGTAGACTGGTAATCTAGCTTGCATCGCACATCTCAAAAGAAGTTCAGGATCAGTTAAATTGCAGTTCTAAACTGACATGGAGTAAGAGAGTATGCCTTTTGAGATTGACTTCATCTCAAAAATCTGAACTAGACTAAGAGAGTTTGAAAATAGACTATTCTACAGTATTAACTCATAAGTTTTAATTAATTTCTGGGTATGGTTTCTGTCATCACATATATTTTGGTGGGACTTACCTAATTAATTTAATGCTATAAGAATGTTTTTACCTTGAAGCCTATATATCTTAATCTTAATGGTATTAATTATTTCATATCTACATGCCTCAGTACAATTTCCTGTCATTTCCTTCATTTCACAAATCTTGTTTTTGCTATACAAAGGTGTGGACAGCCAGAGCTTATCCCAGTAGTACTGTATGCCTGTCTATTGCCATGTTTACAGTATACACTTAACATGTATGTCACTGGAGTGTTGGAGGAAGTTGGATTACATGGTGGAAACACCTGTGTACATCATAAGAATGAGCAAACTCCACATAGACCTGGTCTTGTATTTGGCCCCAGGAGCTATGAGGCAGCAGCACAAACCACTGCACATCTCTGCCAATCAATCCATTACTTATGTCGTTCTTCATTTATTTTCCGTCAGTTCATGAAAAAAGTGTGGATTGTTTAAAGAAAAACAGTACAATCCTGAATTGGATCCAAGTGTGTTTTTTCTCTTTGTTGTGCTCCCAATATTGACTCATGAACTACATTCTCATGATTGAGTTTCAGCAGTGTTTTGATTGTTTCATTTTATCTTTTACTATTTTTTATATTTGTATTATACTTGCTGTCCTAGCTGTGATTTTCCAATCATCCCTTCCTCCATTTTGTTAGCATTGGAGGATTGTAACACCAATCCATTGTGCTTCTTAGTGCATACAAACATACCCATGTATACTGCATTAATCAAGTATGGCCAAATAAACAAACAGTCAGTGTTTCTGAAGTAAGAGGAGACTGAATTACCTAAAGGTAGTCAACACAAGCTGGTAAACAAAACCAAAACATGTAAAATGCATGCAGATGGTAGCCGAAGGAGTCGAGTTAAACAGAGGCAGTAACCCTAAAATCTTGTTAGCTCAGGAAGTAGAATAGTTTATTTTCAAATAGTTTCAGTTTATACTTATTTAAAAGATGACCATCCTGTTCTGGGTATTTTGGAATGAGATGTCAGCTGCTCTTCAGAAGATTTTAAATGTGAGAGAACATAACATAGTAAAAAGGAAAGAGTGTATTGCACTGAGTGTTGCTGTTGCATTATCAACTCACATGGAACAAGAGTGGTTTGTATTTTCTAGGTTTAAGGTCCAGGCCTTGATTTTAGCAAACTATGCTGCTTGCATTAATGAGTCACAGGTGTTGTTAGGTTATACATACAAGGCAAAGATGAGCTCTATTTGTCATGAGAAGAGGTTGGAGTTAGTGAAGGGCCGCATTAGCATGCATATGAGAAAGAAAAGTTTGCTTCCATGATAGAAGATAGACATGATATTTCAGCTTCATAGCCTTCATCTGATGAATGACTTAATAAGAAATAAACAGACATCATATATATGGGCTAAAGAGGAAACAAAGCCAGGGTGAGATAAAAATTGTGAAAGACCAGATAAGGTTCAAAAAGCAACTATTTGAGAAGATAACGGCAAAGATTAAAAGGTTAGTCGGTCATTTATTGCTGGAGGAATCTGTGATACAACTTTGAGAATTAGCATAGCTCCTTCTTTTTGCCTTTGAAAGATGCCTTTGAAACCCTATGAAAGCACACAAATAGAGAGATTAGCGTGGTTATGATCAAGAGATGTGAAATATTCCATAATAGTCTTGGTTAAAACTTTGATCTTAACAGCTCTGAAATAATCTGAAAGCTGTCTCCCTGTTTCACCATTGTGGATTGCTGGACATTTTTTTTAATAAGAAATGCAATACATATGGCTTTTGAACAATCAGAATGCCTTGTTTTTAATTTTAAGTTGTCCAGTGAGGTAAGACTACAACAAACTTTAGTAGAAACATCCTCACAAATGCATTTTTCACTTTTAAAATGACATTAAAAATAATAAAAAGCCTCTATTGAGTGAACACAAAAACATTAAATAATTCCTTAGCAAATTGCTTTGCATGTTAAATAGAAGAAATTCATGCTTTCTTAAAAATGGTATTTAAAGAGAAAATAATGTATGACCCATCTGCAATTTAAAGGTGTTTTTCCACCCCACTATCTACGTAGAAGTACCACTCAATTGGAACTCAATACATTTTTGCTGTTACTTACCTTAGACATTCTTTGCCATCATCTGTTGTGGGTTTCTCCTACTTCTTAAGGAGATAAAGTTTGCCAACTTTGAGATTATTGTAATTTTTTCCAAATAGCTATGGTGAAAGTTGCAATGCCTACAAGAGATATGCACGCAGTTTACCACTGTGACTTCCAGGGGGTGCTCTACCCACCTGGAAGATACCTGATTCCACAACTATCACATTTTAATGATTAAAAAGTGAGTTTATTTAGTCTTAGTAAGTATTAATATCACTTTAAGGCTTTCTTACTGTATCTTAGCACCCTCTTTTTTTTTAAAAAAAAAAAAAAAACTTCTTTTTCTTATTGGCTTTTACCCATTGTAAGCAAATGAGACACCCATCATTGACTGGACCTTAGTTAAAACTACTGAAATCTCTTCTGCTAGCTTTATTTAAAGGTTACTCTCAGGATATGTGGTCAGATGAGGTGGTCCTAGGCTATCTTCATATAAAACTCATTGAGTGTACCCTCCTATTTGATGTCACCAGGACCTTCTTAGATGTTGTCATTCTGGAGCAAAAGAGCAAGCATGCTTTGAGGCATCTAGAGTTCCTTGGACTAATTTTACTAGGGACTTTCAAAAAGATTTCCACACTTTTTTTTAACTCTGTTTATTAAGAATTTCAAAAACAAATTACATCACTTTTCTACGTAGTCACCTTTATTTGGAATGCAATCCAATTATTACTTGTCCCGCCTTTACCATTTGCAATGAAAATATAAAAGTGCAGAAACTTTTTGAACGTCCCTCATACATTTATGTCTTTACCACTGGCTCGGACATAACAAGAAAGTTGGGTGAACTGTAACAGCTTCAAGCTTTATGGTATATCACACTGATGTCTTCTAATTTCTGCCAAAATCATCTGTAGAATCATTGTAATATTTCAACGATTTGAGATTTTACCCATTGTATTGCCCTATACCTTTGCCTTCTAGCATTTGAGAATATCCATCCATTACCCAACCCGCTAAATACTAACTACAGGGTCACAGGGGTCTGCTGGAACCAATCCCAGCCAACACAGGGCACAAGTCAGGAAACAAACCCCACACACACACACCAAGCACACACTAGGGACAATTTAGGATTGCCAATGCACCTAACCTGCATGTCTTTGGACTGTGGGAGGAAACCGGAATACCCAGAGGAAACCCACGCAGACACGGGGAGAACATGCAAACTCCACACAGGTAGGACCTGGGAAGTGATCCCGGGTCTCCTAACTGTGAGGCAGCAGCGCTTCCCACTGCGCCAATATGCCGCCCTATTCAAGAATATTCAACTTGGAAATCACAATCTGTGCAAAGAGAGATATATAAAATGACTTCCAGATTAAAACAGAACATGATTCCTGTGTAGATGTACAATAATCATTTACAAAAGTCATGTACAAAATGTATACAGTATTATACAATATCTATATAGAAAATCCACTGTCTTTAAAAAATATTGATAAAATAAGTTTAGTAGACAGTCAATAAAGAAATAAACCCAAAAGTGTTATTTACAAACAATACTTTTCTCAGCCAACTCTATGAAAATGCATATGTTCTCTACTGTGTTTCAAAATAAATGATCTTTATGCTGGGAGCTGAAAACACTGTGATATCAGCTGTAGGCTTTTGTCTAGAATGGTGTATCCTCCCACTGTGTTATCAAAAACATGAAAATGTGCCAATTCAGGAGATATTTAAAGCAGCAGGTTTTGTACCTGCTATACACTGCCCTGTTTTGTTTCTGACTGTCCTAAATAAAGTGCTATTTTTTAACAGCATGATGCATCTAAATTAACAAATTGATTCGCAATTTAAGGTAAACGGGTTTTTGGATAACTATGAAATATTCACATATTCATTTGTGATTTCTTCTGATCTTTATAATGTTACAGTCTTAAGCTTTACTCAAAATGTACAGCATATGTCACCCAAGGACCATTCCAAAGATCTTTTCCTCTTTCTGGTTTTTAGCTGTAGGTCTTTCCAGCTGTCCACCACCTCAAATTCCTAGTAATGGAATCAAAGTAGGAGACCGCTACTTAGTGAATGATGTGGTAGCCTTCAGTTGTGAGCCTGGATACACACTGCAGGTAAATTATAGCCTAATCTTCAGAATGACATTTACTTCTTTTCAAAAAATGATTTAAACATGTGTAGTGTTGTTGCTGAATTTTCAAGAATAAAGTTATTTTGTTTCATGTTTTAGGGTCATTCTCATATATCCTGTATGCCTGGAACAGTACGTCGCTGGAACTTTCCTCCTCCTCTCTGCATTGGTAATGCCCTATTTTTTCCTTATTTTTTTATAGAAAACACAAAAAGATGGTCACAAAGAAAACTCAAAAAAATTACATTTCATGACATGTGGTGAAGGTACTTGTTGACAGATATAAAGGGAAATAGAAAAACAAGATAAAACTAACTACAATGAATTAAAGAAAAGCTAGAATGTGAGGGAAAGTATATTTGGTGCATTTTAAAAAGTGTATGTTCAAGTTTGAGTTGGTAATCTTGGAGTTAAATGAACACTTGCCTTAGATATACACCAGTCAGCCACAACATTAAAATCTCCTCCCTAATACAGTATAGGTCCTCCTGCATAGGTGTCGAATGGTATTTGGGATCAATATATTACCGGCAGATCCTTTAAGTCCTGTAAATTGTGGGGCCTTCATGTATCAGAATTACTTTTACAGCACACCCCACAGATCCTTGATTGGATTGAGAGCTGGAGAATTTGGAAGCAAAGTCAAAACCTTGAACTCTTTGTCATGTTCCTGGACATGTCATCCACTCCTGAACAATTTTTGCTGTGTGGCAGCATGCCTTATCCTCCTGAATGAGGTCACTGCCTTCACGGAATACTATGTAGGGGTGTACATGGCTTGCAACAATCTGTAGGTAGGCGAGTACATGTTGAATTCACATCCACATGAATGCCAGGATCCAAGGTTTTTCAGCAGAACATTACCCAGACTATCACACTACATACACCGATTTGCCTTCTTCCCATAGTGTATCTTGCTGCCATCTCTTTCCCAGGTAAATGACATATGTGCACCCAGCCGTCCATTGCATCTAAAAGAAATCATGATTCATCAGACCAGACCACCATATTCAATTGCTCCAGGTCCAGTTCTGATGCTGACATACCCATTGGTGGACAGGTGTCAGCATGGATACTCTTGTCTGGTCTGTAGCTGCACAGACCTATACACAGCAAGCTGTAATGCACTGTGTGTTCTGGCACCTTTCTGTCATGGCCAGTATTATGTTTTTTTTATGAATTTGTGCTACAGTAGCTCACTCTTTGAGATTGGAGCAGGGAGTCTAGCCGCAAGTGCATGAGTGAGCCTTGGGCACCCATGACCCTGTTGTTGGGTTACCGGATTTCCTTACTTGGACCATTTTTGGTAGGTTTTAACCATTCCATACTGGGAACACTCCACAAGACTTGCCATTTTGGAGATGAGCCTAACCAGTCGTCAGCCATCAAAATTTGGCCCTTCTCAAAGTTGCTCAGATTTTTTGCTTCCAACACATCACCTTCAAGAAGTTACTGTTCACTTGTTGCATAATATATCCTACCCCTTCACAGGTGCCATTGTAACAAGATAATCAATATTATCCACCCATATGGAAAAATACAGTAAGGATTTTATATAGCCAGAATGCTAAATTAGTGCATGTTACCATTTAGTATTTTATAGTATAATTTGTATACTTCTCTATTTGTCATACCCTTTCTCTTTAGAATGTGGTTCATTTACTGCAAGATTAGTGCCACTTTCTTAGAAAAACTCACACATTAAACCTATATGGCATATATATAACATATATAAATCTAAAAGTAAATTTTACAAAATACCATATAACTACATAATTTACTATACTTTTTTGTAAGATATTTATATGATTTTTAGTATGGAATTAACACGTCTCATATAACAACAACAACAACAACAATATTTATATAGCACATTTTCATACAAATGATGAAGCTCAAAGTGCTTTACAGGATGAAGAAAAAGAAAAAAGACAAAATATAAAAAATAAAATTAGGCAATACCGATTAACATAGAATAAAAGTAAGATATGATGGCCAAGGAGGACAGCAAAAACAAAAAAAATCTCCAGACGGATGGAGAAAAAACTAAATCTGCAGGGGTTCCAAGCCATGAGACCACCCAGCCCCCTCTAGGCATTCTACTTAACATAAATGATCTTAATCAGTCCTCATGGTTTTTCGGCTTCACATGGAAGAATGATGATGATGGTCATGTGGACCTCTGGCCTTAAATCCATCAATGTAACGGTCATATGAGCATTATTATTTCTATTTAAAAAATTCTGTCTTGTAAGCATATGATTAATATGTATGCAAAGAGCTAAAGCACTCCTAAATTCAGCTCCTCTAAACCTGAACTCCTGGGGCCTCATGTATAATGCCGTGCATAGAATTCGCACTATAACATGATGTAAGCACAAAAGCCGAAATGTGCTTACACAAAGAAAAATCCAGATGCAGGAATCTGTGCGTACTCCAACTTAAGCTCAGCCTTCTGTGAAAAGACAATGGGAAAAGCACGGGGGAAAATATAAGAATTTCAGTGAATACCAAGTGGAGGCAAAGGAAAAACATACTATTTGTTTATTTAAACCGTGGTATAATCAACAAAAGGAAGTTGATCGAGTGACATAGCATGTTGGAGAAACTTGAAAACTCACGTTCACAAAGTCGCACAGTGCCAGAAATAAAAAAAGAAGTTGTCAGATATCAAAATCGCCGTGAAAAGGCGAGTCATAGCCCACTGTCTGAGTGTCGCATGAAAGCTTATTAGGGTACAGAGAAAAAAAAGGCACACAGTGGGGAAAAAGCACCAAATGTCAACTACAATCTCGAAAAATTCCACTTTAATCATGTAGTTTATTTTGTCATTAAAGTAGAACATCATAAACGTCATCTTAAAATCGTTTAATTAACCAGTTTCTCAAATCACATCGTAATTAAAGTAGCACGTTAAATGCTTTGTTTTGTATGTGATCTTCTATGTGTGTGAATCACTGCTTGCTTCTTAAACCAGCTCTCTTCCTCCAACTGGACACAGAATCCATTACATTCTTGATATTACAGCTCTCTGAATAACTAAAATACTAAGATGTATACATGATATCATTTTCATGATAATAGGAGTTAAAGCACGTTATTAAACATGGGTTTCACGGCGCAGTGATTGTGCGCGACCTTCGATGAAATGATTTATTGCAGCAGTATTCATAGGCGGCCCTGGGCAGAGAATCAGTGGCCCCTTCGCCCGCCAATGTCAATATGGTATCTTATGCACGGTGGATGGCCCCGTCCGTTGCGGACACTGCATAGCCACCTCGTGCTCATGACATAAACGTTTAACTTTCGTCGAAATTTGCCACTGCGTTTTTAGCTGTGTCGTTATTTTCTCTTTCTGTTTTATATTCAATATATATTGCTTTTTATATACAGAAATGCTTTTCTTTCTCCAAGTAACCGATCGCCACACAATCAGCTCTGTAATAGACGTTAAGCCATCTGTAAGCTTCGAGCGCCGATTCTTCAAAACGTTTAAGGAACATTGAAATATCTTCGTAGTACATGTTTAATTATTCTATCCTTCACGCCAGTCCCAGTGAAGAATATAGATTGTTTAAATGAAGTTAAAATTTTATTTGTATAATATAATAAAATATTTTGCTGCATTTCATCTTAAAAATGATATTGTCATCATATGTAAATACGCGCTTTATAAAGTGGCACAGGTTGTGCAATATTATAACTGTAGTGCAAGTTTACAGTGAGGTGATTGCACTTATAAGTACAAACAGTTCTACAAGGAGCAATTGATTGAGTGCATTTAAAGTTCTTGGGATGAAACTGTTTCTGAACTGCGAGGTCCGTACAGGAAAGGCTTTGAAACATTTTGCCGTGGCTGAGACAGTGTGTGCTTGATAATGTATACTGATAATTCTCTTTCTGATCAGCTGCTGCTGTTATTCCCCACTCAGATACAGTGATATAAATACTCCGAGTGGTGCAGTGAGAGTAATATGGAAAAAGATGATCCTCTGTGGCAACCCTTAAAGGGAGCAGCTGAAAGAAGAAAAAAGAAGAAGAAGGTGCAGTGAGAGTAACAACGCTAAAGCAGTTATGGTATTTGGAATACTATGGCTATTCCCTGGACCATTATACGAGTTAATTACAATCAGATGCATTACACTAATAAACAATATGCGGTTAGTTTCAGTGTATTTATAAAGCCACGTCAGGAAAATAAATAGTAACCACACAGGAATAGTAGCACTGCTTTGACGCTGGGTGCCGCCAGTCTGCAAAACCGAGCGGAGAACTTGCGTAGGACAAGGTATGAGGTACCGTGGAAAAGTGCGTGGCTTTACACCAAGTGTAGGTTTTATACATCACGATTTGAACATGGAAAAGTTCTTACGCAACATTTCTGTGCGTACGCATCGTTTATACATGAGGCCCCAGGTGTTTATATCCAACAACCATTTTCACACTAATTTTACCAGATCCCTCCCTTCAGCCAATTACAGCGTATGATTTTTCTAAATGGGCACCAACAGGACTGGCTCTCCAAGAATGGATGTCTGAAATCCTTTAAAAAATACAGCTTAAAACATCAATGATAAAAGAAATTTCACATATTTATTTCTCTAATAGATGCAGTAAAATGTAGCCACAACTAGCTCAAATACATACACAAGCAAAAAGAAACTGAAAGGTATTTATTGTATAACAGGTATATCAGACAAATGTGAAGAACACCACTGTAACATATAACACTAAACACTAATTTAAAACAGTGAAACTAGTCATCAAAAAACATCAGGGTATCTCTTCTGTGATCTTGGGGACTTTTTTCTTCTCTCTGAGTTCTGCAAGCTTGGCATTTATTGTTGTTCCAATCATTGATGGCATAACATGAGGCCATATTCCAGTGGTGCCTCTGAAAAAGTGAAAGGGTAGAATACAGAAGAATAAAGTCTTAATTTGTTTTACTATAATTGCACACATTAATTATATCATTAGAAATTGGCACATAAGAACCAGTATCCACCCACCAGGACACTTGAACTGCACCTGAAAAATATAAATCCACAGTATTTTAAAATGTCTTAAATTTTAGCCTACAAAAAAACTTGTAAACCCGGCCCACCTTAAGTCTTTTGTCTTGTAAATATGTCAGTAAGCACAAGCAGCAAACAGCCTGCTATACCATCCCCCCATTGCCGCAGAAAGGGCAAGAAGTTCTCCCAGTAAAGCCTTGATTATAATGGAGTGAAATGCTGGAATTTGAGAGGGGAAATATTTGGAATACATACATTTCATGTGTGTTCCTTGTCTACAACAATCTATGTAAACACATCGTTAAAACAGAAATGTTTTTTCATGTTTTAGTAATAAATGACAAAATGTCGACATGAACTGTATAATGTGTGAAGGCTGAAGTCCAAATATCAAATAAACATTTTCACAAAAGGTTCAAGTATAATACGACCATTTCCGTGGTGCAGCGGTAAGAACTGCTGACTTATAATCCAGAGGTTGTGAGTTCAAAGCCAGCTCCCCTGCAAATTTATCGTTTGGAGTGTTAAGCTGCTCTTATTGTTAATACTATACAATAAAAACTGCAAGAAGGTATGCAAATGAATATGAAAAATATGAATAATGTTGCATCAGTGCCACAATGTTTTAGAAAATGTACTATACAGGTCATAAAATGAATTATTTCAAATATCATATATACCTATGTCTCTGTTTTTTGTCAGTGCAGCTTTGACATCATGGACCATAAGGTGTATACTAATTCAGCGTGAGCAGGAACACTCAGTAAAACTGAATAGAAAAAATTCAAGTGACAACGACATACCAGAAAGGCATGATACACCAGCATTTGTGTGTCAGTTTTTATCCCTCCAGATCAGAGAATTTCCAGTTCCATTGTCTCAAAACACCACTCGGATCTACAGTTATTCCCAGTTTCAGATAAAAACTAATAGCATCAGATCTGGGAATGGGGTGGGTGTTGTATTGTAATCATAAATGAGAGAGAAAAAGAAAAAAAAGCTAACTTTTACAAGTATTATAAATTTACACCAGCTGTTACAGACACAAATCAAATGTATGTTTTTATAGCATAATATTAACAATAAGAGCAGCTCACTACTCAAAATGGTAAATTTGCGGGGGAACTGGTTTCAAGCCCGCGACCTCTAGATGGTAAGTCAGCAGATCTTGCCACTGCACCATGGAAGCCGTTGTATTATTCTTGCAGCTTTTGTGAAAGTGTTTATTTCATATTTCATATTTGCTTCAGCCTTCACACATTATACAGTTCATGTCTACATTTTGTCATTTATTTCTAAAACATGAAAAAGGTTTCTGTTTTAACAATGTGTTTACATAGATTATTGTAGACACAGAACACAGATGAAATTATTTACTCTATAAGATTCTAGGTAGCTCACTCCCAAATAATCAAGGGTGGAACTGGAAAAACATCTTGCTCGTTCTGCGGCGGTGGGATGAATATGGTATAGCAGGCTGCTTGCTGCTGATCAACACATTTACAAGACAAAAGACGCTGAGGGAGAGGTGCAAAGGGATTTAAGGTGGGCCGCGTTTATTCGTAGGCTTTGGTAATTCTAGTCAAATAATAGTAAAATTTTGAATTGTGTACAACAGATAGAGAAACATATACAGATGAAAGTACAGATAAAGAAACATGACAATTAGTTGGTAATATTTCCTGACGTTACGGTGGATTTTGCTGAAAGTTGTACCCTACCAGGCATATCCAAACTGTAAGCTAATGTCAAATGATGTTAAGCTTGTCTAATAAATACTTACACATGATGTGACACTAAACTGCTGAGCAGATTGGTTAACATTCATTACTCTTACATTAACCTAAACAGAAATTTGAAATAACTATAGGCAAACCTACCTGCTTTTCGGTGTTTCATTTGCTGGAAATTCAAAGCTGAAGTTTTAAACCTTCTAGACATCTAACTTCCGGTCACCGTGTTCCTTCTTTTGCAAACTGCCATGGTGCCTTGAACACCTCAGATCACGATCACAGTTCACGATCATTAGAAAGTCAGGGCTATATTGTTTTGCAGCTAGTTTCTGATAAAAATTCCAGAAGGATCAAATAAAGTAACATAAACCTGAAATGTCAAAATGAAAGCTTTACTGTTTGTATCCAAGATGAAGAGTTACAGAAACAGAAGAAAATCCCAACTCACACACAACATGGTCAAACAAATGGTAAAGTTAGTTTGTGATCTATGCTGTTTGCAATCGTTTCATATTGCATACTCATCTTATTGTGTGTGTGTGTGTGTGTGTGTGTGTGTGTGTGTGTGTGTTTGAAAACATACAAAATAACGGTCTTGTGTTAAAATGAATAGTGGTAAAATAAAACTAACTTTACGCAGAAGATAACACCCACCAGCCATAATGAGGAGTAGTCCAAAAAGCTTTTTTTTTGTTTGTTTGTTTTCTCCTGCTAACTGCTGCTTTTGTAGTTACTGAATATTTATTCTTCAAAGTTGTTTTCCCATAAATAGCAAATACTGTATTTTTTTTAAATCCATGAAATATTATATTTCTTGTCATAAACCCAGATTAACACATGTGGATTGCAATGGGAAAGAGAAATTTATTTGACCTGCGTAAACTTGTATGTATTGTATTTTACAATAACACATCATAGCATCTCAAACTGATTACCTGTTATTTTTTGCACTTTTAAGTTCAGATTTATTACATGTATAAAAAGTGATATTAAAATACTTGTAAACTTCAGTTGTTAAGAATAGATTTAAATATTTTCTTATGTTTAGTTATTGAGAAAATGACTTGATGATAAAATCAAGCTAAATGTTAAGCTGTGTCACATATATGTCCCTCTCTTATTTTTCTGATATTATCCCATATTTTATATCAATAAATGTATCACTTGCACAATGCATGTATGTTTAATACTACATGTATTTTGTAAATATTGTGTATGAACATGAAAGGCCATCTACTGAATTCTTGTGATTTATATAAAACATATTAGAATTATAGTCATTTTTTATAGAACCTTTTCATGTGGGTCACGTCACCTGTCAGTGGTTTTAATGCTGTGGCCGCTCAGTTTATGTACAGCTAAGAACAATGTAGTGGGTGCTCAAAAATGCATTTAGAGTCAACAAATGCATTTTACTTAAGAACTGATAAAAATATATTTATATCCTAAAAAAAATGTGAAACAGACATATACAGCACAATGTGAGAATTAATGTAGGGAGCAGATTGTGAGCAATTCCGATGGCAAACTGAAGCAGGTCATCAGGCAGATAACAGCTTAAAAAGGCGATAAGTGATTGTGAATAGTTGTGTTCAAGTACCTGCTAAAAGGTTTGTGTTGTCTGTGATGGCTTACTTGTTTAAAACAACTATAAATGTTAAGGGAAATGGTTGACGACTGTCTACTGAGAATTTGGTGGTGTTAAATAAGCTGCAGCTGACAAAACCATATGAAGAAAAAAAAACATTGCACGGAAGCTCATGAGTGATCTTCAAATTATGGAGTATCACGGAAGCTCATGAGTGATCTTCAAATTATGGAGTATCCTGAAAGCAGACATAAAGGCTTGGGCATTATGACATTGTTAAAAGGATAGGTAAAAAATAAGAATATTGCCCAGTTGAGAGTTAAGGAAAGGAATAAGAATAAATTATTGGAAATAAAAGAATAAACTATGCTTTTGAACTGACTGTTCTTTGAAAAATCATTCATATGATTCTAGCATCATGGTGTTTGATATTTCACACTATATATCATCAGAATAATAAAACAAAATGTCTATCAGTAGATTTACATACTCTGTGTAACCTGCCCACGTATGCTGCCAGGAAAACTTTATAAGTTCAGCCAAGAGCTAATAGAAAATAACTAATTTAATAGCTAGTTCATTTAAATAAAATTGAGCTGTTTGTTTCTCTCTTGCTTTCTTTCTATAGATGTATAGATAGGTAGATGGCCACCCGAATGATAAAAAGGCAAGAAAATTAAAATGAAAGAATAACCTCTGACTTGGCAGTCAAGTCACACTAAGGCATTATACAAGTGTATTGCTGATGGAATAAAGGAGCCTGTTTCGTTAAGAGGCATTAGCTCTCTGTTCTTTTGAAATTGCGGCACATTGAGTAACTAAACAATATAGTAATATGACAGAAAAGGCGATATCCCTCCCATCGTGATTACTAGCTTTGTTTGTTAACGCACTTCTGCTGAATAATTTGTTGACTGAAAGTACTCAGTGTGTCATGGAGAGAATGTGTGTACACACACATGCACATAGCAATAGTATTCCACATAGGATACAGCTACACACACGTTCACAGAGATCCCATCTAGAGTGTGCCAATTGTCAGTCATTTATAAGATTCTCGATATAGAGATTCACAATCACCAGCTCTAATAAACATGCAGGTGTCATCACAACACATAAAAAAGAGAAACTGTTTTGGCTATATGCTACTTACTAACCAAACTGTCTTGCATTTACTGCAGTTGTTCTAATTATTGAGGAGTGACCTAAATAGCCTTGATAAACCCTGTGAGAAAGAGTAGCATCAGACTCAAACTTGGTACCCAATTATTATTTCAATCAGATAAAAGAAAAAGTATAGAAAATATAAAAGCAATGTGGTATTTATTAATGTAAAAAATACCAAATAGAAGAAAATATAACAGAAAATAAAATAGCAAAGTCTAGATATAAACAGTTTTACAAAAGATTACTGAAAATCGGAAGTGTCTAGCCGTGTATGTTCTGGTTGGCTTTTGGTTTAGCGATCAGCGTGGTTCATAATTACATTTTCTGACATCCATGTCAGATGATCTCATGTGTCATGATTTGACATCGCCCTTCTGTCTTTGGTTTTCTTGCACTTTTTTCCTCCACTTTTGTCCTCTTCTTTCGGTCCACCAGACAATTCATATTTAAGTTAGAATGCACATGTGGGATTTCAGGACATGTGACATTGCACACATTTGATTGTCCATCCCGTCCTGAAGACGAATGATTCTGATCAAACTGTTTGATCTTTTAAATACTTCCACACACCTTCCTTTCCCAAGCTGTAAACTAATCTGTTAATTACTTCTATGGATAAGTTCTGTGGAATGTGCTTATTTTCTTTTCCCTGGTAATAAAGTAATTAGGATGAGTGGAACTATTGTATAAATTACTATAACAATACAAAAGGATTATTGTAATCCCTGTAAATCCTGTAAAGAAGATGTGAAAGATTAAAGGAATGCAATCTCCTGGCAAAAGAGTGTGCTCTGTGTTTTGTGTCTGCTCTGGTACATCACTTCCTGAATAGTGACCGGGCATAGAGGCTCTTTGGTGTGGCAAATGTCAATAACCAGTTCCTTGGTTTTATTAAGTTGCAGACAATTCTTACTGCAACAAGAAACAAAATTCTCCACCTGGCTCCTATACTCTGCCTCATCACCCTTATTGATTTGCCCTATAAATGTAGAATCATCTGAAAACTTCTGCAAGTGACATGACCTGGTGTTATATTTAAAGTCAGGGTGGTCAAGAAGAAGTGAAGAGAAGACAGGACTATTCTTTGTGGTGTTCTAGTGTTGCTCACATCCCAATCAGAGACACAGTGCTTGAATCTTTCAAACTGCAGTCTGTTGGACATATAGTTCATTTTCCAGGACACCATAGGCACATCAAACTGCATATCTCTGAGCTTACCACTTAACAGAAAATGCTGGATGGTCCTGAAGACACTGGAGAAATCAAAATGTGTGTATATATACATTCAACCTTAGAGGCAATCTGTATTCAGGAATCCATATACTGTATGAGGTACATCTAGTTCTAGTGAAGCTATCTGACTATGGTATTTTTATATCATATTAATTCATTCTTACTGTATCACTGTATATCATGATTCATATGTTTTGCTGTTGTTTGAACCTATCACTTGTTTCTTCATGTTTGGTGATGTCCAAGTATCTCTCATTTGTAAACTAAATAATTGGGCTTAGTGAGACAGTGTTAAGTTCTGATACCTTGCATATCTAACATCCTAAACCCAAATTCTGCACAATGCTGTATTCTCCCCAGTTAAAGGGTTGTCTTCAAGTACTTTGGCTTCCTTCCAATATCCCAAACACTTGCATGTCATACTGATAGGAGATTGTAAGTTGGTTCTTTGTGAGTGTGTGTATGAGTGGACTTTGTAATGGACTGCCACCTGATCCACGGTTGGTTCCTGTATTGCATCACGTGCTGCTGGGATAGATTCAGGTACCCTATGACTCACACTTGGATTAAGCAGATCTGAGAAAGTAACTTTATTAAATCTGCCCTCCTTTACGTGTATAACTTTAATAGTTTTTTATGTGCCAGTTTCAACTCAAAAGTTGTTTTTGACTGTTAATGGTTGATGTTTACTATCATTTTCAAAATGTATTAAGGTTATCTGTCTTTCAGCAGAAAGGGACAGATGTTATTGTTGTAATTTGGTGCATTCCATAAAACAAAGAAGAGTTTGATTATTCCTATGTAGAAGCAAATCAAAAATCACAACTGTTTGCCAGTCTCTGTGTTTAAAAATTTATTGAGTGGCATCTATTTTCATTTTATTTGTTAACAGCAACAACATTTATTTCTATAGTGTATTTTCATAGAAAACATGTAGCTGAAAGTGCTTAACAAGAAGTAAAAGAGAAAAATGCATTTACAAAGAATAAATTAATTCATTATTTACATACAAAATAATACATGCAAAAATAAATATAAACTTACCTAATACAGATAAACAAGTAAGTAATAGAAGTATTAGAGTACTTGTATATGGAATAAATTGCTGAACTCATTTTTAAATGTGTCTAATGATAATTTTGATGCTATAATCAGTTTGCCAGGAAGAACAAGAAAATAAAAACTTGAGCTGACATGATGTTGTAGAAAATAAACCTGCAGGGGTTCCAAGGCCAAAAGACCACCCAGCCCTAATGGGCATTCCACTAAACATAAATGTGTTAAATTAGTTCCTCATTGTTTTCATTTGCTGTCCTACAAGATTAGATGTTGTGGGTCTCATTGAGAGTTCCATGTTCCTTTCTTGAGATTCCTTAAGGGCATCTGCAAAGCACTTTGATCAGATGGCAGAGATACAAGACGCCAAAGCATAAAGCTGGAAAAAAAACAAAAAAAAAACAAAAACAGAATAGTAGAGGTTAGTTATAATGGCAGATTTATAAAGTATATGATGTTGCAGTACATATTATAATCTTCTAGAACTGGCATACATATTATAATCTATCACAACTGTCTCTTCTCATGGTTCATAAAAACTCTCCAAAAGATTAATGACAGAACTTAATATTTACAAGCCTCAGCAGTTTCTTGATTAAAATTTCAAAATTTCACTCTGCCGCTTCCTTTATTATACATAACCTTTAACCTTGTGCGTTGATGGCATTTTCATATTGCTGAGAATGTGTGTTACTTGCCCGTTATGGCATTAAGGAATTATAGAAGAAATGCTCTTTTCAGTATTCCTTACATATAAACATGAAAAAAATTGTATTTGATGGGAATGTGAATACAAAAAGACTGGGCAAAACCTCTGTATAGAATGGATAAGTTAAAGTGTAACACCTAGATTTCTGACCTTTTACTTCTCAGTAATGAAATCCATGGCTTTAAGAATGCTCTTGAAAGATGTGAGAGGCTAATTCTTCCTTCTCATTCTGCACAGTCTATCTTCTTCCCAGCAACTATTCTGAGCAAGAATTCATTCCAAGTTGGCTTCCACTGCCTTATTGAAAATTACTTTTTAGCATTACCAGTCTTGTCTGGATTTGAATTGGTGACCTCTGACTGGTGCACATCTTATCCTATTGGAAATCTTTATAACACCTCTTGTTTCTTAATGATATCTAACACATAGAAAGTAGAAATTTCATTGTGAAAAACCCTGTATTCAAGAAAGAAGTACTTCTTGTTATTATAGCAGGTGACAGAAGGAGATCATTAGTACGGATGCTACAAGCTAAAAAGGTGAAAGATCCTCTATAATTGAGATTTTACTTAAGGATTCTCAATTTTATTAACACTTTAGTGGTGTAGCAGGTCGGGAGCATGCAGAGCAGAATAATTTCAAATCGTTTCTTTTTTTATAATTTTATTTAAAAAAAAAACAAAACACATTAACAAAATGCATTCCAATATAGAAAAAGAAAAAAAAGAATATTCTAAAGTCAATCCATGAAACTGAAATTTAGTAACCAACCCACATTGAGCTCAGAGCTATGTGACACAGGATCTCTTCCTAAGGTGGTTAATCACATAGAAAAAAAAAATAATATTAAGAGGTTAGGAACAGACTAGACGTGCTTACTATGCAATGATACTAATGAATTCTTACCAAATGCTAAACAAATCAGTGACCTGATCCTTGTAAAGAGAATTTGATTTGTTTTTCCAGTTTGAGATAAGACAGAATTATACTTTCCTACTGACTTATAGAAGTTGCATTAGGAATCTTCGATTCTTCGAGTTTGGCAGAATTTGTTTTTGGCGTTGTGTGGTATAGAATATCACAAAGATATTTCATAGGACATTGTTGTTGTATTTAGTATTATTCAGGATAGTGTTTTAAAGCATTTGAATTGATTTTATATCCATGACAGTCTGAGAGTTGTACACACATTTTTGCCCAAAACAGTTTTGTTTGTGGAGCTTTTCCTAAACATGTCATCCTTATGATGTGGTAATTTGATGACATCACTTATGATTTTGATTTTGCCCTGATGCATTTTACAAAATATTCAACAGTGATTTTAAGTGAATAGTGTTGTGGTTGACAATGTTGAACTAGGGCTGGACAATATATCAAATTGTGATTTGATTCAATATTTAAGAAAAATCAGTATGCAAAAGCCAATATCTTGATCCTAAAAATCTCCAGTGCACTTTCTAACCATGTCCCACATGTAGCTTGGCAGTGAAGAGTTTGAGACAAAATTCAGCGAGGGTAGAAAAGGAAAGTTTAGAACAGGTAGTTTTAAGACTGATGTTTGCAGATTGTTTGGTTTTATTTATAATGAAATTTCAAGCAGTACAACATCTAAAGATTAAACACTGTATTGTGTATGAAGAAGCTATTCAGGCATTTGTGCAATATTTGCTGTACCATTGCATACATTATACCACAGACAGCAGGTGCAAGGAGACAACACCCTCATTGACTTACCATATTGCAAAACAAACTTTTGCCTGCTTAAATGGTGTCCTCAAAATATTTGCTCTTCGTCATTGTTCAGATAACTACACAAACAATTAATTCACATCAAAAGCAACACATTCGTGCAGCATTAAGTCTTCATCATCTTTTTTTTTTTTTTTTTTATTTCACGCCATCTCCGCTACTGACACGTTAAATGCATGAATAAAAACAAAAGTGTTTTTTGTGAATTATTCTTTGTTCGTGTATCATTTATGGAGTTAAACCGGGTGTCTCTGATATTGCGGGAGGTCCCCAGGTTTTCACGTAGTCATCCATGCATGCAACAGGATGGAGGGGTTGGACACCACCACACCCACCAACGACGCTACTTGGTTAAACTGCACTACTTCCCACTGTATTTTTATGTAGTAGATGAACTGAGCTTTCTAATTATTATAATGGATATTCAATGTAGGACATATTTTGCATTAACATTTATAAATATCTTGTCCTGCTGATTTTTAAATTTCTTAAGATTATCAGAGGAAGTCCAATATACAAATATATTACTTTGTGAGCAAAGATTAGTAATAAGATAATAAAATATTAATTAATGAAAAAAATCTTTGATTTTATAATGGCAAATTTTAATAGGCAGATGTTTCTTCACTGTTCATTGGGATTGAAAGTGAAAGTAAAGTCTTGCTGGGTAGTTGCAATGGATCCATTTCCACAGAATTATCACTGCCCTCCACAGAAATTACATTATAATTTGTCATTACCTTAGTAATCAATCAAGTGCTTTGACTTCCCTTATGTTAGGCACAGAAAGAGAGTGAGCGCCATGTTTATTGACTTCAAGACACAGATTGCCAGCAAAGCAAGCAAGGTGCTGAAAACAATACATACAATGGAAACTCTTAAGTCAAGGAGATATAAAGCAAAAATAGTTGGAAAAACATTATTTGAACTGTTTCTTTGAGGCATAGATGTTCATGAAATTGTTAAAATTAAAAAAAAAAAAATCATTTTCTTTTGCTAAGATTTTAGATTATTATTGTGAGAAAATATATATATATAAGTTTTGAAATCTGAATAGAAAACATGTATTTACATGTCTATATGTTATTGATCTTCAATGCTTACTGTGATATATAATGAATATAGCATTTTGGGTCAAAATAATCGCAATATCAATTTCAGTCCACATCGCCTAACCCTAAATTGATCTAGTTTTAAACTGTAAATGTGAAATTTCCCTGACATTATAAGAGGGTAAATTCTTTGAAATGTATTGCTGTACCTGGAGGTCCTAACTGCATCTTCCTCCAAGCAAGGCATATGATGAGAGATGAGTGCAATTGGCTTGACTACTTTTAAAAAAGTTTCTAATTTCTAATTTAAAAAAAGGTATATCACTGAAAGTTCAATATGAAGGATAAAAGTTGAAAAGACATAAATCTGCTATCATTATAGACATCTTTAAATGTCATGATATCTGGTGACTCCATGGACTGCATACTGTATAGGTTAAGGAAGGCTGAAATGAGTAATTACTTCTGAGAATGCTACTAGCATTTTATCGACTTGTATTCTTCAGTTTGTCTTTTTGCTATTAAGTGTTTGATATTTGATGTCACTGTAGATAAAGAAAAGATCCAAAAAAGGCAAGTTACCAATATCTGTTTATTGTATTGCAGCTCAATGTGGAGGCACCACCGAAGAGCTAGAAGGAGTCATCCTCAGTCCTGGATTCCCCGGAAATTACCCAAGTAACAGTGACTGCTCATGGAGGATCTCCTTACCTGTAGGCTTTGGTCAGTGCTCTCTTGTTAAATGTTGGTAAATAACTAAAGAGCATACATCAGTAACTGCAGTGTGACTTTATTCCTTTTGGTTCAGTATTACTTTTATAAATATTTAGAATCTTTTAAGCACAAGTCTGCTATATTGTTAAACATATTTTGTTTTTCCCATTTCATTCTTTGATGATGTTCAGTGATGTTTAGATTGTCTTTTGTTGCTATTCCTTTTGCTAGCAAAGCTGGGAACTATAATTAAAATATATTAGTATTTACTTAAGGTGAAAAACACATTTCACACGACCATTATACTAGTCAGAGTATAGCAGGTGTATATTGCCATCTCTTAGAGGATCTGTGAAAAGGGGGCTTCTACCGCCAACTTAATCTCAAAAGAGCTGCTCCAAAAAGA
Organism: Polypterus bichir lapradei; assembly: GCA_026402145.1. Taxonomy (NCBI): domain Eukaryota; kingdom Metazoa; phylum Chordata; class Cladistia; order Polypteriformes; family Polypteridae; genus Polypterus; species Polypterus bichir. Next base: position 666,247 of record JANRMT010062849.1, on the reverse strand, counting down.
AAATATGAGGCATAACTCATGTCATAAATGGGGTTTGAAACACAATTAAATTTACTGCAGCATTCATACTGCATGTTTAGGGTTTCTTTTCAGGTTGATGATGTTTTTCACCACCTTGTGGTCCTACGCCTTTCATTTTCCTTTTACTTTTAGGTTATGCTACTGTTAGAACAGGTGGACAATTTTTCTTTCTCAGAATAGAATGAATCTTTCATCTGCTTAAGGACATCAACCACACTCCAAATACTAAACAACTAATACACTTTTTGGCTTGTTTCGGTTTTCTATCAATGGGTCCTTGTATTGATTATTTTGTTTTAACTAAGCAAGCACATGCCTCTTCATGTAATTGTTACCATAGCGGGACCCTGGTTTGATTTTCACCAAGGCAATTTTAGCAATTTTTTTCTAATAATCTTAAATTTTTGTACTGTTTTTCACATATTTCTTTTTTAATTTAGTTCAATAATCATCCATCCATCCAACCCGCTGAATCCAAACAGGGTAACGGGGGTCTGCTGGAGCCAATCCCAGCCAACACAGAGCACAAGGCAGGAACCAATCCTGGGCAGGGTGCCAACCCACTGCAGGACACACACAAACACACCAAGCACACACTACGGCCAATTTAGAATCGCCAATCCACCTAACCTGCATGTCTTTGGACTGTGGGAGGAAACCCACGCAAACACGGGGAGAACATGCAAACTCCACGCAGGGAGGACCCGGGAAGCGAACCCAGGTCTCCTAACTGCGAGGCAGCAGCGCTACCACTGCGCCACCGTGCCGCCCTTCAATAATCATTTTGTATCATTTCTATTTTATGCTTTTATTACTTGTGACATACAGTATCTCAGTTAGGTTTTATTTTGAGAGATATCAATTCAGTGTAGTTTTAGTTTAAACAAGAGCTATTATGTGAAGATTAAGAAATGCATGCCGTGTCTTCATACTACACAGATTCTAGAAATATGCAGATATGCCCATAAATGAAGAACTGAACCTGTTTTCACTCCAACCATCTATACAGAGAGTTATCTTGCAGATATTTCATAAAAAGTGCTGCACTCATATTGCAGCAGTGTGTGTCCATTTAAGGATCAGGATGTTTACTTTGGCAGTACTGGGCAGTTTAAACCTCAGATCACATACTACAAAGTACCATGTAAAGGCAGGTAATTCATGCAGCCTGCTAGACCTTCCTACTTCACTAAGTAGCTATACCAGTAGCTCTCTCTGCTTTTGTCTTCAAACAACTTAGGAGACCAGACAGCAGTTTTCTGCAGATGCAAAGTTAAAAGTCATTGACAAACATAGCCTGTCATTTTACTTTCTTTGATACATTTTTGTGTTTTCAGCTTGTCACAGACCTCAGCCTTTCATAGTGAAAACATTTTAAGTGTTTCTAGACTTGTCGGACTCTATCTCTTTAACTGATTTCCATAAATCTAAAAATCATATACAGATGTGGACAAAGTTTTTGGTACCCTTAAAATTCATGAAAAAGTGGTGTATGCCTTCTTAAAAGTGCTGACATGAAAGCAATTGTCCCATGTATACCTGCACCCCTTAGATATGTCAGTGAGTAAAGCAAAGCTAGTGTGAAAAGAGATAAAGTATTGCTTATTCCATAATAACCTGGACACATTTGTTGGTGTCCCTGGAAAATATCATTAAGAATTGGATTTTTCAAACTAGCTATTTTCTTTAATTAGTGTTACATATGTCTATAATCATACAATCAGTCATCAGCCTACTTAAAGGATAAACTTAGTCACTTTGCTGTTTGGTATCATCTTGCATTCCACACTGAACATGGACCACAAAGGATAAAGGAGTGTTGTCTGAGGAGATCAGAAAGTAAAATATAGACAGACATTTTAAAGGCAAAGGCAGTAAGACCATCTCCAAGCATTTAGATGTTTCTGTGTCAAAATTTATGAATACTATTAAAAAGTCTAAGCTCCATGCAAATGTCGACAATTACCCTGAATGTGGCCGCAATAAGAAAATCGACCCCAGAATGGGCAGCATGATAGTGAGAATGGTAGACAAAAAGCCAGAGACAACTTCCAAAGAGACACAAGCTGAATTCCAAGGTTAAGGTTAGTGTCTGATTGCATCATTCATCTCTTTTTGAGTAATAGTGGGCTCAATTAAAGAAGACCCAGGAGGACTCCACATAAAAAAAGCCAAACTGGAATTTGTTGAAATGCATATTGACAAGCCACAATGATTCTGGGAGATTGTCCTTTGGACAGACAAGAGAAAACTTGAGCCTTTTGTCAAATAATATCAGCTATATGTGCACAGACAAGAAAATTAAGCTTTCAAAGAAAAGAACGTCATACCTATTGTGAAACATGGAGGAGGCTCAGTTATGTTTTGGGGCTGCTTTGTTGCACCTGACACAGGGTGCCTTGAGTCTGTGCAGAGAACAATGAACTCTTAAGACTATCAACACATTCTTGAGTGAAATGTACTCCCTGGTGTCAGAAATCTCGGTCTCAGTTGCAAGTTGCAAGACCCTTCAACAGGATAATGGTCTAAAACACAGAGCTAAATAAACCCAGAAATGGCTAAGAACAAAACATTGTATTATTCTGAAGTGGCTATCTTTAAGTCCTAATCTGAATCCTATCAAACATCTATGGGTAGAACTGAAACGTGCAGTCTGGAGTAGTCACCCTTCAAACCTGACACAGCTGGAGCAGTTTGCTCAGGAAGAGTGGGCCAAACTACCTGTTGACAGGTACAGAAGTCTCCTTGAGAACTACAGGAGTCACTTATTTGCAGTGATTAACTGTAAAGGTTGTGCAACAAAATATTAGGTTAAGGGTCCCATCATTTTTGTCCGTATAATTTTCATTTGTGTTACTATTTGAAATATTCTGTTGAATCAAAACTCTAAAGCAAAATCTGATTTATATTAAACATGGAATAAACAATGATCGGTACCCATTACTTTTATCAGTCTGAAGTTATTTCGGAGACAATTGTGGGTTCTTCTTTTTTCTTGGAGGTCATATTAACAAATTTGTACATGTCTGTACATTGATTATACACTTGCCGTTGTTACCAGCAGTGACATTTCTGAGTCTGCATTGCAACATGTACACAGTACAGTGAAGTTCTCATTGGTGTGTGATGACCAACATGTTGCCACTCTCTGGCACCATGATCAGTTGAGTATTACTACATTTCCTCAAAACGTTGGGATTCATATCTAAGATAACCACATTACTTCAAAGGTTAGAATTATAATTGGACAGGAAGTTAATGTGAAAATATTCATTCCATTACATTTTTCCACATTTTCCTGTCACACCATTGAAACATGTTTTTAACGGTTCTATTGAGGTTTGTTTTAAATACAAATTGGGTAATTTTTAGAGTTTCCATTTACAACCAGTTCTTTGTTTTGTGTCCTTGTCCAAAAACAAGTTCTTTCTAGATAGCTGACAAACTGTTAAGCTCATTAGGCTTCATAGACACATGATAGCCTGTTAGAGAAAATGAAGAGGCAGTCAAGGCTACCAGCAATTGGCTAATTTAAACAAAGAGAAATAAAAGATTTTAACTTTCACCCATTTTTAATTGTATAACTTTTTGAGTATGCTGCTTTTCTTCATTTTTAGCTTTTTTTATTTTGTTTAACATAATGCATTCTGTAGTCACTATAATTATAGTTTTTGGTAAAAATAATAACTTTAATCCCCACAGTGGTTACTGTTGATATAAGACTGGCACATTCTCATTATGTTTGCATGATTTTTTTTGTTTTGTTGCCACAGCCCAAAGATTTGCATGTTAGTTTAACTTGACTAGACAAATCTGCTGTTATCTAGGTTAAATGCATTTTTCCCAGAATAAACATCTAGATTTCCTGATAAACAGACCACAGTCTGTTAGGTTAGAAAAACTACATTTCTTCCACCCTGACACTAAACTCTGGCATCCACAATGCTGTGTGCTGAAACCCCCTACTCTACTCCATCTTCTCTTATGACCGTTTCCCCATACATGCCATTATGTTCATCGATGGCATCACGATAGTAAGCCTCATCAGTAACCATGATGAGTTTCAGCCTGCAGAGAAAAGGTCCAGCACTTAATGGCATGGTGTTCCAACAATAACCTGGCCTTAAACATCATGAAGTCCAAAAAAATTGTTGTGAACTACAGGAAGTCCAAAGACTGTGGATAAATTCCTGTCTTCATCAACAGGACTATGGTTGAGAATGTCTCTAGCTTTAGGCTCCTGGATGTTAGCATTTCTGGGAATCTTCATGGTCCCTCAGCACCTCCGCCTTGGTCAAGAAGGCACAAAAGCATCATTACTTTCTGTGGAGGTTAATGAAAGTCTCAAATGTTTTCTCTGATTCTAGTGATCTTCTACCACTGCACCATCAAGATTGTTCTGACCAACTGTATCAGTGTATGGTATAGTTTTTCACAGTCTTAGACAGGAAGTCTCTGCAACAATGGTGAAAACTGCCCAGCACGTCATTGGTGCCTCGTTACCATCCGTTAAAGACCTCCAGCGCAAACAGTGCCTGCAGAGGACACATAGCATCTTTGAGGGCCCCTCTCACACTCTGCCATGGTCTGTTTTACTTTTTTACCTTCTGGGAGCCAGTAAAAAGTGGCAGCAGAATTAGGAACAGATTCTATCCTGTAGCTGTGACCCTATTAAAATCCAAACACTAGCCCATCATCACCCTTCTCATCTCACATTAAAAACATACTGTTGTGACTGAGGGGACTCCCAAAAGCACAAGTTCAAAAGCACTTTTGATAATTGTCCACTAGAGGGAGAAAATACTGTCAAACCTCCAACTAGAAACCCAAAGGAGAGAGAAAAATCTTTACAAAAATAAAAGGTTTATTTGCACAAAAGCTTTTGGAATGCAAGAAGCTCTGAAGAGCACAATGGCATTGCCTGAATAAGCAAGTCAATCTACGGTAAACAAAGTCCCAATGCAGTATCCAGAAATCATAGTTGAAAACAGAGCACAGGTTCAAAAAAATTCAGAAAACACAAAGACAATAGCAAAGCCACAATAATTCAAGAAACTGTACACTTCCTAAAGCATTTGAAATGAGCAACCAGCAACAATGAAAGGCCCTTCCATGTATAGGGTGGAGGGCCATTCCTGGTGGTGATTGTCAGGTGACCCTGCCCCTTGGGGAACCACCAACAAAACACATGGGACATAATCATGGCAATTTTCACTTACAAACAAACACAAAGAAACATAAACCCAAATAAATTACATGAAATTAGACACTATAAACAAAAAAACACAAGTATGAACACCAGCCTGGTGACTGAAACATGACACATACATGTGGAACCCTGGACTATACAATCATATTCATATTTTAAGTCTCATTAATCACTCTGTATACACTTTTGACTTGCTCTTTTCTTTACAAATCTCTCACTGCTGCATATATTTATATTCATCTGATTGCTAAATTACTATTTGCACTTCTGGATAGAAGCTACACACAGGAAAAGCTGCAGGACCAGATGGAGTCAGTCCTCAAGTTTTTAAGGCCTGTGCTGACCAACTTTGTGGTGTTCTCTGTCACCTGTTTAGTTTATCCCTACGGCTTCAGAAAGTGCCACTGCTGTGAAAAACATTTTGCATTGTTCCTTTTCCAAAGAAGGGGAGCACATCTTCACCTAATGACTACAGACCAGTGGCACTTATGTCTCACATCATTAAGACCTTTGAAAGACTGGTCCTGGACTATATGAGTCCTCTTGTGGTAGACCACTTGGACCCACTGCAATTTGCCTATCAGACAAATGATGCAATTATTCTCACCTGGATAAAGATGACAATACTGTGATGATTATGGGTCTGATTTCTCCAACTCCTTAGATATCATGCTGCCATCCCTGTTAAGGGGTAAACTCGGAGAAATACAGGTGGATGAGCATATGGTGTCCTGGATAATGGACTATATGTCAAGCCAACCGCATTTTTTGAAACTCAAGGACTGTGTTTCTGATACGTTTGTGAGCAACACTGGAGTACGACAAGGAACAGTCTTGTCTCCTTTTCTCTTCATTCTGTAAACCTCCGACTAATAACTCCAGGTCATGTCACTTGCAGAAATTCTCAGATGATTCTGAACTTATGGTGTGTATTGATAAAGAAGATGAGTATAGGAGTCAGGTGGAGAAATTTCTTCCTTGGTGTAAGGAGAATTGTCTGCAACTTAACATCAGCAAAACCAAGGCACTGGTTATTGACTTTTGTCACACCAAAGAGCCTCTATGTCTGGGCACTATTCAAGAAGAGGATGTAGAGGTGGTCCACTCCTACAAATACTTGTGAGTCCACATTAATGACTATTTGGACTGGCCTTGGAACACAGAGTAACTATATACGAAAGGGCAGAGAAGGCCCTTTTTTTCTTAGGAGATTGTGTTCCTTTAATGTGGGAAGTTACATTCTTCAAACTTTCTATAACTACATGATGGCCAGTGCAATTTCTACGCTCTAGTGTTCTGGGCTGGTAACATCACTTCAAGAGAGGTCCATCAAATCAACAAGCTAATTAAAAGGGCAAGAACAGTTATTTGACACACTCTGAACACCCTGGAGGTAGTTGTGAAAGAAAAGAATTAAAACAAAACTGATTGCTATTATAAACAATGCTGCAGATCCCCTCTCTGACCCACTAAAAGTGAGTAAGTTCAGCCGATGAATCTTTCAACAGAAGTGTGTGAAGAAACACTACTGGGGCTGTTTTACACCAACAGCAATACATCTGCATAATGCCTCACTGTAACTGTGACAGCCACGTCAGATCCTTTCTTTCTTTTTAGTTTTCTTGCTTTATAGTCATTATGATGTGTGTTCAGACTAAAGTGTGTGTGTATATTTATTTCTTTATTTCTTTATTTTCCTATTTACATGTTTAGGAGCTTTTGTAAAAAGACAGATTTTCCCCAGTGACAAATAAAGTTTTATTCCTCTATGTAAAACTGCATGTCATTGTCATGGCACTTGTACTGTGTTCAATTAAATCTAATTTAATCTAAACTCCCTACAACCTGTCAGAGACATTCTTTATTCAGAAAATGTTTGGGTAGATGGGTGAAACCTGATAGTTCCAACTAAACAGGACCTCTGTTGGTGGGTTTCAAACCAGTGAATCTCAAAATGTTACGAAGCTTAAAACAATGGATTTATATAATGAACCCACTGTATTGTCTAATCAAAATAATGATGAAATTTTGCTGACCTGTTTCACTACCAGCCTGAGTATTAGACATTTACCCATAAATAGTAAACAGAGACAGAAGTAAATTACCATCTCATTGTCATTTGAGCAATAAATTATAATCCTGTTTGTGAAAGTGTACAAGTATGAATAGTGTCCTATATGCCTGAGAGGCATCCTTAATATAGGCTATCATGTCATCCATTTTGTAAACTGTATGTCAAAAATAAAAAATATATTCCCAGGTTTGCATGCTTTGAAGCAGAGATACAAATTTTCTTTTTTTGTGATAGACTTTAGTGACACACCAGCTGTAAAGCTCTCTTTGGAGGAAAACAAACTGTACAACAACTTGTCTCAAAAGTGCTGAAATTTTAAATGGCAACCTTGCTGTATACAGTGTATTGGAATGTGTCTATAGGAAAAAGGTTTAGAAAGCTTGTTTAAATAAGAAGCTGTATGCAACTTCAAAATGGCTTTTTATTCATTATTTTATGATAGCTTAAATGTTCTGTAGATTCATGTATTTGAAGGGCACTGCAAAGGATATGTAAAGGTCTCCACCTTAAACTTGAGAGCATGTTTAGCAAGGTCATAATATCTCCATGTATCACAACTGGGACAAATGTTTTCAATTTCCTGCTTTACCTCTCCTTTACATTCAGTATCATAAACCGGTCTGTAGTACCTCATTTTTTCACCAAAGTAAATCTAAATAAGACTAAAACAAAATGAAATTTTAAAACATAAAGGCAGTTGCTCAAAAGTTTTGCTGCTAACTCTTTTTTAATAACTTTTTTTAGGGGCTCATATTCAATTTAGCAACTTCTCTACAGAGGCAAACCATGATTTCATAGAGATCCGAAATGGCCCTTTTGACACCAGCGCTGTGATTGGCCGATTTAGTGGCCCTGACCTGCCTCCATCTCTTCTCACCACCTCCCATGAGACAACTATTTACTTCCACAGTGACCACTCACAAAACAAACCAGGCTTTAAATTTGATTACCAAGGTAAGAACAAGCTTCACAGTTTAACCTTTTTTTTCACCCCTGGATTCTCATGTAGGTGATTGGGCTTTTGCTGTTACTTTACAGGATGAAGAATTAAAGGAATAATATCGATTAAAAACACTTTAATTAATGCATCTTCTGCCTTTATTGACAAATTTAAGTGATCGAAGCCCATACATTTTTCTTCATTGTCTTTCTTTGCACCAAGAGCTGTGGTGTCAGTTTGCAGATGGCTACCCTTTTACTATACCTACTGACAACTGGTTTAAGATAAACATTTGAAGTGGAATTGTGTACAATGTTTATTTCATTGAAGCAATTGCCTTTTAAGAATTAGGGTAAGAACTGGGTAAGGGAACATCTTGAGAAAGCCCAGTAATAGAGCTAGAAGGATGCACTAACTGGAGCAATGCATTTGCCCAGTCAGTTGACAGTAGGCCCTGTAGATGAGCCAAATTGTTTTCAAAGTGCTACAGGCAGAGGAACCAAAGAAGAGGTTCATAGAGACTGGGAGATTAGGGACTTGATTGCCTCTTATATAGTCAAGCAGCAGAAAGGGTTGTCCTGGAGACACTGTCCCTTATAGGTAACTGAGGGCTCAGGTAATAAGAAACCTGTGTCCTCTAGAAGCAGCTCTATTCTGGGGTCTCCATTTCAAAAACAAAGCCTCCTCAGACTATGTGTATAACTCCAGAACTTGGTCTAAGTTGGCTCTGGCAGGTTTAAACCAGGAATCTTAATATCTGTATCTAAGAATCGCAGTCTTTATTTGAGGCCATAGAAATATTTAAGCAATTGTAGCATACCTGTAAAGTGCCTTAGGATGGTATTAAACTTTTTCTTCTGATTAAGTGTCTTTTCAAAATGAATAAATTTCATTAGAATGATGTTACCTGAGTAACAAAACTATAGCATTTTTAGTTCACCATTTTAGTTCTAGGAATTTAGAGAAAATGTGAAAAGATTAGATTCCATCCCTCTTTTTCCTCTACCTGTTAGGGAACTGACTGGTTGCTTAGTCATTGTCTGCAAAGCTAGAGCACAGGCTTGTGAAGAAAAATGTAAGAGCCCTTGGGGCTGCAGATTAATTCTTTGGACTGCCTCTCATTCTCTATCTTGGTCACACATACGCTCCCTTTATAATGTGAGTGGAACCCTATATTAAGTTAACTCATATCAGTAATATTAAAGACAGTGAATGCATTTCCATGCCACTGTCTCTCTTTCTCTCTCTCTCTACAAAAGATTTTTGAAGAAAGACTGATGTAATTGAACATGATTGGTGAATTCAAATGGGTATAAATGCGTTCTGCTACTTGTCCCTGGGATACGGTTGGTTCAGTTTGGCTTTGTTTATCCTTCTGACACAGTTTCTTAAAGCACTCCGCTGAGAGCAATCTTAATATCTGTATCTAAATCTGACAAAACAATTAGGCTGATGTAATAGTCTCTTCTTGGTCTTCACTCTCATCCTTGGTTGCAGAAAATCACATCATTTTCATTGCAGATTTAATAAAGGTTGCAGAAACATGGATATTATTTACAGCAACCAGTAAATTAAGTCAGGTCGGACAGCTCTATTGGTGATCTGGGCAGGAAGTTGAGAGGCCTTTTAGAAAATAATCCTGTAAGGACACATTGTTCATTTGGTGCCTGACTAAGTGACTCATTTTACTAACTCAATTTTCAGCTGTAATATGGAGGTCTTCCCTACTGTCTGCACCAAAAAAAAATAATATAAGTAATATAGAAGTGGTAAGTTTACTAATTTAATTCAGTTTTTACTACCATTACTATCTTTGTTTTTTATTTTTTCCTTTAATATTTTTAATATATTTACTATTTTTATATCTTTATATATTTACTATCTTTATACATTAATAATGTATTATAATAGGGTTGGCAGAACAGGAGGGTAGTGGCCCTGCCCCTAAGATCTTGCATCCAGGTTTCAAATCTTGTGCCCATTCACTGTCCATGTGGCACTTTCCTCCAAGTCCCAAAGATGTGTGTGTTGGACTATCGATTCTCAATTGTCACTGTTAATTAGGGTGTGTGAATGGGACCTGCAATGAACTGGTGTCCCATCCATGGATTATTCTTGGCTTAAATTTGATTCTGTAGGGTTAGGCCCTGACCACATCAGAAACCTGCATTAGATTACATACTTTTAAGAACGTTATGGTGTGTCACTTTTATAGCCTTAACTTGATGAAAGTGATGTGTATGAGAAAGTTTAAATAATGTTTAATTACTGTATACACTGATCAGGCACAACATTAAACCACAGACAGGTGAAGTGAATAACATTGAGTATCTCATTACAATGGTACCTGTCAAAAGGTGGGATATATTAGGCAGCAACAGTCAATTTTTGAAGGTGATGTGTTGGAAAAAGAAAAACTGGGTAAGCATAAAAACCCGAGTGGCTTTGAGAAGGGCTAAACTGTGACGGCTAGATGAATGGGTCAATGCATCTCCCAAACGGCAAGTATTATGAAGTGGTTAGTACCTACCAAAAGTCGTCCAAGGAAGCACAACTGTTGAACTGGTGACAGTGTCATGGCAGCCCAAGGCTCATCGATGTGTAGGGTGAAAAGAAGGCTAGCCCATCTGGTCTAATCCCATAGAAGTACTTTGACACGTACCACCTACCTAAATATTTTTGCAGACCACATAAATTCCTTCATAGCAATGATATTCTTTGGTGACAGTGGCGTCTTTCAGTAGGATAATGTACCCTGATATACAGCAGAAAATGTTCAAGAATGGTTTGAGGAACATGACAAACAGGTCAAGGAGTTCACTTGGCCTCCAAATTCCCCTGGTCTCAATTCGATCAAGTGTCTGTGAGATTTGCTGGAAAACCAGCTCACAATTTGCAGAACGTAAAGGATCCGCTGCTAATCTTTTAGTGCCAGAAAACCCAAGACACTTTCGGAGTCTTGTGGAGTTCGTGGCCGGAATGGGTCAGGGCAGTTTTGGTGGAACAAGATGGACCTACAATATATTAGGCTGGGGGTTTGAACATTGCGGCTGATCGGTATATACAGTCAACAAATGAAAATGAAATTCACTGTGAGTTTGCCCCATTAATAAGAGTTAGTATTATCGATTTATTTATAGAAGGTATTATTCATTTATTCATACAAGGTATACTGCTATCCTTTACCTTCTGTACATTAATTGGGTGTTTAATGAAGACAGAGAAGACCAGGTTGTTATGCAATAAAAATAAATGTAATGTTCTGAATTCTTTTTTTTTCTACCATGTCATATCAATTTATAACATTCAACAAAACATGATGCTGCTTAAAACATTTAACAAAACATGAAGCAGGCTTTTCTTTCTAAGCTTATTGTCATTAGAGTTTTATGTTAATTTCCAGATGTCCTATAGATCTAATTTATATAATTATTTACTTTTTTTCTTTTTGCACCATCAGCTTATGAACTTCAGGAGTGCCCAGATCCAGAGCCGTTTGCCAATGGCGTGGTCAGTGGTGCTGGTTACAATGTGGGCCAATCCATCTCTTTTGAATGCTTACCAGGCTACCAGCTTCTAGGATATGCAGTTCTGACTTGTCAACATGGCACCAACCGTAACTGGGATCATCCCTTCCCCAGATGTGAAGGTAGGAAGAAAGATACTTCATTTCTACTAATAATTGAGTTGATCATTTAGAAAACCGCAATAAAGTGGTATTATTAATTATGACAGGAAGCATTTCTAAGTGGCCACTTACAACTATGAGATAATTAATTTTGTGGTGTCTAGCTAAAACAATGAAATGCAATACAATTTGAGCCCATGTGAAGAATATACCTTAAAGACTGGTGTTCAGGTTCTGGAAGTTTACAGTGGCAGATCTTAGATGCTAAGGTTGCAAAGGGTAACGATTTTTTTAGGGGCAATAATATCTGCTCATAAGGGCAGGTAATCAAATATAAAGGGGTAAATGACAGATTTGCAAAGGGTAATAACACTAGAGGAGGGCAGATAATGAGACGTTAGGGGTAATGACACATTAAAGATGAGTGATAACATGTCACTCACTTGAGGGCAGGCAATGACACCTTCATTTGGGGGGGAGAGGGGATGCATGATAGATTACTGGTAATGACCCCTTATATTAGCGGGTAATGACTTTGCAGAGGTCAGCAAATGATAATTCAAGCTTTAGTGGAGTTTCCAAGTAATGATAAATTATGTACCTGCTAACATTGTTAGACTTATTGTTTTATATTTTTCTGATGACTTGGTAATACTCATTTAAAGTGCCATAATTTACACATTAGTATTATGCCAGCGGGTGGCAGTTGCTGAGCATAAAGTTAAGTGGCTTTCTCTGTGATGGCATTAGTGTAGGTAATTTACTATATTAAGGTAGAATAATTGTTTTTAAGTAATTCCTAAAAAATGACAGAAACTGAAATATTCCAAACATTTAACTAACTTATTAAATTTTGTTGTGGAGAAGCATGTTCCAAATGAGATTACTTTTTTTCCAGTTTCTCAATAAGCATACTCCGTATTTTTGGACTTCAAATGTGCATTAATGACAAAGTTTACTTCCTGTTTTCTTTTTTTTTTTCCTTTTCCAAACTCATTGACAATACCTTATTTTTTGTTGCAATATATTATAGCTATCCCACACCACAGATTAAACTAATGTTTCTGCTGCATAAGAGAGAGAATTGCCCATCAGTGTCACACTGTCCTCTCTCCATTCAGTATGAACTGGAATATATATATTTGCCCTTCGCCTTCCTCCTCCCATTTCTGCCCTCTTTAGCTTTTTTGACAAAGATGGATCACTTCCAGCTCTCAGTAAATTAAGTCTAATTTCATTATTGCCTTTCTGCTGGATACTTGACAGCATTTCCTATTTGATGGCTTGCTCTGGCTGCCTGCCACTGGATTTACTGGGAGGTGGAAAGATTCCAAAAGCATTATTGCTCTCTAATGTTAGAGAGCAGGGGTTCAATGGAGCATGTCTGAAATCAGCAAATAATTTAGTGTTTTCTGCCTCTGTGTCCGTACACAGTCGAGACTTCTTAGCAACGCCCTCCAACCCCCAACACCCCCTGCCACCAGGCTCATCTCTGCCAGAGTTACAGCATGACTGTCAAAAAATCTATGCATTTATTTATTTATTTAGTACTGCCTCATCCATTTATGCATGTCTGGTAGTTTTATTTATTTCCTAATGCCTCCCACCATGACTGGCATATTGGCTTTTAAAAAATTAGCTGAATTGAAGAGTGATAATATTCATATGAGGAGTAAAAGGTTCTTGCATTTGGATATCTGCAGCACAGCTCTTTTCAGCTTTTTAGCAGGTTAGATTGGTTTTAAGTGGTCTTCTTATAGGGCTCCTCATTTGAGAAAATAAGTTCAATAAAACATTACATTAAAGAAAATGTTTACTAACAATCTCTAAAAGTGCAAATGTATTATAAAAATAGCGTTTGAGGAGACTGTCTTTCAGATTCAATTTTTGCTGAATGACATGTATTAATAACTCTGAAATAACTAATAACAAGCTCTTCCTGCATAAAAGTCAATTTGGATGGTCAGATGGTTTGCTGTAATTCTCTTTTGAAAGCATAGACATAAAGAGATGGACATAATTATTTATGTAAAAATAGTGGCGAACCCATGGAGTTTGCGAGCACTGACATAAAGTGAAAGCGAATGTCCGGTTGGGGTCTTCTGTGGCAATGTTACTTAGTATTACTGTATACATATAGTTTAACATAACCAAATCTAACCACAGACCAAGGGCTATGGCCAGATAATGTTAGAAAAACAAATGCAAAAATCAAAACCCAAGTTAGGGAGATGCTCATTGTTAGTTTTTAGAAACCATTGATGCTACCCTTAGGCAGTTAATCAAATATCAGTTCTTGCTGTAATATTGATGTATAGTCAGCTGGGAGGGGGCTCCCCCATCATTTTTCAGTACATTACATCCTCAAGTTCCAAGATATGCCTATTTCCCCTTGTTTCTCTTTTTATTTTTATTTTTTTGTCATCAAACCTGTTCACTTATTACCAATCCTACTTTTTCTCAGAGTCATCTTCTTAAGCCACTTAAGTAAGAGCTTAATTGGAGCTTTGTTCAGCACTTGTTTATTTCTTCCCTCGCCTCTTTTCTGTAACATTTATTCAGTTATAGAATTGAGAAATATAAAGGTGAGCACCAATATCATTCAGTTCTCAAGTATTTATTTTTGTTTGGTTGCTTGCAGCCATCACTTCTCTAGGCTGTGTTCAGACAGTAGCTCTTTCCTTTTTAATAAGTTAAAGCTTTGTTTAAATGGAATGTTTTGAACCCTCATCTTTTTCATAAATTAGATCCTTTTTTCAGTTTGATGATCTTTTAGTCCTTTTGGACTATTGTAGCTTTTGCCATTAGTTTTTTTTTCTGTAAAATGTAATGCCTAAGTAGACTATCATAGACTGAATTATTGTTTAGTTGTCTCACCTACTCCATATTTTTTATTCTGTTTTCTAAGTTATGGAAACTGATGATTACATTTTTCAAATTGCTCACAATTTAACCCTACTGTTTCTATTGTGGAATGGTTTAATATGCTGTTTGATATTAAAGTAGCCTACTGTTAATTAAATTGCACACATTTCTTTTAATGTTAATTTCAGCTTTATGGGGTTTTCTTATCTTAATTCAATTGCAATATTTCTATGGAGTTTGGAAAGAACTGAGGTTCTTCTTTGTGTCTGGCTTTGAAATTGGTTGAACATTGTCATTGTCAAACCCGCTTAGTCCTGAACAGGGTCATAGAGGGTGCTGGAGCCTATCCCAGCTAACATAGGGTGCAAGGCAGGAACAAACCATTGAACAAAAGATTCATTTTTTCAAATTCAGATGGAACTAAGCAGTGAGAAGTAATACAACCATTAGACACAAGTAACACCATTTATTTTGTGTAAACTTACATTAAGTGTCTCTGATGGTGTAAAAGACTAGTCTCTGCTAACACAAAGTAAAGCATTTGTAGAAAGCTACTGAAAGACATACTGTAATTTCCTTGTTAGAGAATCATTTACAATGCCAAGGGATCAGCTTCCCGTTATATTTTTCCCTGTTAAAATTGCTGTTGCTTACACTGTAATAAGCTTGCCTATATTAATACCTAGATGAATGTGAAATGACAGTTTTTGGCTATTTGGGCTGTAAGCTAGAGCCAAAGTTCACAAATGTGCTAAGAATATACAGTGTGTAGTAAAATCCTGGAGGCAAAATCAGAAAATATGCAAATCAAAAAGCGCTACATGGAGCCATTTTTATTTTTTATTTATTTACTATTTCTGATTTGGAATTTGAGATAAGTACCACCGATCAATTGCTTGGTTGTAGAAAATTTTAAGTCAAGAATGAAATAAAGGTAATTCTGTGGAACTTTCCAGAAGATTTATACTCGCATCATAATGCTACCAGGGAATAACTGAGATTGTTGAAAATGCTGTGCATTTGTCTATGATTATATTAAACTCCAGCTGTTTTACAAATAAGTTTCAAGCCATTATAGCCAGACAGGCATCTAATTGTCCTTTAGTGAATGTGAATGTTGGTATAGTTATTTTGTAAATAGACATAAACTCGTAAAAAAAATTTGGAGTCCCAATTGGGGAATCACTGTTTAATTTAATATTGTGTGGTTTTTCAAAACACAACATTTAGTTTAACAACACAGGCATAAGTGAGCCTTGTTCCTCAGTGGTGCCACGGATCAAAGGACCACTTCCTGTTGCTGTCATCTTTTTTCATTTGGAATGGAAGTGGTGGAGTTGGAAGAAGCAGACATAACATCAGGCATGTGTGGAGCAGGACTTTGTCTTTTGTGGGAACAGGAACAGAAACTGTTTTTATACACATGGTGACCTTTGTAATAGCCTTGGTGCACCTTTAAAATCAGTCCCTGGAAGACCGTCCCAGTGCCCACATGTGTACTAAACGGGGTCAAGTAATATCTCCTCCACACTGGCACCCTGTCCTGCAAGTGTAAGTTCCAGCCACCCTGACTTTGAAGTGAGTAACACGGAATTGTGAATAATATGTCATGTTAAGGTTGTTAGATATAAATAAATAAAAAATAAATAAATAGGCATAGATTCAGTAGACCAGAAATGGGAGCAGATATGTTCAGCAGATTGACAGATTATTCTACAAGACATATTTTCTGACAATGATAAAATGAGTTTTCTTTGAAAAGAGAAAAAAAAACAACATTGTTTGTCTATTTTGTAGGCATTTCAGCCACTGAACGAAGTGAGAATTTACTTTCTTTAATCTGCTTCTTCAACTTTTGTCATTTCATGTTAAAATTAATGCATTTCTGCCTCTGTTACAATTGTTGTTGGTGCAACTAGCAGACAGAAGACTTGATGCTAACAAGTTTGGATGATCATTTGGCTCCTCATGAGAACTGATTTTATTTATGTATTTTTATTTTA
This sequence comes from Polypterus bichir lapradei, assembly GCA_026402145.1. NCBI lineage: Eukaryota > Metazoa > Chordata > Cladistia > Polypteriformes > Polypteridae > Polypterus > Polypterus bichir. The sequence goes on along the minus strand of JANRMT010062849.1, from coordinate 649,507 downwards.
TTTGTGTAATCTACAGTTCCCTGTGGAGAAAACATCACTGCTCCTAATGGCACAATTTACTCCCCTGGTTTTCCGAACGAATATCCTGTTTCAGTGGACTGTCTCTGGCTAGTTACAGCAGCTGTTGGCTATGGGATCCGTGTTAACTTTACTCTGCTGCAAATTGAGAGTCCCAATGACTTCATCACCATCTGGTAAGAGACAGAGCATGATGAATGTTAGTCATCTTCTGTTTATGGGTACTTTCAAAGGTAGCCTTTCAATTACTAGGTACACGTTTACCTTTATATGTGTTGTTGTTATTCACTTGGCCTGTACAATATGCTGTAAGTGACATATTCATGTTAGGTTTAATTTCACTTAACTAAAGTCATGTTTAAGAATAAATCAAATAAAAATTAAAGCTATGAACATTTATTCATAAACAGTCTATACTGTGCAAAGATGCTACAGTATACTAAGCTCAATGCTGTATATCTGACAAGAGATACAAGATAATTTAAATCCCAATAAAGAGGGTTGTTTTTAAATTATGTCTCCTAACGTTGAGGGATGAACTCCGGGAGTAGCACAAGTGCAGAATAAAAGGAGAAGAAAGATACTACAATAGCTAGCTGCCCCACTGGTCTTCATTATATCTGCCTGAAGAGATTTTTTGGATGGCTGAGCTTTCATGTATTTTGAAATCTAATGAAACTACAAAAATGTGACCAACATGTATATAAAAAGTGAGTTCAGATGGGGATATCACAGCCAGAGGTGACTTTAATTAATCAAATATAAAATAGGAAAACCAAAAAAACAGTAGAGCACACAATCAGAGGTTTATTGAAATAACAACAAATTTGCTTTTAACTCAGTATGTGAAAGCAGCTACTCAAGAGAAAGTGTGTCCTTAACTGAAATTCTGTAATAACTCAGAAAATGTTCACAACAGATGATCCAATGATATTGTAAGACTCAGTGAGTTTTGGCAGAGGAAATCTGCAAAAATATAAACTGAATTTCAAAAAGATACATTTTGAACAGATATTGTGAAGTCTTAAAGAAATGTACTGCAACAAACTTATCTTTGTTGGATAGCAGTGAAGTACTTTTAAAATGATTTTTTGCAAAATGTAGTACAGGTTTATTGGAAAATTAGAAGAGGTTGGACAACTAGTAGGTTTCTACAATTAACGATAATAAAGGTGATAAAAAAACGTATTGAAACACATTAACTGAAATGTATAATGGTCAGATCAATTTTTATCTGTTCATTCGTTGTGAATATTCTTAAGACATTATTTTCAATGAGCATGGCCATATGTATGTTTGGTATTGATTCTTTAGTTTGGGAAAGATATTATTTTTGTTATTTCATTTTAAGTGTGTCCCATCAGCATTTCAGAGTCCCAGAATTTTGTTTGTGAGTTGCTAGGTAATTCTCTTCAAGAGGCACTGTGTCTCACGTTCTGAAGGCTCCGCTATAAAACTTAGCACAACCCTTTAACTCTCTTTCCAAGACTGTAGATTTAAACCCTGGACGGTGTTAGTTGTGTGCTTGTTGTGTTACGTGTTTTGATTAACAATTTACAGCTTCCCGCTTCTCGATTCATTCATTGTCTTAGCATGTTGGTTCTGTTGATATTCTCGTAATTTTGGTAAATGACGCTGTTGATGTCATTTACATTCTTAGTATGAAAGAAAACTGTTTTTGTTTTCAGATACTTGAAAGCATGTACATTTCTGGTACTCTTTAGCGATGTCTTTATAGTTGCTCATGATCCACTGGATGGAATTTTAAAAAATAAAGTAGGTGGAACAGGGTTTATGCTGAGGTCCAGCCAGGCTGCTTTGAGTATTGGCAACTGGCATAGCATATAACATCATTAACAGCAAGCCTTATGAAGAAAAGTTAAAAGAGGGAGGAATAAAGAATATTATTAATTACACAAATGTATCAGGATATAGTAGTTAAGTTTTTTTCTGTCAAAAAGAAAGTGAATTGTATTAAGAACTGTGAATGATGAACAAACAATGAAGTGAAAAAAGTACTACATGTACATACATTTGTGCAATATTTTACCATTGAAAAGGTCATTAGCATGCTAGAAGTTGCAGTGCCCCATTCTAAATTTTTAATAGTGTAATAATACTTTTTTTTTAAAATACCATTATCCAGTGTGACTTACAAAAAAATCATTATACAGTACTGTTTAGATAGATAGATAGATACTTTATTAATCCCAAGGGGAAATTTAAATAATCCAGCAGCAGTATCCTGATTAAAAAAAAAACAAAACACATTAAATTAAAGAGTAATAAAAATGCATGTAAAAACAGACAATAACTTTGAATAATGTTAGCATTTACTCCCCCGGGTGGAATTGAAGAGTCGCATAGTGTGGGGGAGGAACGATCTCCTCAGTCTGTCAGTGGAGCAAGACAATGACAAAAGTCTGTCACTGAAGCTCCTCCTCTGCCTGGAGATGACACTGTTCAGTGGACGCAGTGGATTCTTCATGATTGACAGGAGTTTGCTTAGTGCCCGTCGCTCAGCTACAGATGTTAAACTGTCCAGCTTTATTCCTACAATAGAGCCTGCCTTCTTAACAAGTTTGTCCAGGCGTGAGACGTCCTTCTTCTTTATGCTGCCTCCCCAGCACACCACCGCGTAGAAGAGGGCACTCGCCACAACCGTCTGGTAAAACATCTGCAGAATCTTATTGCAGATCTTGAAGGACGCCAACCTTCTAAGAAAGTATAGTCGGCTCTGACCTTTCTTACACAGAGCATCAGTATTGGCAGTCCAGTCCAATTTGTCATCCAGCTGCACTCCCAGGTATTTATAGGTCTGTACCCTCTGCACACAATCTCCTCTGATGATCACGGGGTCCATGAGGGGCCTGGGCCTCCTAAAATCCACCACCAGTTCCTTGGTCTTGCTGCTGTTCAGGTGTAAGTGGTCTGAGTCACACCATTTAACAAAGTCTTTGATTAGCTTCCTGTACTCTTCCTCTTGCCCACTCCTGATGCATCCCACAATAGCAGTGTCATCAGCGAACTTTTGCACGTGGCAGGACTCCGAATAGTATTGGAAGTCTGATGTATATAGGCTGAACAGGACCGGAGAAAGTACAGTCCCCTGCGGCGCTCCTGTGTTGCTGACCACAATGTCAGACCTGCAGTTCCCAAGATGCACATACTGAGGTCTGTCTGTAAGATTGTCCACGATCCATGCCAGCAGGTGTGAGTCTACTCCCATCTCAGTCAGCTTGTCCCTAAGGAGCAAAGGTTGGATGGTGTTGAAGGCACTAGAGAAGTCCAAAAACATAATTCTTACAGCACCACTGCCTCTGTCCAGGTGGGAGAGAGATCGGTGTAGCATATAGATGATGGCATCCTCCGCTCCCACCTTCTCCTGGTATGCGAACTGCAGTGGGTCGAGGGCATGGCGGACCTGTGGCCTCAGGTGGTGAAGCAGCAGCCACTCCATGGTCTTCATCACATGTGATGTCAGAGCAACAGGCCGGAATTCATTCAGCTCACTAGGACGTGATAACTTTGGGACTGGGGTGATACAAGATGTTTTCCAAAGCCTCGGGACTCTCCACTGTTCCAGGCTCAGGTTGAAGATGCGCTGTAGAGGACTCCCCAGTTCCAACACACAGCCCTTGGATCTGGACCCGCTGCTTTGCTGGCACGAATGCAAATGATGAGCTGAGTGAACAAAATGTAAAGATGTTTAAGTTCAATTAAAAACTTCCACTCAACAGCCCAAAGCATTAGTACAGATGGAGATATCCAGGTGGAGAGCTGATTCAAGATGCTTTGTAAAGACTATGTGTTCTTGAATATGAGGGTACCGGGAGCAGTTTGGGTGGGTATACATAGCTTATTACACAACTTAAGAGCAGGAACTGTGAAACATCATCCATTGTCAGCACATCTGGCAAAATAAGGAATAGTCAGTACACGGGCAGAAGCAGAATGGCGATGTTCTGTGGGAATGTGTAGACAGACCGTATTGAGAAAAAGAGACATTCAGGACCTGTTGATTAAGGCAAATGTTTCAAACGGTTTTATATCAGTTATTGGAGGCAAACAGAGTGAAAGCAAAGAGTATCCCAGTTCAGGCAGATGCATTCTGTATAGGTTGAACTTGGAATGCTCTATGTATGAGCCTGTTTTACTCAACTTATTGCTTAGTTTTCTTTTTAAATAGCTAGGGGGCTTCGCCCCCTGCTCGCTCCGCTCGCCAACCTCGTGTTTGGTTTTCCGGATACACACTTGTAAGATTTTTTTTTTCTTTGAATTGTTGCTATTTCATTAGTTTCACTTTTATTTCAGAACTTCTGTAAAACCAATATTTGGAATCTTTCCTGTCCCAATATGCTGAATCTTTTAAATGAGGTCTGTGAGACTTGTGTTTAATGACTTTGTACCATAATTTAGGATGGGTTTGTCTGTTTGGAATTTCAGCCCAGACAAAACGATCCATATCATCAGCAGTTAATATTTTTTTTTTGCAAAGTAACCAATAAATGCATGTGAGTTAAACCCTGTGTATGAAATTCTCTGACTTAAACTAATTTCCTTTTGTTTGCGTCAATGCGATCTGTGCTATCTTTTTTTTGATACTGTAGAGACTGACATAATAAAGTGTCATAAAAGTTCTACTTTAACAGTCGCCAACTGTGTAACCCCAAACACAACTTTCTAGCACCCTCTCCAACCCCACCTCCCACGGGTACCGCCTCCACCTTACTGCATCAATCAGCACCCAGCTATCAGTATGCCATGCTGTACTCTGCCCTCCCTCGAGCGGACCTAACAGTCACTTAAAACCAAAAAAGCTTCAGCTTGGCTGAGACGCTACAATACTTTCGACTATTACTTACTTCACATTCTGTACCTTTCTCTGTATATGTATCGCGCCTTGGATGTCTTTTCTCCGCGATGCTCTTTCTTCTTTGCTAAAGGCACATGACTGAATGTTATGCTGGCTGTCCGCTGTCTTATTTTATAAGAAGGGCGTGTCTTGCTAGAATCTTATGTTTCACGGCCCCATGAGACGCTCCGTTGTCAGTCTTTTTTGTCTCGCGGGTCTTTAAAATGTCTTTCACGTCTTGTCGCCTGGCTTTTACATTCCAGGATTTTCTTTTATATATAGAGAGATATAATTCTTGAGTTAAGTTTAAACATTTTTACAGGTACACTCATGATCTAGCAGACAGAAATAATGAGAAAAGGAAAGGGGAAACAGTCCACTTTTTGTATTGCAAGTTGGTACGTAGAAATAGAGTGGCAGGGATAAATCAGTTTAAATCCAAAACATATTATACCTGGAAATTAAAGAAACCAAAGCTTTTTAAATTAAAATTAAATCTTAAGATCAGGAATAATCCCAAAGTAAAACCTTAGGCTAAGGCCTAAACAGCCCGATCTGTGACTCATTGTTTGTTGTCATTCTCCAAAATGAGAGTTGCTGTCTTCAAAAACAGAATGGAGACTTGTTTTTCTCTCCTTTTCAGTTATTTTTTTTACAGTTCTTTAAGGCAGTCAGTTTTGCAATTGTAAGAAAACCGTCAACAGCCAATGATATAACTTCACAAATAGTGTTTCATTGTGAAAATACCACTTCTATAACAATAAAAAACAATTGTATTAGTTTATGCTTTTCATTTAGAGCTTATTTTTTAAGTTTTATTTTTATAAAGTACTATTCACTGCTTTACTTTTTGGCATTTCTAGGTTATTTGTTTTTAAATCATTTATTTTTTAACATTGATGTTGTTTTATTTTTTTTAATTCTTTTTGCCCATGCTTGAACATACTTCTAGAGATTGGAGATGAAACTAACAAAATTTTGTCAATGATTAAGTCAGTTGCTGGTACCAAGGAATAAGTTTCACAAGGGTTCCCGTGATTACAACTACAAAAGGACATTGTCTTTAATTAATTAAAAATAGTTTGATTATTCAAATATCCATAGTTTTCTCACTCAGGCACATTGGACATTTGAAGCATGTTATGCTTGACACTTTCTTTTTGTAATTCATTAATCCAAAACCAAAGCTTTGTGATATCATTAGGATAGCAGAACAATAATTTAAAGATGCCCATCCATCTTGTAAGTTTGAATAAACCTAATGGCAACTTTCATATGTGCTGTGTGTTAAAGGGATGGACCACAGGAAACTGCTACAAAGCTGGGAGTTTTCACCGGTAATTCAGTAAAGGAGTCTGTCAGCAGTTCCTCCAATCAGATCTTAATCAGCTTTCACAGCGATGCTGCTAATGGTGGTCTCTTTGTAATTCGTTATCAAGGTAAGTGCCTGCCAGTTCCCTAAGTTTTGCAGTGTGTAGGATATTAACGTCAGCAGATGTCCTCCACTTCACACATTACTTTTTCTCATTAGACATTAGGGCAAGACAAAATGGAAATAAATGCCTTAAGCAATAGTGTGTATTCTGTACTGTATTTGTTTGCAGTTATTTTATTGGGAAACTCACAGAAATCTCAGACAAATAAAAAAAAAGTCCTGTGGATTAATGTAATTATTTTCACAACAAAATGTTTGTGTCTGAATATGTTTACAAGTATACATTTTTCATCATCTGGAGTACATAGTATGTATTTGTGCATTATATAAATCACTTATTTGGTTCAGGGTCTCAGGGAATGCAGCCTGTCCAACCAATACGGAACACAAGGTAAGCATTAACAATTAAATTTGGCCACAACACATTGCAGCATATACTTAATGCTCACATCCACATACACTCATATTGTGCCAGTTTAAAGCTGTTAATTCCCATACCATGGAATGTAGGCACATATTCAGACTAACCCTGGAGAATAACCCATGCAGACATTGACATTTTTGAATGTAGGGACTCTTAACCTTGGACTACGCAGACTAAACACTATGCCACTGTTCTGCTCCATCAGGATTGTTCTTTTTCCTTTTCTTCTTGGGTCCCTAGCTGGTGGTTGAAAATTAGAAGTTAGCCATGCAACCAATATGCTGCTGTGGGTGCTGCAGAATTTTAGGCTTTGCTTGTGACACCTTTGCATGCTTTCCAATCCATCCCATTAGTCCTGGCTAGAGAATGTAACAAAACCTCTTGTTATCTCTTAAAATAGAACAGCCAGATAAAATAGCCAAACCTTTCTCAATCGTTTTGAAGGGATTGTTCAATAGGTTAGACAGATTTTTGTTATTCTGTTGGAAATTTGCTACAATAGAAGTAACGACCCCCTTGGCACCCATACTACAATCATTTTCCTTACAATGCATACCTTGCATTTGTCATAATTATCCAGTTTTTGCAGTACATTTAATTTATCATGCACCTTATCTTATCTGAGTAAATTCATTTTTCCGGCTTTTCCCCCATCCACTTTTTCTTTACACTCTGCTGAAATATTGTTATTTTGGCCAAGTTAAGTCTATGCCCATTTATTCCGTGAAAGGCACTAAATGAAGTTTCTTTTTAAAGTATCCAAAGCTGTTATTTGATATATTTTATATTTTCTGTCTAGATAGTTAAAGCTTAATGAGGTACTAGAGAAAGAATAGTAACTATCCATCCATCCATCCATCCATTATCCAACCCGCTACAGTATATCCTAACTACAGGGTCACGGGGGTCTGCTGAAGTCAATCCCACCCAACACAGGGCACAAGGCAGGGAACAAACCCCGGGCAGGGCACCAGCCCACCGCAGAAGAAGAGTAACTATTCATTAATATTTCTTATGCTTATAAAAGTACCACATTCTGGTCTTTACTCACATATAAATCTACACGTCACATGGTGAGTGGAGCCTGGCATCCATCTTCCATTCAGTTACTGTAGACCATCATGTACTATGTGGAGCATTGATTATGCCTTTTGTTTGATCTTTTCAGCCTTCCCACTTCGTTTTTGCCACCCACCACCAACAATTCCAAATGCTGAAATTTTGAAAGCAGGAGACGAATTTAAGATAGGTAAGTGTTTAGTGGTGTCTGATGTGCCACACATTTAGGAATACAGCTAGTCAGGCCAGGAATAGTGAGGCCTAGTGCCTGAGGCAATTGGCTTGCCAACCTTAATGTTAATGATTCAGTCCTTAGAATAAGAGTGCTATTTAGATTAAAGTAAATGATTGTAATGGAAATATGTATTGTGTGTGATTATTGATTTAAAAAGTTAACAAATGGATGGCAATACATTTTATATTCACAAAAAATAAGAAAGCTTGCTGTAATATTTTATGTTGATATCTAAACTTGTCATGATTGAATTAGCCTGTATGGAAAATGATCTGGACATATTACTGCTAGAATTTTTAACAGTGTATTCTGATGAATGGAGGCAACATACTGGTACACTAATTCTGTAGGGCCTGACTTATGGGAAATATTCTGGGGAGATTGGCCTGGGGCCAGCTGTAGTCTCTTTTCTTTCATAGCTGCAACTGTATTATGTAATGAGGACAGGGGAGGCAGAAGAAGAGAAAAACAGGATAGTTAGGAGCCAGCTGTTAGAATTGGAGTGCTTTATATTGGATTGAAGCACAAGCTGCCAGCAGTTAAGTGATGGTTTCAGTTGTTTTATGTTCATCTTGATCAGTTGGATTTGCCGTAAGTCGCAAAAGAATTCTTAACTGCACTTTTTAATAAAAAGTTAGTAGCTTTAAATATAAATAGGAAATGAAAAGAGATCAGCAGTAGCACATAATGTATACAATGGCATATTTTGAATACTGATGTGCCAATTAAATGATCTCATAAGGTGAAGGCTTACCTTTAGGTCAGTTTAAAAAAGGAAATGCAGCCAGTGCAATGGATAGCAGCTACAGTGGAAGCAGAAAGGTTGTCTTTGTGACAACGGAAGAAATCATCTCAGCAGTCAGAAAAGCCAGGTATTCTTTTTTTTTTTGTTAAAATTAAAGCAGCAATGTCAACAGCAGTGAAATAAACAAAAGCAAAAAATGAAGGGCATAAAATATCAGTAGAAATAAATCAAATTGAATGTAATAATAGGTCTAAGGACACAGATCTTAACACGGAGGATGGCTTGCTTATTGAAGTAACTCAGTTTACGTGCGGTCACTGCTTAAAAATCGAGAGAGAATTTATATTGGACTGCACTACCTCATTGCTAGTGAGCCTTTGACCTGTCCCACATGCCCGTAAGTATATAACACGTACTCTAATATTATGACACTTTGTGGCTGCATATCGTTTCTTTGTAAGGCCCTAGTATTCCCTTTTAGATGCTTGTGATGCTACCTGTAGTAAATTAAACATAACCTTGTCTCTTAACAAGATCAAAGATATTCCATTCCTACATTACATTAACATAATGGTTAAATATGAAGGTACCCATTACTCATAAAAGAGTAAGCAACCACTGTTCCTCTGCAATCCCGACTTTCCAGGCCAACTGTGAATGTTCTTCTAGCAACCTGGCAACTGAAAGAGTACTCTTGCTGTGATAATGCCTTCTTGCCAAAGATGCCTAACTCTACAACACTCCACTGTGTCATGCTGAATCCTGCCATTTACACTAGCCTGATGCCAGGTTCTTTCTTATTTTTATTTGTCCCTTTCTTCTTCTGATGGCAAACCCATTTTCTTGTTTCCGCAAAGATTTTTGTTAATTACAAATGATGATTGGTGCATTAATGATTTATCATTTCTGGCACCCTCTTCAAATATATGCAATTATTCAATTTAATTTCACCGCTTGTGATATTTCCAGTGCTTGCCAAACTAAGGACTAACACTGCTTATAAATCAGTTTATGGAGGAAGACAAAGTGTAGGTTATGTAGCCGCCTGTATTCAGTCTACCTCAAAAGTCTGACCAGAAGGATATTTAAGAATTTGTAAATAGAATCTGCAACTGCTCAACCAAATTGTTCTTCTGCTTATGTTTCACAATATCTCATAATTATGACTTAATATAGATCATGAAAATAGTTTTATTGAATCAAATCAATTTTCATTGTTGCCTAATGTGATTTATTATGTGGGGTCTGTTTCTCTTTTACATTCTTCTATTCATATTTTTTTGGTAATTATAAACGGTCTTCCTCACGCAGGGGATATTGTACAATACAAATGTCTACCTGGATTCTTGCTGGTGGGGAATGATATGCTAACCTGTCGGCTAGGAACATACCTGCAGTTTGAAGGACCTCTGCCATCCTGTGAAGGTAACATTCAGTTGTCAATACAGGGTTGGGTGTGTTTGGATTTTGAAGTCCTTTTATGTTTTGGATTAAGCAAGTTATAAGCATGTTATGAATTAAACCTCTTGCTGTTTTCTTAAGAATTGTATTTGCCTTAGCTACATTCGATGAACAAAAAAAAGACCACTTTCTTTTGAATTCCAGTTGTAGTGCTAGAGTGAAAAATGTAGGTAACTAAAGCATTAAAACAAGACATGGATTCTGCTTTCTTGAGCAACACAGCTAAAGGTGACTGGTTTAAGTATATCCTTTTTTATCAGCAAGATTAGCTATACAGAAATAAGGGTTGCCTTTGTGAGTTGCAGGCTGAAGGAAATGATTCTTGTCTAGTCTTGGAGCAAGAATAAGACTGAGCACTATCAGGGATGCTGCATTGCCTCTCAAAACCAAACGAGCTGCATCTCATTGAAATGCAAGAGATAGCCAGCCTGCAGCTGCACCTGTCAAATCACAGGCTTTTTAGTCTTCTTTTTCTCCAAGCAGACACTCACTCCCTGTTATCAGTAAGTAAATGTATCATTCTGATATGATAGGTATGGCACATGGCATAGCACATTCACAAAAAAGGATAATGGTATTTAGAATGTGGAATTTCAATTATAGTAAAGAAACACTACAGTAAAAGCACATATTCCTTCCTGGCATATTCCGTTTTGAATTGATATATTGTTCTTCAAATGACTGAGTAGTATTTTCTGGGAGTCGGCTGGGATGCTTTTAATAGAATGGAGATGCAGACAGATGTCATTTGTATGTATAGTTTTGAAAATTGTATATCTTCAATGGATTTTCTTAGATCATACAACAGATCAGCATCATACCATTGTGTATATCTCAAAAGCCTGTGAGCACTACTGGTTCACTCAGACAGCTTTTCAAAGATGGTCTTAGATTCTGTGTCCATGGCAACATGGATAACTAGGAATAAGTTGTTTTTATTCTTTCATCAGTTCTTTATCCCTTTCAGTACTTCTGATGAGGAAGCTGAGCAAAAATGTGTGTGCGTTTCTATTATATTTATATGTGTATTGGAAGCAGAAGTGTTATTACATAATATGTCAAATATTCAGAATACATTGTACAGTAGTAAAATATGAGAGGCACCTTTTGAATGTTTGTATATCTGGTATTTAATGAATAGTACGAAGGTGGCAGAACTACAGTGCCGTTATGCTGACTTGTATTTCCGCTGCTGAAATTATGGCCTGACAGTGTCTTTGTACAGGTTACACTTTCTCCTCAAATCTATTTATATATTACCTGGTTCCTCTGTTTTCCTTTCATACTTATAAAAGAAATGTGCAGACTTTCATATATAAATGTCTATGACTGCAAGTGAAAAACCTGATGATAGTATATATGACCTATTTATTTTATTTACTTTTTGTCTGTATCATAATTTTTGACTTTTACTTTGAGGGAATCCCTTCATTAATTCTTTATTTTATTCTCAAAGCCGCCTCAGTACGGGGTAGCATATGAGGCATGAATGAGCCTGTAAGCACTCATATTTAGTTCTTTTCCTCGCTGTCACTCATCATGTAATATAAAAACTATTCAATCTCTAAAACCTGCAATAAGGATTTTTATCTGATTTGACAAAGTGCATCATCAAAGTCAGATTAATCATACACTTACTCACACATCCCTGTATTGTTTGTGTACATTGAAAAATGTGGTACTTCTGTTAGCCTTGTGGATAAATATAAATAAAAGATATATCATCATTGTTAGGAATATATCAGAATTGGCAATGTGACATGGTAGCTAAGGCTTTGGACTTCAAATCCTGAGGTTGTGGGTTCAGCTCCTGCTACTGAAACTGTGTGACCATAAGCAAGTCACTTCATTTGCCCGTGCTCCATTAAAAAACAGAAATGTAAACACTTGTATATCTTAACTGTAAGTCACCTTGGTTAGAATTGTCAGCCAATTAAGTAAATGTAAATGAAGAATTGGTGCACTTGGTACCAGAACACCATAGGTCAATGACAGATTTTGTAGTCATACCAACTGATTACTACCTTGTTGCAAGTTGGATCAGATGGTGCAGAAAGATGCTGGGAAGACCAGGTAGACCCATCTGTATAGTAAGGATGTGCTGGGTATGTTTGGCAGAAGTCCCCATTCAGGAGAACTTCAACTCACACTTTTGGATGAATTTTTCTTGCATTCTGAGGAAGGATGGGGACATTGAACCTGAATGGGCCATGGTTCGTGCCTTCATTGCTGAGACAGCTGCACCTGCCACAGTGGCAATCCCTGAACCTGAAGGAAGACACCTCAATAAAGGCAGCTGTCAGGTTCAAGAAGGAGGCCTTCCAAGCTTGGTCAGCTTGTGGAACATTGAAGGCAGCTGAGAGGTACCAAAAGGACAAGTGGAGTGCGGTGATGGCAGTTGCAGAACCAAAAACCCTGGTGTTAGAGGAGTGTGGTGAGGTCATGGACAATGAGTTTTGGTTGGCCTCAAAGTCTTTTTCTGCTGTTTATAGCGGTGATGGAGTGCTGCTGACTTCACCTGTGGACATAGTCAGGTGGTGGAATGAAGCTTTGAGGAACTCCTAAATCCCACTGACAAGCCTTCATTTGAGGAAGCAGAGTCTGAGGAGTCAGAGGAGAACTCACCCATTACTGGAATTGTGGCCACTGAAGTACTTAAAAAAAACTCCTCAGTGGCAGGGCCCCAGGGGTGGATGATATTCACCTCAGTTCCTCAAGGCTCTTGATGTTATTGGGCTGTTGCAGCTGACATGCCTCTTCAACATTGCATTGTATTGGCAAACTGGGGTGCTGGTCTCCATCTTTAAGAAAGGGAACTGGAGGGTGTATTCCAACCAGTCTATATGTATTTAATGGCCCTGGAAAAGACATACAACCTCTTTTGGTTTATTCTGTGAGGATGCTTTGAGAATATAGATTGCTGAACCTGCTGTTGTAGGCTATTCAATCTCTGTTCAATGAGAGTGAAAGCTTGGTTTGCATTGCCCTCATTAAGCTAGACTCACAATGAGTGGTGGGGTTCTGCCAAGGCTGCACTCTATTCTGTTTGTGATTTTTATGGACAGAATTTCTAGGTGTGTGCATGTAGTGGAGGGTGTTCAGTTCAATGACCTCAGGATTGCATCTTTGCTTTTTTTGCAGATGATGCGGTCCCAGTAGCTTAATTGGTCTATGACCTCAGACACTGACACTGACACTACTAATTGCCTGTTTGTCTCTTTTCTTATTCATTTCACTTATTACATTTAAGCTGCTCCAGCTATTCTTTATCTATAACTCTGTGTTATAATGGGAGATTGGTAGGAGGGAGGACATTCTTCCAAACCTAGAATAACACTCGGCAAGAAAAAACATAAATTAAAATGACACCGTTATTTAAACAGTAATGTACCAAATAAGAATTTGGTAAACAAAAATAACAGCATTAAAAGCTTTCTGGGACAGCCTCATTGTCCCTTGATCTTTTTCCATTAATAGCAGATGCTTACCCCTCTGTCCACCATTGCAGTACCAAACTCGCTCCTCTTTTTTACCTCCAGTCTGCCTCTGTCTCTCCTTCTTTCTTAAACCTTTTGTCTCGTCCTTTCATTTCTTGAGTCTTTGCTTCTAACTCACCTTCCGATGTTAATCTAACTACTGTGTATCCCATGCATTTAGTTGGCTTTTAACCCACTACTGGTGTCGCATCTAAATAATCCAGTATCACTTCTGGAATTCATGAACAGCTCTACTTTTGCTCAAGGGACAACACCCAAGTACCATTTGTAGTAACTTCTCAATTACCTTTAAAGTGCTTTGTCATTCAGACAATTGCTATGTTGTCTGCTTCAAAGAGCCAACACAGTCCCAATATTACATATCCAGGAATGTATGTTATATCTGGAGGTAAACAACTGGCATTGTTGTCAGTTTGTAATTTTAAAAAGTAACACTGAACCAAAATTTTTAACAGTCACGATCAAGTGCCTGGAAGTAACCCTATGTTGTTTCACCTTCTAAATGGACGGTTTGATGCCACTTGTCTCTATTACTGCTAGATCACATGCCCAGTAGCACTTTATAAGTATATAGTATTGTTTTGCCCAGTTCACATCTCTCTCTCATTTAAGCTGGAGCATCAAGCACCCTTACAAGGCATATTAGCTTCTAACCACAAATCATAAGATTTGGAGCACTCAATCATAAAAATTCAAATATTGCACCATATCAAACAGTGCATATACGTATGTAGCTGCGTTTCCCAAAATTACCAAAGTTCAGCAGCTCTAGCATAAAAATGGGATTCAACAAAAGCCTGACGTTCTAAAATGATTCCACAGACAAAATATCTTTAATTTTAAAAGTTTTAGTTAAAATTCAAGATAAAACAGTTCACACAAATTAAAATAGCAAAAAAAAGAAAAGTTCTTGTTAAGAAAAGTTTGGTTCAAAGCTTAAATCTTGTTACATTTCTAATCATTACGAAGTCACTTCTAAACATTTCTGAACCATTTTAAAACGGTCAGAAAACTGTATGCCTGTCTCATTTCTAAGCTGAAAATGGGTCTTTTAAGTCCCTGTGTATTGGGACCAACAACTAAACAACAACTTACACAATTAAGACACTGTATCTCAGTTATAGCAAGAAAGCTCTATCTCATACAAACTTGCAGGGGGAGAAAGAATGAAAGAAATATATTCTATTCAAATTAAGCAAACACTAATATGAGTCTAACTCAAAGTTTTAACTTTCTAAGATTGGCTCGTACAAAATATATATCACACTTGCAAAATAATATTGTATATAATTGTATGGGGAGGGTCACTGAATTAAAAAAAGCATTTATTATAAAATTTCAGTTCCCTTGTAGTTACCTTCAAAATACTTCCCATGAGATCTAAATACTCATACATTAAATCTATAAGGCATCTATGGAAAAGCATCACACCCAAGGTTCACAGAAGTGGTGCACGCAAAACCTGCACAAGCACTGCATTGCCATTTCCAAAACAATGTGTTTGCTGCTTCTCATCCTTCATATTTGTCAGATCTTGCTCCCTGTCACTTCTTTTTTGTCTCCAAAATTAAAATTGAGACTGAGGGAAAGAAGATTTTCTACTGTGAAAAAAATCATAGAAAAAAGCAGGAGTCTGTAGACACAATAACAAAAGATGAGTAGCGGAAATGTTTCCAAGAATGGAAAAAGTAGTAGAACAAACTGTATTCCATCTCAAGAAGAGTATTTTGAAGGTGACTAAAAGGAATAGTTGTAAGTTTGATGATAAACATGTATTTTTAATTATATCAGTAGTTTTTGGGTCCCCCCACATATTTATGTTGCATGCTTAGAATACTTTTTATAAAAAAATTTGTATTGCATTTTTGTCATCTGTTCTGTACTAAGTGCATGTGACAATAAACTGGACTTAGAAGTCTCTGTGCCCCACACTTGTATATAAAGTATCTTTCCTGGTGCCAATGTGGCTGTCTGTGTATGTTTGGTGGCTTTCCATCGGCTTCCTCATGGTTTCCTGTCTACCAACTGGGCACTCCTTCACACTCACATACTAAAATTAGTTCGAGTTTTATAAATTATCTCTTTTATTAAACTTTAATTTAACATAAAATATTTATATTTCCACAGTTTTAGTGCTGCTGCCTCGCAGTTAGGAGACCCGGGTTCACTTCCCGGGTCCACCCTGCATGGAGTTTGCATGTTCTCCCCGTGTCTGCGTGGGTTTCCTCCGGGCGCTCCGGTTTCCTCCCACAGTCCAAAGACATGCAGGTTAGGTGGATTGGCGATTCTAAATTGGCCCTAGTGTGTGTTTGGTGTGTGGGTGTGTTTGTGTGTGTCCTGCGGCGGGTTGGCACCCTGCCCGGGATTGGTTCCTGCCTTGTGCTCTGTGTTGGCTGGGATTGGCTCCAGCAGACCCCCGTGACCCTGTGTTCGGATTCAGCGGGTTGGATAATGGATGGAGGGATATTTATATTTCACTTCACAGATATAGTAAGTGAATTGAAAAACTGTAAGGATTGAGTTTGTGAGTGCTACAGTTAACTTAGATTAGTTAAGACTATATTTTTCATCTTTAATATAGTAGATAGATATCGTAACAAATTAATATGCCCTTATGGTGCACTTTATTAGGCACACCTTGCTAGTACCGGATTGGACCCCCTTTTTCTTAGATTCAACAACGTGCTGGAAACATTCCTAAGGGATTTTGTTCCATATTAATATGATAGCTTTATACAGTTGCTGCAGACTTGTCGGCTACACATCTCTGATGTGAATCTCCCATACCACTATATCCCAAAGGTGCTCCTTTGGATTGAAATCTGGTGACTGTGGTGGCTATTTGAGTACAGTGAACTCATTCTCATGATTAAGAAACCAGTTTGAGACAATTTGAGCTTTGGAACATGGCATGTTAGCTTGCTGGACGTAGCCATCAGGAGATGGATACACTGTTGTCATAAAGGGATGGACATGGTCGGCAACAATACTTAGGTGGCATTTAAACAATAGTCAGTTGATGCTAAAGGGCCCAAAGTGTGCAAGAAAATGTCCTCCACAAAATTATACCACCACTAGCAGCCTGAACCATTGATAAAAGGCAGATTGAATCCATGCTTTCATGTTACTGATGCCAAATGCTGACCCTACGATCCAAATGTCACAACAGAAATCGAGACTTATCAAGCCAGGCAAAGTTTTTCCAATCTTCTATTTTCCAATTTTGGTGAGCTTTCATGAATTGTAGCCTCAGTTGTCTTGTCTTAGCTGACATGAGACTGGCCCGATGTGGTCTACTACTGCTGTAGCCCATGTTTGAGGTTCGACATGTTGTGCACTCAGAGAAGGTCTTCTGTATACCTCAGTTGTAACGAGTGATTATTTGAGCTACTGTTAATTTTCTATCAGCTTGAGCCATTCTGGCCATTCTCCTCTGACCTCTGGCATCAACAAGGCATTTTCGCCCAGAGAACTGCTGCTCACTGGATGTTTTCTCTTTTTTGGACCATTCTCTGTAAACCCTAGAGATGGTTGCACATGAAAATTCCAGCAAATTAGCAGTTTCCGAAATACTCAGACAGAATGTCTGGTACCAACAATCATGCCACATTCAAAGTCACTTAAATCACCTTTCTTCCCCATTCTGATGCTCAGTTTGAACTTCAGCAGGTTATCTTGACAATGTCTACATAGCTAAATGATTGAGTTGCTGCCCTGTGATTTGCTGATAAGATATTTGCGTTAACAAGCAGCTGAACACGAGTACCTAATAAAGTGGTCGGTAAGTGTATGTGACTTTTCTTTAATTAAGATGCAATAATAAGACTCAATTGTTCCTAGTGTTGTATACTAGTAGTCAGATACAACCTTATATAAAATGTTGGGGTGCCAAACCGAGCCACCGCATTTACTCAAAAAGGAGTTGAAACAAAGATTACAGCCGCTCGGTGTTTGATAGACTACCAGAAAGAAAACTAGTCGTTGGCTTAAGCTAAAGTAAGAATGCTGTGTAAAGTGATGAGGTTTTAGGGTGAAAGTGGCAGGGTCAGTTGCTCTTCGTGTTTCTCCAAGCTGTGGGTGGAAAAGGAGACATGATGTTCAGCAATTGTGCTTTCTGGTTTGTCCTGGATACTTGTCAATATTTTATATATAATAGTCTTGTAGTCAAAGGATTTATGCTAGAATCTGAACCTGTCATGTTTTAACAAAGAATTTTGAACAATATTGTAGCCCTTTTCTCAAATAACTTATCTTCAGTACAGCCTACAGTTCAGTCTACAGATATGTTCATTTTTCTTTATTTGACCATACTGCCTACAGTGATGAAAACAAATTGCAAAATATACAAGTAGTGTCTTTAGTAATTTTTGAGGTTTTACTGCCACCGATACACAGAGCTTCTTTTACTAATATAATGAAATTCATTGCCATTGACATACATCCCACCTGTATTACCTGCAGCTTATGTGAAAAAGTCTTGTTTAGCTTCAGTATTCATAAAAGCTCTAAACATTCTGTTGATAATCCATAACTAACCAAAATCAAATTTTTCCTGTATCATATATGTCTTTTGTATTTATGAACATTGTAACAATCAACTCTGCTTTTGTCTTGTTCCTTTGCTCCAGCTTTGCCTAATTTGTGCTTTGAGTGTTTAGCCTGTCTATTTTGACTGCACTTGTAGCTGATCCCCGTTTTTTTTTTCTTTAACATTCATTTACTGATTATTTTAAACTTGACTCTTGTTTTCATTTACATCATGGGATATGTCCTCAGATAACTCCATTGCTGATTTTTGTCTTTCCTTACTGATAAAAAAAAACTCACAGTCCCATTCCATTGAAGTGAGTGAAGTGCTGATATGTCACCTGTTGTATTTTTTTTATTATTATTATTATTTTATTATTATTATTTTTTTTATTATTATTATTATTTTGTTGTTGTTGGCTGCGCTTGGGTCCTAATTTGGGATCCTGAGGTGGTTTGTCATGTGGTGAGTGCAGCAACTCACGGTATCAGTGCATTCTCCCAACCTCTCTCTCTCTCTTACTAGAATAGTTTCACTGGGCTTATTTAGCTTGAAATGCTCAATTTAAGAGAAATAATGGGTATATCAGCAATACCATTTCAAAAATGGTTACTGCTTTAAACAGCCTTCCATATTTTCTTGAAAAGGATGCAAATTGGGTTTCATTTGCAGGGCTTTTGGATAAAGCTGCATTGTTTATTTGTCTTTTCTTTCTGTCTCCAGGAAAAGAGTTTTTGTTTTTTATTTTTTGTATTGATAGGAATAAGACAATTGCTTTTAATCCTGAAAGAAGTTAATTTAAACATAATGATTTATATGTACAGGTTGTGCTTAGTCCATCTTGGAGCCTAAAATAAGTGAAGAAACATTTGCAATTTATTGTATGCTTTAGGTTCAAGAAGGCATGGACTTAGTGGGTAGGTGGACCCTGGACATCAACCATTGTTTAGGGACCCCTCTATCTGTAGTAAGGGAACCAAAGGGGGTCTCTACTGAAACTCTGATCACCACTACACAATCACATACCCTTGAAGAGTGGGTCTCCATGAAACTTTGATTGCCTTTGGTACAGCATACCAGTTCTCACCAGTCGGCTAAGAAACGTTGCTGTAACCCAAGTATTTAAATTCGTCTACCTTCACTACCTCTGCTTCTTGCAATCACACCCTTCCACCACCTTCTCCTTCATTTACGCACATGTACTCCGGCCTTACTCCTACTGACTCTCTTTCCCCTTCTCTCCAATATGTACCTACACCTTTCCAGGTTTGCCTCAACCTGCTGTCTACTCTTTCTACAGATCACAATGTCATCTGTGAATATCATAGCCCACAGAGACTCCACTGCAAACAGAAAAGGACTCAGAGCCAGTCCTTGATGTAATCCCACTCTCACCTTGAACAAGGATGTCATCACAACCGCACACCTCACCACAGTCACACTGCCCTCATACATATCCTGTACCACCCTCACAAAAAGAGTTTTTGACTAGGACATTTCAGCTTCATCCTTTTGAATTATGAATTGATGTACTCGTACAATAAGTGAAAAGATAGCCAGGAGCTCATCATAATTGACATCAGATCACATGTGAACTCAGGAATTTGGTTTCAGTGTCTGCAAGATCAGGTAGTGTACACACATGTTGGCCTCAGTCGCAATTTCATTTTGTCACTTATGAACAGATCAGAATTCTGTAAGGGATCATCTGTTTCTTCAAGAGTTTTATTTGTTATACACAAAGTTATACAGGTACAATGTGCAGTGGAATGAAAAAGCTAGCCCACTCAAAGATTGTGCAAAACAAAAGCAAACAGAATAGAATAAATAATAAAATTTAAAAAAGATAATAAAACATACTACATTAAGTTAAACTAGATTTAAAATTAAGTTAAATTCTGAAATATGAAACAGTAAAAAAAAAAGTATAAAGTGACTGTGCAGTAAGTTAGTTTTAGGTTTGGATGTTGGCATGTCAGAGTTCAGGGTAAAATCTCCTTTTGAGTCTCTTGGTCTTTGCCATTCAGCAGCATAGCTGCTTGCCTTTGTTGAGCAAGCTGAACAGTCTGTTGCTGGGGTGGGTAGAGTCCATAATTATTTTAATTGCCCTGGCCTTACAGTGCTTGGTATAGATGTCCTGCAGAGAGGGCAGTGCTTACCTTAAGATGTGCCCTGCTAAACACACCACTCTCTTCAGGGCTTTGTGATCTTGGACTGAGCAATTCCCAAACCAAGATGTGCAGCTCTGCGTTAGGATGCTGTCTATGGCGCTGATGTAAAAAGTCTTCAGAATGACTGGTGAGCCACATCAGGTGATGAAGGCGCTGTCTTGCCTTCCTGACCTGAGTTTCTGTGTGCTGGGTCCATGTCAGGTCCCCAGTGATAAAGCTGCTCACCCTCACTCCATTTATGCTGATGGGTCCGTAGATATGATGCTGTTTCCATCTGACGTTCACCACTAGTTCCTTGGTCTTGCTGGCATTCCGTGAGAGGTTATGAGCTGGGCATGATACTGCCAGGTTCTCTACTTCATCCAGGTAGGCCTCCTCATCATTGTTGGAAATGAGACCTAAGACTATTTTGTGTGCTTAGTCACACAATTGTGTGTAAAGGGAGTACAGAAGAGGACTCAGTACACAGCCTTGTGGAACTCCTGTGTTGACAATGATATTGTTGGAGTAGCGGTTGCCTGCCTCTGTCCACCCACCTGGTCCACCCAGTCACAGAGGGGGATGTTCAGTTCCAGGTCTTTAAGCTTTTTGGCCAATAAGAGGGGGACAATGGTGTTAAAAGCTGAGCTGTTGTCAATAAACAACAATATTAAATTATTCCCTTTGTTGCTGTCTAAATGGGACAAAGAGGTATGCAGAATATGTGAGATGGCATCATCTGTAGACCTGTTGGTGCAGTATCCAAAGAGTATTTGTTGTTTTTAATAATCCCCTTCAAACACTTCATGACAATAAATTTGAGTACTACAGGGCAGTAATCACTAAGGCACGTTAGTTTGTTTTTCTTTGGTCTAGGTACAATAACAGATTTTGTAAAACAGATAGGAACCTCAGACTGGGCTAAAGAGTAATTAAGGAGGGATGTAAACACTCCAGCTACCTGATCGGCATGTGATTTAAGAATGCACCTGGAGATTCCATCTGGTCCTGTTGCATTCTGACAGTTCACACACCTCGGAGCCCTAAGAACATCGTACTCTGAAGAAGAAGATAGCAGCTTAACTGTTGTGAGTGCTCCTAATGCTAGCCCCATTATCCTTGATAACCGGCAAGTTAATGCTAGCTCCGTTAATGTCAAACTGTGCATAGGAAGCGCTCACATTGTCAGCCAAAGAAGAGTCAAAAGACACAGTGGGTTTACCTCTAAAGTTCATAATGGACTGTAGTCCTTGCCACATTTGTCTGCTGTCCCCCAGATGAAATTTAGACTAAATTTATACTCACTATAGTTTCTATGTCTGCAATCCTGCGTTGTAAGCTGTGGTGAAGAAATTCACCATGTTTAATCCATCCACGGCTTCCGATTAGGGAAACACCAGATTTTTTTTGTTGGAACAAAGAACTCCACTAGCATAGCAACTAAGCTGACAGCTACATCTGCAAATTCATTGACGTTGTTAGAGCCCGACCAGAACACGTCCCAGTCCACATCATCAGGTGCATCCTGTAGCATTGCTTCTGAATGGGCAGACCAGCATTTGATCTCTTTCATTACTGAACCCTCTTTCATGATGCGTTAGTTAAACTTGGGGAGAAGGAAAATGGCAGGTTCGACCTGCTGAAAGTTGGCTGTGAAAGTGCTTTGTGGCCTGATATAACACCTAAGTGTAACATTGATCCAGTGCTTTTCTCCCTCTGGTTGGGTTTGTGACGTGCTAGTGAATGTCTGGTATGATCCATTTGAGGTTAGCTTTGTTAAAGTCCAATGCCACAATAAATACTGCATCCATGTGCTGGATTAGATGTTCTCTAAGCACATTGTGAAGTTTAGATAAAGTCTTATCTTCATTAACTTGAGGGTTAATATAGACAGAGGTTATAATAACAGTGGAAAAGTCATGTGGCAGGTAAGGACAAAAGCTATTCAGCTGCCACATATGACCTTTTTTTGCTACAATGATTTCAGTATTTAAACTTCTTCTAAATGTTAGTCACTTCTCTATCAATAAACAAAATCCTAGCTATGTTGTTCCCCCACCTATGTTAATTCCCCCTAAATACAGTGCCATTAAATGTCTTGTTTCCACTCACCCGCAAAGGTCCTAAATACTAGCATAATCTCAAAAACTTAATCTAAGGGCACATCAACTAATAGCGTAAAGGCCAGGGGCAGACTAACATCCTTTTGCCACAATCTGATAGAATATGTGCTTGTCAGTCTGGTGAAACAAATTTACCTGGATAAACTGTCAGTTCTGGATAAAATTAAATTAAAATATGATGTCTGTTTTTAGATAAATATGTCCTTTCAGATTAATACCACTTTCTAGAGCAGTATCAAAGTTTATATTTTTGTTGTATTTAATTTAAAATATTTGCTTCAATCCTGAATTTTGTAGATTTCATGTTACAAACAATATAGATTCTAGTTCAAAATTTTCTTCTTTAGGTTTTTTTAAATTTTCTAGTAGTTTGTTTACTGACTGCATTCTAGCCCGATCATTGGGTATCCCTTAATGACAATGAGCTTTCAAATACGTACTGTAGATCCTCACACCTTTTCCTTTTTGAAAGTATACAGGCAATCTGAATGGCCTCTAAAAGCTTTTCATTGTTTGAAAACAAATTTCACCAAGTGATCATTTTTCTGATGCTCTTGTCATTTCCTTCAATTCCAGCAAATTCCATTCTTTTCATACCTCTAAGTTGCTTCTTTCTTTCTTTCTTTCTTTCTTTCTTTCTTCCACAGTATTTCAGTTGCATCTCTAAATTATACCACACTTTTCTGTTGATCTACTAGAGCTCCTATTTAAACACACACTTTATACTTCTCCTATTACTGAATGTATTTTGGAAATTGAATGCCAGCTTTACATTTTTTTTTTGCCAGTTCTTGTAAGTGGTACATTATTGTTGTAGTTTTTTCCAGTTGGCAGACGCTTCTTGGGTGTTTTTATATGTTGCTTGCTTTATTAGCTCACCTCCTCTGCTAGGACTATCTGAATATCCACCATCACCTTTCTTGAATCAATGACGAAAAAGTAATGGTACAAGCAAGGCTCTCACACAGTAGCTCCTTTTCACAATTTTTATTGAGTCTTTTTCTGTCCTTACCACTGTCTTTTGTGAATACAATATACAGTATATCACTTATTATAATAAAGAAACCTTGAATCCATAAACCATTCAAACAGGTCCTTGCTGTACAGCCTTGATCTCAGATAAAATCCCCATCACAGATCATTTATTTCTCTCTGTGGAAATTCTACAGTAGGCATTCACTTTTTCAGGAATGAATTCACTTGTTTTCTAGTCTTTCACATTTTCAATTATAGAATCTGACCATACTGTTATTTAATTTATAATAAAACATATTTAAAATACAACCTAATAATGTATTTCCCTTTTTATTACCTTCTGTGTGTTGTCACACTGTAAACCCATCCTTTTGAAAGTTTGCTTCCTTTAGGTCAGGTATAAAATGTTGCTTCACTTTTTCATTAAATTCTACATTTAGCTATATTTACTATACATCTACCCGGTTTTTAAAGGAGGTCCAGACTTTTACAAAATTTTCTTTCATTTCTACAGTTTTTGCTCTCCTTTACTGTTTGTATCATCATAAAATTTCACTAACTACAGTATATTTGAAGCAGTATTTTTAGTATAAATTAGAACAGGAGAAAGTAGGGTGAAATGACACCTTTTATTGACTAACTAAATAGGTTACAAATGCAAGCTTTGAAGGCAGCTAAGGCCTCTTCATCAGGCCTCGAAAGCTTGCATTTGTAATCTATTTAGTTAGCCAATAAAAGGTGTCATTTCACCCTACTTTCTCCTGTATCAATCTATGGCTAACACGGTACAACACTCTACTGCTATAGTATAAATTAGAGTAATTGAGTGAGGGACTCCACTGATAACCTAATTTTAGGCAGTATTTGGTAAATTCCCCTCAGAACACCATGCATTTGACCTCCTGCCTGAAGCTCACCTAACTTTTCTATTTTAAAATCTTTAACCCTCAAGCTTATTTTTATTTTGCCATTGTTTTCATTTCTTCTTTTATAAAAACTTAATTACACGTTTGCTTTACCTTTTGTTGATTTGACTTTATCTTTATATTTGTATTATTGATTTTACCTGAAATAGTAATAGATAAAATATTTTCTGTTTGTCATTGCTTCCAGTACAAACCTTTGTTTCAGTTTCTCAACCTTTTGAACACTCTTGTATTAATTACTTTTTTGATTCTGAGTCATTTAATTTACTTTTGTTAGACTTTTTTCTGGTTATAATATGACTTAAGTTTACATTTTATTTTTCATTCGTTCTTTTTCGTGAATTTTTTGCTATTATTTCCCACACCTGATTGATCAGATGTTAAACCATTTCACAGGAATTTTGTGATATACAATAAACTGCACAAAGGAGGAAGAAGAATCACAATCGCACTGCACGAGAGAATCACCAGTTCTATATGTGCTCAAACTTTAAAAACACGTTCAGTCTGATTAACATAGCTCAATGTGAGTAACCAGACTATACATGTACATGGACCCATCAAACAGTTTTATCCACAAAAAAAAAAAAAAAAAAAAAACACTTGACAGCCACATGCTTCGAATTCCTGACTCTTGCTGTACTGAGCTAGACATGTGGATGGATGAACTGTGGACAATACCAACTGTTTAATTTACCTAGAGAATTAGAGTTACATAGTCCATGTAATTTACCCCTCTGTGTGTTTATTTTGGGGTATTCCAATAATTTGGTGCCAGTCTGCTTTCATAAATCTGACTACTGATTGCCATTTCTAAGATGAGTAAAATACCAAAAGTAAATTGTTATTTCCATTGTTATTTTTTGAGTTTTGCTGACCTTGTTTCTGATATTACTTGTTCCAGTGCACTGCCCTATGAATGAAGTCCTGACTGATTCAACTGGAGTAGTTCTCAGTCAAACTATCCCAGGCAGCTTCCCACATTTCCAGACGTGCTCCTGGGTAATCAAAGTGGAGCCAGGATACAACATCTCTCTGAATATCGAACACTTCCAAAGCAGTCGACAGTATGATGAGCTGGAAATCTTTGATGGTATGTCCTCTTGTTTTTTTGTATTTTCAAATTGCAGTGTTATTGCAGTGGATGTTAGTGTTATGCACTATTTAAGGCATATTAAAAAAAACATATGCACAAATTAAATGTGGCACATTATATTAATAAAAAAATGTAGAAGTTTTTGTTATCAATTCACTCGTATATAATACTTTTCATTAAAATAGCTCATAGTGTTGCACAAATTGTAAAATGCAATGCATTAAATAGATTGTCAGATATAAAGTAGGATAGAAGTTGTTTATACAAAAAGAAACACAAAAAGAAAAATATTTAATAATATATAATATATTATAATAATATAATTTAATATGCTTATTAGACTCAGGGTCTTGTACCACATGGAAACTTCTAGATACTTCTTCTTATGTTATTTTTTAGACTTGCTTATCCCATACGGAACCACAATGGTTTACTAATTTAATTAATAGTTTTACATGGTAAACATTAATTCACCAACTATCATGGTCATTTTTCATCTTTTTTATTTTTCCTGGAGTCTGTTATTATTGTATAATTACATTTAAAATGTTATGAGTCCTAAAAAGGTGTTAATATCTCTTAGTGTATCCATGGTTCCTTACAAAGTCAGAATACTTTATAACTGTTTACAGACTTTGAACATAGGCAGGTTAAATAACTTGTTCATGTTCATAAAATGAGGCAGAGTTGCAGACCGAACCAGCAGTCTGGTGTTTAAAGTCAAATGCCTCATCTACCACAACACGCTACCAACCTATCTCTCTATATATAAAATCCAACATCTGTCTGTCTGTATGTCTGCCTGCTTTTCACGAGAGAACTACTTAACGGATTTAATCATTTTTTTTTTTTTCTATAATTTGGTTGAATATACCGATTGATTTTGCAACTTCTCTCATCGTGCTAAGCATCATGCTGTAGTTCGGGCGCGGCACCGATTTATTCACGTGAATCTGAGAGACAGGCTGCAGGCCAAGGGCAAGGCCATCTTCACTTACGCTCAAGCCTCTGGTCGAGTTGCTCTACCTCTCACCACCTGTTGGAGTGTACCTTGCCTCCGCTTAGCTAGCGATATCTGTTTGTTCATCAGACATTATAATCTACAGATTGTTAATGAGCAACATTTGATGTTTTTGAGAGAGAGATCTCAGCTATGTGTGTTTTCAAGGGTAGCTGCTCATTTGCAGAGATATAACAGTCACATGCTCTTCTCCCCACGTGGGAAACGCTCTCCTGTCAGAGCTGAATATGATTAGATACAGTGGCAACATTTAACGTTGGAGCGTACCTACCTTCCACTTGGTCAATTTTTTACATTTTTGGGAAAGAGATCACAGCTACATTCTCACCCCTGATAGCAAAACCAAAAATATTGCATATCAATAGGCCCATGGATACAAAAGTTATCAATATAAATTCATCTCAATACAAATTATTATATATAATTTTTTTTTTATAATGATTTTTAAAGTCTGTCCTCTTTCACTACCATGAGTGCAGATCCGCAGGGACAGCTGGTTATATACAGTACATATTATTCATTCATATATTTGTGAGTATTGCATGGCCTTTTGTACTTCATTGAAGTGTCCCCATTCTTCTGGGGTAGTCTAGACCACTAGTGTATATTAAAAGCAAAACATGGCAGTGTGAGGAAACTGAAATCACCATTCCTCAAGTTTACTCCATTACTACTTAAACAGTATTTCTCTAGTAATGAGAATAGCATAGCCCCCCAAAAGACAGCATCTGGATGACAGAATATGTTACTCCAGGATTTATACATATCGACTGAATTAATGGTGCACTTACAGATATGCAAGTTACCCATGTCATTGACACTGACACACCCCCATACCATGACAGATGATGGCTTTTGGACCAGACGCTGATAACAGCTTCAATTGTCATTTCCCTTTATGGCCCAGAGAACATGACTGGTATTTTTTTCAAAAACTATTTGAAATGCTGACTCACCAGACATGATTCCACTATGCTGCTTTCCATCTCAGATGAGACCAAGCACACAGAAGTCGGCAGTGCTACTAGATAGTGTTGATTTATGGCTGTTGCTTTGTATAGTATTGCCTTAACTAGCACCGGCGGATACAGTTGCAAATGGTATTGACTGATAAAGGTTTACCAAGGAATTCCTGAGCCCATGTCATGCTATTCATTACAGATCCATGATGGTTTTTAAGATAGTGACATCTGAGAGATCTGAGATCATGCACATTCAAGTTTATCTTTACCTACTGAGATTTCACTGAATTCTTTCAATCTTATAATTATGTTGTGCACCAAAGAGGGCAACTACCCAAAATCCTATTGATCTGTTTTGGGGAATGTTGTTCTCAAAGTGCTGGATTATTTACTGATGCATCTGTTAGTAAATTAATGAGCCTTGACCCATCCTTGTCCTTGAATGAATAGGACGTTTTTTAGAGGCTCCTTATATATTAGAACACAATTACCTCACTTGTTTCACATCACCTTGTCATTTTACCTTGTCACTCCATTACTAGAAATAAACTCACCCCATCCCAACTTTTTTGGAAGGTGTTGCAGGCATCAGTTTCAGAATAAATGTATATCTTTAAAAAATAATGCAGTTGATTAGGTAAAACATATAAAATACCTAGTCAGTTTTTTTTAATACAAATCGAAGAAAATTTACAAGTTAGCATTTTCCATACTGTCTCAGCTTTTTTGGAATTATTGTTTAAGAAATGGGTTAAAGTAATGAGAGCTGAAGTTATTTATAGCTTAAAAAAGAAGTAAAATTTTAAAATCAACTTAAGTGGAACTTAACCGAGAACGAACGTGGAGACTTAAGAAACAAAGATGTAAGGTTTATACTTCCAAATTCCAGTAATGATATTTGCAGCTGCATATTTTAAATGAAGTAAAGCCTAGAAACTGGAATATTTGAGCACAACATTAATAAAGTAGCCAATTCTACTTAAGCTATGTGCATGATGAAACAGCTTTTCTATGTCCTGTTTATTGAGAAATTGCCCCTCATTTTTAAATTCTTCATTAGAAAAAAATATGGGTATTAACATGCATTTTAAGTAGTAGATTGGCGTAAAAGATGACACCTAAATTGAGTGTTGTTTCAGCAAAGCAAATGGTTATGAATGCTGAGTTGACAGGTTCTTCTTTCTATCTGCAGAATTTCTACCTACTTGTGTTTGTTTTGCATGTTAAAGGACAAGTCATTTTTACTCAGGGTTTTAACTCTATGAACAACTGACTAAGAACACAATTGAGGGCTTATAATCAGTATTGAGTACTAAATATAAATCAGTGCCATCCCCATACAAGTAAAGATTGTGTTTCTCAATTGTATCTTCTAATGGCTTGAAATGCTTCCAGCAATTAGCTATAATGGACAAAATATCAAATTTTAAAGGTAAAGTCAGAGTACTATAATTGCCTACTTGTACATACTGGAATGAACAAAATTCTGTAAGTACGTAAAAGCATTGACTGACACACCATTATATTTCTCAAGCCTGCAGAATAGGCATAGAAATGACAGCAATTCTTCTGGAGTATTATTGCGTATTAAGACAAATGTGGCAAAGACTGGCAATGATGCGTACCAAGATTAAATTCAACAGAACTTGGAGCACCTTAGAAAATTGCACTGGCCTGACTGGGGTTAAACATTATCAACTGGACTCAAATATAGGAAAATTGGTAAAAAATAATAATAATAATAATAATAATAATAATAATCATTTCTATTTACTTGTGTGACTTCTACTTTGAAGTATGATGAAGTTAACAGGTTGGGTGTACAAAATTCAAAATAAATTGGGTCATTAAGTGGTGCACCTTTGAAATCTCTAAAATAAGTGTTAAAGCCTTAAGTAATTGCAGTGTTTACTGGTAGGTATCTTTTCTCATGCCAAATCATATCTGAGATAGCTTGAACGTCTCAATTTGGGGATTAAATCAGTTGTAAAGCCTTTCAGTCTTTATGAATAATTTATTTGATAAGGACCCAGTTTTCTCTGAGCCAGTTACAGGATGCCACATAAGGTGGTAATAATAGCTCTGGACTACAAGCTACAGCTTTTTCCGTTTGAACAGAATGTTATGCCTCAAGGGGCTTGTTGCATAAATATTTAAAATACATAAATCAATAAAGAAAACAACCTAGAAATACATAAGAAATAAATACCTACCATACATGGATTATAAAAGGAAAACAACTTTATTACATAAAAGTACATCCTGAGTGAAACCAAATGCAGAGTACAAGGATATTTTCATCTGGGGACATGTGGCTTTTGTGACACAGTTTCTTTTCCAGGTCCATCCAGCCAGAGTCCCCTTCTTATGACTTTGAGTGGAAACTATTCATCTCCCTTGAGTGTCTCCAGCACCAGCAATAAGGTGTATCTTCGCTGGTCCTCGGATCATGCTTCAAGTCAGAAAGGGTTCAAGATACGCTACTCAGGTACAGTAAAAACCTAAAAGCATTTACTCTTATTTTCTAAAATGATGCTTATGGAAGTTGTTTATATAGCAAGTAAAGTAAAAAAAAATGTAAATTTCTGTTTTTTCTTTAATCCAATGAAAGAGTTATTTAAGTTTTGCAAAATTAAGTGTAGCTATTATATATATATATATATATATATATCAGTCAAAGTTTACAAAGGACTTGGGTTCATCTTGCTCACCTGTGGAAAAAAATGCGTCTAGTCAGACTTTATGCAAGATGTTGCCTGCCTTGCACCCTGTGCCATCAGCACCACACCCTGCTGCTCTTGACCCTGAGCTGGATTAAGCACGTTTATGAATGTATACTTTATTTAACCATTTGAAAATGTTCTGAAACAATTCTTATTTGGAAATGTTAAATGAGATGTGAGTGTATTAAGTGATATATATTCAGTCTCACTGTAACATCCTCACACTGAGATACGTTGATTTCCATAGAGAATTGTCTTTAAGGTACTAAAGGAAAAATAAGTTTCGAGAAGAAAACTACTGTACATAAAAACAAATACTCTACAAAATTCTTACAAAGTGTTCTTAAACCTAAATTTAACCGAGGTCAAACACTACATTCTATACTGTTATGGTAGCATTTGTATAGTTCACTTCTTCCATTAATTTTAATTATTCAAATTAATGCAAAATCTTTTAGTAACATAGTAACATTTTTTAATAACATGCAGAAAATATCTATCTTTATTACTGGGTTTTGTTAAATGAGCATATCAACCGAATATAACATGGAAAGCTGGGCTGTATCTGGCCTTCTAATCAAAACTCTCCCTGTGTTACCGTTTCTTTAGAATAAAAATTTCCTTATAAAAAATAAAAATACATTTTAAATTATAAAAAGAACCTTGCTCTCTGTTCTGCATGTCTCATTTATGATCTTGTCATGTAACTGAGAGTAGCTAGCTTGTGTTCGAGTAGAAAAAAGCTTTAGCTTCTCAGTCTTTCTTTTCTCTCCTGTTAGCATGGAAAACAGCTAAAGGTATTGTTTGCTCATCTGCTGGATACAACTAACTTCCACAACATTTGGCAAAAAGGCAACCTCCTTTGTCAGCATCTTGCTATATTTTACTTGCACAATGTAATTTGAAATGTGACAGATTGATTAGTTGTCAATACATTGGGAACTTTGTCTTGAAATATAATAGAATAAATATAATTTTATTACTAGAGCTTACTTTATGATGTGTTTCAAAACATATTTGAGTAAATCAGCCTGGTCAATGTCATTGCTAATTGTTTTTTCACAGAAAAAAATATATTTTTAAATATTATGCTAAAAATCAATTAACTGCTTGACAGAATACTAAATATGTGACTGAATGTGCTTCATAGACTTACGGTGTTGGTATAGTATTAGTATACTACATTGTTGGTTGCAGTGCATGTCATTTAATCACACTAAAATATAGTGCCTTTTCAAGAGGTCAGAAAAGAGGAAAGTATCTTCCAAAATGGGTAAAAAAGATACAAAGGACATGTTCCAGTTAAAAAAGTTTATACTAAAATTGTAAAATTAAGTGAAACAACAGTTTTACAACATCTCTAAATGAAGTGACATTCACACTAACAAAAGCACAAAATGTATATCGATTACATAGCTGACATGCAATCAGTTTATTGCTGCTTGTGGCAAAATACTGAGGTGTATCTGTGTATTGAATGTAAACATCATAGATTTTTGTCTAAAACATGGATGGCATTGTAGCCATAAGAATAATGAAGTAATATTTAAGCAATATAAGCAATAAACTTAGATGATATTTTGATGTCTCTAGAGTGTTGTGGAATGATGTGGGTTGGGAGATCAAGGGTAAAGCATTTTTGTAACAATATGGGTCACCTCTCCAGTGGTCTGTTTAACAAGAGTGAGGAATAAATTCAATGAATTTAGGCCAAAAGTGTGGAAGGATTGAGACAAATAGAAACCATAGGTGTGATAGGAAATAACAGTGGGCAGGGAATAGCTAGACAAAGAATTGAAATGATAGATAGGCAGATAGGCAAGGGTTAAACAAAATTAAGGTAAACTTATTTAATTGTTTTATTTGTGACCCAAACAACAGTCAAAGACAGAACAGAGGTTTTGTTATGGCATTCTATGGGCTTACCTACTAAAGTGGTTCGTGTGTGGCCCATTCACTGATAGGTGTCAAATGGTTATGTATCCGACTCAAGGTCCTTACTAATAAATTAGACTTTTAAGAAAATGCACTAGAATAGAATCCAAAGTGAAGTACTAAGATACAATGGGAACCTATTTTTCATAAGCTTCTTTATCTGTTCTACAGCTCCATACTGCAGCCTGCCAAAACCACCAACTCATGGGTCTTTCCACAGTCAGACTGGCACGAAACTGAGCAATACGTTGCGTTTCAACTGTGACCAAGGGTACCGGCTAGTTGGACTAGGCGTAGTCACATGCATTCGTACATCACAAGGATTGTATCAGTGGAGTGGACTGGTGCCTCTTTGTCAAGGTAAAATATTTTAAAAAGACGTATTTCTTGTAAATGATTGAACATGTTTTATTTGGAGGTTTTCTGGAACTGACTCACATACAGGTCTGTTCTGAATAGACGCATACAGTTTTCAGATTGGTTCTTTTATGAAATTCATAGATGAACAGAATGTACTTTCTGTCAGTCTTTATTAAATGTCACTGGAAGCTTTGTAAAGTTGTGTGCATATAAATAGGAGGTCATATTGACCAAGGTAATTATACACTTCTTAGAATAACAGATAATTCATATGCGTTTGTTGCAGCATTTATAAAGTTTAAACCATAAAAACGGTTATGGATTTAAGATGTCAGGCTGTGTGTTTGCACGTGTGTATGTGTGCTTATGAGTGGAGGCTTATTTCAGTAGTCTAAATGACATTTATACAGAAACAAGTTTTTATTATGTTTATGTTAATTTTATATCAATAAAAGTATTTAAATAATGCTTTCCATGAAATGTGATATAAAATAATAATGTACATATGTAAATTATTAGAGTGTCATTGAAGTTATATAAGTGCAATAGCAATTGGATCACCACTAAGAAAATAAAATGCAGAATTATGACGTAAGAATCAGTGTTGTGTTAGAAAGCTGTACAATTTGGGGTTCGGCCAGGATTGGCAGTTGGCCTGCTGATCCTTCTTGGTTATTACAAATTTATTAAGTACATTACACCTGTTTGTTATTAACAGACCATGTGAAAGAAATTACAGTATTTTGTAATTATGGTTAAAACCTCCTTTTGTTTCCTTTTTTATTTTAAGAAACAAAACATAATAACACAACTTGATTGAGTGAAAATAATATAGCAAGTACAGCAGCATATTTGAAAGACATACAGTCAAAGTCAGCAGTCAATAAGGAGAGCTTTATGGTTACAGGGCCCTATCGAAAAAAATCTTTACATGCAGTTAAATACAACAAGAAATAACATAAACAAAAGGTCTGGGAAGAGGCACCGCATGTTTACTTCAGAATTACATGAATTAGTTCTTGTGAAGTTCTGAAAAAAAATTCTGACTAGATCCTTGTAGAGAGAATTTATTTTTTCAAATTTGATAGATAAAGTGTATTGCTTTTCCACTGAGTTACAGACTGTGGATTGGCATTCTTCCAATAAGCAGACCGCGTCTTCATTCAGGTAGTGTGGCATAGGATATTATAACCATTTTCTTCATCTGGTTTTACCGTTACTGCGTTAGGAATTATTTTAAACCTATCCCTTTCCAAGACATATTTAAATATTTTTCGGCTCAGGACATGTGGCACATTGATTCTTGTGCTTGATGACATTGCTCACAGGTTGGATCTTGCTCTTGCTCTAGGTACATTTAAGATGTATATTTAAGATCACTTTAGACAAGCTATACAGTATGTGAATGACACCTTTTTAACTGAACTACAGCGTACTTCGCACATATTAAACTAGAATATATTTTAAGTATGGCTAACTCTCATGCCTTTTCTGACATTTTAATTGAGATATGTGGTTTAGCAGGTCTGAGGCTTAACAATAGGTGGCTAATTTTAAATAAATAATCATGCCCTCCACATTGCCCTTGTGTTCCGCTACTAATTCAGCTGAATTGTTGTCCCTAGGTCACAACTCTGCTCCCAGATCACCATATAACATATTATTTTTAAACCTGCATAATCCGATTGAGGAATGAGGGAGACAGGGGACAATTTCAAGAGCTCTGGGCACAAGAAGGAACCAACCCTAGCCCATTCACACTCATACAGAGTCAATTTGGATTCACCAGCTGGTCTAACTTGCATATCTTTGGGGTTGTGGGTGGAAACTCAAGAGTACTGTACCAGGAGGAAAATGCAAGACAGACATGGGCAGAATGTGCAAACTCCAGCTGGACAATGACTGGGCAATGAAACTATGAGACAGCAATTCTACCACATTTGCCACCAAGTCTCCTTCCAGGTGTACCAGTTTACCTTTGATTTATATTAACACTTAATAATTCATAGATAGTACATCTAACAGTAACTAGTGAAGGAAATTAAAGTATAATCAGATGTTGGATTAGAAGATCTGACATGTAGAACAGTCAACTTTAATACTATCAGACGGCTAATGGAACTTTTTAGTGACCTCTGTAAGAACTACATTCACTGATAGGAACACCTGCTTTCACGCTTCTTCATGTGGCTTCTTAGACTGAAATACTTGGATAATCTAATCATAATTTAATTGACAAATTGCTTATATTAGTTAATTTAGTGGCTCGGCTGAAAACTTAACAAATCCTGTGTAGTGGTGTTCAGCCATTGTAGTATCCATAGGAAAATTAAGGAATGGGTTTTATGCTTCTTTATATACAGTGGCAAGCAGAACCACATAGGCCATGTGGTAGTAAGGTATTAGTCTGCTGGACATGTCTGAAAGACAGAACATGATACATATCTAAAATTAAAATAGAACTACTTAATTTGTGTTAATATCTGAATGTAAGCCTATGATATTTGAATGGATATTTAAA
>JANRMT010062849.1:567274-614448 GCA_026402145.1 Polypterus bichir lapradei | reverse complement strand
ATTTTGGAACCCATCTAAGAAATATAGGAGCTACCCAGCAAGGTTAAGCCATTAAAAATACAAATCTTTCATGTTGTTCTGAAAGGATCAGTCTTCTTTACAAGTATACATTTCCAAAATGTAAGTATAAGCAAGACACCAAGAATATCCTGAGACGCTTCCCACTGACTTGCTGCTGCTATAAGGCCACCTTCGAAATCTCAGAAAACAAACAGTTAATCTGTGTTATAAATGAAGTACTCCTGGAAGTTACCGTTGCTATGGCCAGTGCCTTATACATTATTATATAAGTCCTTGTGAAATTTAAGGTTTATTTTATTTTAACAGCTGTATCCTGTGGAGTGCCTCAAGCTCCAGCAAATGGCTCAGTATTTGGCCGTGAATACACACTGGGCACAAGAGCTATATACCAGTGTAATGAGGGCTTTAAATTAGCTTCTGCACAGTCGGCTTCCATTGTTTGCCAAGAGACTGGCAAATGGAGTCCCAGTGATGTTCTTCCTCAGTGCCAAGGTTAGTATGGTGTCATATGACACGTTACTTAAGGTGTGAACATACCCAACTACTGCACAAGAATAGTTTAGCAGTAAATGCAGAAATCTCTTTTCTATTCCTCCTTTTAGCTGTCGCGTGTCCAGAGATCAGCCACAATTCAGTTGAGCATGGACGATGGAGAGTCATTTATGGCAACCAGAATCAGTATAACACACAGATGATGCTTGTTTGTGATCTGGGGTACTTTTACAGAGGTCAGCGTGTGATAAAGTGCCAGGCAAATGGTTCATGGAGCATGCTAATCCCAAAGCCCACCTGCCAGGGTAAGTGCTGCTGCTTTGTTTATTTATGTTTATTTTGCAATGTATTACATTTAGTTTATTATAATTGTTATGGAATTTCTTATATACAGTACATTTTTCATAATTTCAATACAGACCTATCTTTTCCCTTGTGTTTATGTTGTATGTCTTAGAAAACCCTTTAATGTATGTTTTCTGTTTTGGTGTTAAAAAACCAGAACAATAGTACATTTATCCAGCCATACTGTATACCAACCAATACCAGTTGTTGAAAAACATATTTTTCTAGGATCAGTATTACTCTCTTTATGATGTTCTTTCTGCATGCACCTTAGCAAAATAATCTGTAAGCGATATCATATTCTACACAAAATTTTTTGACAGTGAGTGATTAATCAGTGTGTCTATCGCTTTTGTTCTAGTTATCTCATGTGGGGATCTTCCAACACCGCCCAATGGGAACAAAATTGGCACCCTGACTGTGTTTGGTGCCACTGCTATTTTTTCATGCAACACTGGCTACACGTTGGTGGGGTCTCGTGTACGAGAGTGCTTGGCCAATGGCCTCTGGAGTGGACATGAAGTTCATTGTCTTGGTTAGTTGACCTGCTTAGGATTTGTTTGCTTGCTTAATTGGTCAGGGGTGGTATGGTGGAAGAGTGGTAGCACTGCTGCCTTGCAGTAGGGAGACCAGTGTTCATGTACCGAGTCCTCCCTGCTTGGAATTTGGATGTTCTCCCCATTTCTGTGTGTGTTTTCTCCGAGTCCTCTGATTACCTCCCACTGTCCAAAGATTAGATTGGCAGTACTAAATTGGCCCTAGTGTGCAGTTGGTGTGTGTGTGTGTGTTGATCCTGAAATAAACTGGTGCCCTCTCCAGAGTTTGTTCCTGCCTTATGCTCTATACAAGCTGGGTTGGGCTCCAGCATCCCCCAACCATAACCCTTTTCAGGACTAATCAGGTTAGACAATGCTTAATTGTTCAGTTGTTCTGTCAGGTCCTGAAAAATGCAAGAGAAGATAACTCATTCCATATTAAGACTTTCGTATTTAATATTTAGAAAGCTTTCATACAAAAGTTGTCCAAAGTGTCACTCCCTCGCTTTATCAGCTTGTTCTGATGAGGAACAACCCAGCTACGCTCTCCCAACCAGCAGACTCCTGATTATTTTTGGAATTCTTAGTTTCTGCAGATTTTCTGGGTCTGCTTGGGAGTTTATCTCCTAGTGGTCAGTGTCCAGGACATATCCCAGAGTTTTCAGTTAAATATAAATCAAATAAAGAAACATTCATCAGAAATTTGCCGTTTCATTGTAAAAAGGTTTTCATTTTACCCTCACAAAATATGTCATATAATTTTACTTTTAAAAATCAAACAACAATGCATTATTTATAATTAGCCAATCTTTGTCTGGATCAAAATGTGTACCTAAGTATTTACAAATAATAAAGATTTTTGCAAAAATTAAAGACTTTCAGGAAATTAAGAAAAAAATGACATTCTTTCTCTTTTGGTTTTATTTAGCTGGTCACTGTGGTACTCCAGAGGCAATTGTGAATGGACATATTGTGGGAGAAAATTTTAATTATCGAGGCAGTGTGGTTTATCAGTGCAACCCAGGCTTCCGACTCATTGGCATGTCGGTGAGAATCTGCCAGCAGGACCATCACTGGTCTGGGCGCACACCAGTTTGTGTTCGTAAGTATCATATCATTGAATGTCCGTGCATTTTATTATGTTAGCAACTGTTCTTTTTTTCTGAAATTGTATTACTCTAATATGTATTTTTTATGACTTTTTAGCCATTACATGTGGTCATCCTGGAAACCCAGGCAATGGTCTGACACATGGTACACAATTCAACCTAAATGACTTGGTGAGGTTTGTTTGCAACACAGGCTATATTCTGCAAGGTGCCGTCCGCTCCCAATGCCAGTCCAACGGTCAATGGAGCAACTCCATTCCTACTTGCAGAAGTAAGTAAGAGTGCATGTGGACATATACCATACTGTATTTTCAATATATATATATATATATATATATATATATATATATATATATATATATACTAGGCTGACCCGCCTTTTAAGGCGACCGACTTTTAAGTTGACCACTTCTTAAGGCAATTCAATATGTAGATCAATTTGATATTTTATACAAACTCATTAATTTGGTTATATTGCATTTGAGCAGTATTACTTTAATACTCGTAGTTTCTGTTATTTTTGTGATGAAATTTAAACTTTTTTTCTATATTGAGGTCACCCTTTTGAACCCCCCTGATATTTACTACGCGGTGAGGCATTTGTACTCCATCAACATTAATTATTTCCAGAGACAAAATTTTGTCTATTTTTCCAGCGCATCGCGCACAAAAGCAAGGGAACGATGGGGACGGAAGGACAATCCCGACCGCTTTTATATAGTAAGAAAGAAGAAGATATCGCACAGTCTGGAGTAGAAAATCATCTTTTACCTGGAAAAACGTAACTACAAATCCCATCGTGCATTGCAAAATGGACGGGGCATGTGTGAAACTCCGTGCTACTCGCACAGTCTGGAGTAGAAAATCATCTTTCACCTAGAAAAACGAAACTACAAATCCCATCGTGCATTGCAAAATGGACGGGGCGTGTGTGAAACTCCGTGCCTACGTAGCACTAACGGGACGGAAGGACAATCCTGACGGCTTTTATATAGAAGGATATATAGTGTATAATATGACAAGGACAAAAGAAAATATGTTGGGGTGGCATGGCAACCCCGTATATTATTAGGCGAATAAATATAGGCTTTTCAGCAAAATAATGCCCCTTAAGGACAAGAGTCTTAAACTAGATTGGCAAGGATGATGACACTTTCTGTTAAGGACAGGCCAGGTAGGAAGAGGTGGTTCCAGAGGAACAGACACCATAAGTAATGTCAGAGGTGGTTGGGTTGTCATTCTTCCAGTCTGCAGATGGAGAAAGAGAAGAGCAGTTAGTATACATCTCCATCTTGTGGATTGGTGTTGAATTACCACCACCAGAGCCTTTAAGTTGTCTATAAGGCACACATATGTAACAATATATATACAGAATCTTAGCAGGGCACACAGATGAGGTTTGTGTAAACAGTTTATTCACTTCCAAATGAAAAATGTGAAGAATTTTATGGGATTGTTAAATGAATGCAATAAACAGCAAGGTAGAGCAAATAATATTTAATGTCATGTATTCAAAGGACATTACATCATAAAAAAAACAATTTTCTTAACTCTCCACATGATGTGAAACACAGCAGCCAGGCCACCACCTTATATTTTCAAATTGGGTTTGGATATACATTTATACTCAGAAGATGCCAGCAAATTTAAATGGATATAATCTCCCCTCATTGGCAACTTTCAGAGAGGAAGAAAATGTCATTTTTCTATATGATTTGATCATTCAGGAATTATTGACGTGTTTGTCAGTGAGCAACAAATTAGGAAGGTAAATGTGAACACCTATAGAGCATTTTGTTTAATTTTCCAAAGTTCTGTATATTTTTTCTGGTGTCTTAAAACATATAATTTGAGGTAAGTTATTGGACATCCATCTAGTAGACTAAAACAAGAGGATTATAATGGACAATGTATGATAAAATACCTGGTGAATGTTTGATGGGCTTCAAAGAACCCCATGAACCTTGCAACAGCAAATATCACTGAATCTAATCTATGGTAAAAAATCATATTTCTAAACTACAATGATGAACACTGAAAAACCATGTAAACATCCATGAGCAAACAATACTATGTTAGACAGATCCAGCTAGTCCCGCTTACCAGTCAATGCAGAGGATGGAATGCCCAGTCAGAGTAAGAACTGTCATTCAAAGATAACAAGTGAGTGAATACGCACCTATCATGCTATAGGTGGTAGACCACTGAGGCAAACGTGCAAGCAGGCACCTAGGAGGATAGTGGCAGGGACCTCCAGTAGTGGGTATAATACTTTATTGCACATGCAGAGTGTTTGTTGGGTATGCAATACTGCTTGTTCCTGCAAGTACATCCTTACTCTGAGTTATTTTATGCACTAAAAACAAAGACCTACATTGTAAGATAGAGTTATTAGTCCAGAAAAGGGTGATTCTCATTAAATTTCATGGGCATGTATTCCCACGAGAGATTTTTCTTTCAGAAGAGAATATTCAATAGTAGATGTCCCTAAGGACTGGCATTAGGTGCCAGTGGCTATAATTTAACAAGGACCTAAAATGTCTAGGGATAGTCAGCCCTAACATTAAGGGAGACACAAAAAGAATTTGCCTGAGTTATATATAAACATGGGAGCTTCATTCTATCCCATTAGACAGAAGTAACAATACAATTGCACAAGAACAATGTTCGGAGGTACAACACACTAAATACCAGGTGCCAAGGTTAGGTGTTTAAAGATATGAGGGGATCATAATAAGATTAAAGAAAAGGTTTTTGATGGTTAAAGTGGTACAACCTAAAGTGCTGGTTACTTTAAAATGTCCAAGATATACCTATAGGTAGCAGAGCTAGATGTTTACATTTTGGGTGACTAAAGGAGAGATTTTAAAAGACCGTGGTCTGTAAGTAACAGGTAACTTCAACTTGATGCAGATGCAGTAGTTCACCAGTGGAGAAAATGTGACTACAAGACAAAGACAGCATAAGTCTAAAGGAGACTTGTATAAAGAGAAATCACTGTCTAATTAGTTAGTAAGTGTTTACTGCAACTGTGTTGTCATGCCAGATGCGAGCACTCAGAGCAGCTCAGATGGATTATGGTATAGATGCTCCCTACTTACCCTTTAAACTTCCAGCCATCCTCTTCCAATAGCCTACTGACAAATAGAGAGAAAGCAACTGCTAGATGTTATTAGCCCAGGTGATGCACATGGATTTTTAAGAAAGAAACTAGAACAAACGGACTGTTTCTAAATAAACTTTGAATTGCTATCAAGAACTAGAGGGTTTAATCAGTATCATAGTCAAACAAGAATTGCCAGGAGTCATTAATACAGTAAGTGTGCAAAAAAAGATAATTAAAGGGGCAAGCTCAGTTATGTGACACATTCTGAACAAAAATAAGTGAAGGTGAATCTGTACAGTATTCATATGGTTCAAAATCAAAGGTGATGAGAAAAAAAATTATTCTTCTTCCTCCTTCTCCCAGGACAAAAATCAAGAGGACAGAGTAAAGTTAAAAAAGGGCACACACAAAATTTATAAGAAAATCAGTGAAAAATTCAAATAACACTGTATATACAAGAGTACTCGAGAAGTATTGCTCTATTAAAATTGCTCAGCTGCCTTCTTTCTCCTATGCCCGAAGGTCAAAAGACGACCCCTGCTGGGTGCTTCTCAGTTTTATATGCCGAGCCGATCAATCTACACAATCATTAACACCAGCCCGACACCAAAGCTTCTCTATATTTTAGGTGTCTCATTCACGTGCGCACAAGCTGCCGACACACACACATGCTCGCACCGCCAACTTCAGGCAGCTTCCTGAAGTTGCTTCCATCCTTTTATTGTCTTCCTCTGGGACTTTTTAATTATACAGCCACCTTGCAAGCCCTTCTGCTGCAACTCTTGCGGCTACACTGATATCCTTCCCCGTTATGGCACAAAATAACGCCGGAATGTCAGCATGCCAACACTCATGTATTAACGTGAATGTCAGCCCTCCCCACCTACATCAAAACTGCCAACAACGTTTACACCTACAGGTAGGTGTTCTCTTTTTATAATTAATCTATACCACAAATCAAACCACTCTAGTTAGTTATAAACATACAGTATTTCTCAATGTCCAGTGATACAGCCTATCACAGTGTGTCTATATACTGTACAGTATTCATTTATCAATGTATGTATTCATTTGAAGTGCTTCTGTATAAAGCCAGATTTCCACTTGGGGACAAATAAATCTATCTATCTATCTATCTATCTATCTATCTATCTATCTATCTATCTATCTATCTATCTATCTATCTATCTATCTAATAATTCCTAATCTAATAATAATCTAATACTTCATCTGGTGTCAAAGCAACCCACATGTCTTGACAGTGCAAATACATAATCTCCGACAAAGGTCTAATGGTGCTTTGCTGGAATTTATAAGCAAATCTTCATGGCTGTAATATTGTGGATATTCCTTT
Organism: Polypterus bichir lapradei; assembly: GCA_026402145.1. Taxonomy (NCBI): domain Eukaryota; kingdom Metazoa; phylum Chordata; class Cladistia; order Polypteriformes; family Polypteridae; genus Polypterus; species Polypterus bichir. The sequence goes on along the minus strand of JANRMT010062849.1, from coordinate 607,485 downwards.
GCTTTTCAGTCTGACCCTAAACCTTAGGTTCATTTCTATGTGGGAATATATACTTCAAACTATAGTAGTATGTAGCAGCTTCACTTGTGTGTTAGTGGACTGTCAGTTATAGTGTGCCCATTAGGCAGTTGGAACTTCAGCAACTAAAGTATACCTTTTTCCTTAGTGCTGTTTTATCCAAAACTACATTAGGTAGAGACTATTTCTCCTGACCTAGAATTAATAATGAGCCCATAATATCTTGGTGAGAAGCCACAGACAAATAAGCAATGAAGGTAAACCATTCTTGTTTTCAATTCAAGTGTGACACCATAAGCAGACACACAGGCAGAAGTACTACATAAAGCATACAACCTGGACTCTTGTAGCTGCAGTAGTTTTACGATGATCTTCATTCTCCAGTACATTTCTTAGTTACAGTCTCTCCAGAGACACACTCAGTAAATAAGTAATATATAAATACAAAATTTAAACAATCAAACATTTTGGCAAACAAAAAAAAAAAAAAAAAAATTGGCAATTGTTAAACCTTAACCAGATCAAACAAGGATGCTTAAATAAAGCACAATCATCAAATTTTAACCAAATTAAGCTTTAGTAATGTCAGTTCAGTACTTTAGCCTAAACAAGTATACAAACTCCAGGTAATCCCTCATGTGAGAACACATTCATTCATTTCCAAATTATGAAAACTTCCAAAATTTTCACTTGCATATTGCATCAGTATTAATAACACTTAAACTACCCACCAAAATTCTAAAATCGCAATATGACTCAATCAAGAAAAAAACTACAAAAAAAATGAAAATATGTTCAAAAAAAGATGTAAAATAAAAACACAAACATAAAAATGAAACTTGTATATTTGGTTTTCAAAATATTAAAGTCCTATGAACAAAAAAAAAAAAATCTAAGGCAGAAAATATATAAAATCACTAACAAGAACAGAGGGGTTTTTCCAATTCATAATATGTACTGGAAGGCTTGTATTATAAATGAAATACGTGGCAGAACAATAGCTCATGCTACCAAAGCTTGATCTTTCTTTCTTTCTTTCTTTTTTATGTTGATTTAATTACATAAAACAGTTGAAAACCAGTGGATCCTCACACCTTTTCCTCTTTGAAAGTATACATGCAATCTGAATGGCCTTTAAAAGCTTTTCATTGTTTGAAAACAAATTTCACCAAATGATCATTTTTCTGATGCTCTTGTCATTTCCTTCAATTCCAGCAAATTCCATTCTTTTCATACCTCTAAGTTGCTTTCTTTCTTTCTGAGGTTTATTTAATTACATAAAACAGGTGAAAACCAGTTCTCGTTTACAATGACGATGTGACCAAAAGGCATAAGAAATTAAAAATTTATATACACAGGTGAGATATTAAAGGTAGTATTAATAATAAATAACATAAAATCATATGCTAAGAAGCAAACTGGTCTGTTATTACTTTGAATGAACTAGGTGCCATTTAAACAAAAAGCTTAAGATTAACCTTTTCATTTTTACCCACATTTCTTCATGGTCTTTCTCCTGGTACATACTGTGTATGTTTACTCCCAGATCCCAAATGTATTTGTATGTTAGTTTAATTAGCATTTCTTCACTAACTGGTCGTGTGCCAATGCGTGTATGTCTGACAATGGACTAGCATCCCATCCAAGGTCAATTCCTGCCTTTTACCTGGTGCTATCCGAATACATTCAGTTTTCCTGTAGCACTACTTTGGGCTAGGCAGTTTAAGAAACTGTTATAAACTGATGTACTATTTATAGTATTGTGAACCAAATCCTTTAAAGTAAAACATGATGATGAAATTCTAAAAGGATGTCTTAAAATATAAATTTGCTACTACTGACGTGACACACACGTGTTATCACCAGTAAAAATTCAAGAAAGCTAAAACACCAAATGTACTTTCACATTTCACCATCTGTGGCAAATATGAAATATGAAAATTTCACATTTATTGTGTATTTGTTTTTTGTTCTGCACACAAACACTTTAAGGTCCCCTAAAGGAGGAGCAGGTTTACAAGAAGAAAAAGTGCAATGTAAAAATATCCTAACACACCAAATATATACTGTATGTAATATTATTTGGTTGCATTTTAAAGCTTGAAAAAAAATTTACTTCCTACACTGAGGTTCTCTTTATATTCACGGTGTCTCTCACTGAACTTTCATTAAATATGACATTTTTTTGCATCCACAGTTGTAAACTGCACAGATCCAGGTCATGTTGAAAACGGAGTGCGCCAGGTTCAGTCCATTGGGCCTCATCGATACAGCTTTGGTACAACAGTTTCATATCAATGCAATCCAGGTTTCTACCTACTGGGCACTCACATTCTAACCTGCCAGGGAGATGGAACTTGGGACCATTCACTGCCCCAGTGTCTTTGTAAGTGCAATGTCTTCTTATCCTGGTATTATGAACATGCAAGAAAGTTGGAGTGTAATCAAAATTATTTAAGAATTCACATTATGTGCAGTAAAGGAAAAGGAAAAAAAAACCTGTTTTTGAAATGCAGGATCAACTGTGGAATGCAGGTGGCTGTATCTTAAATATGTGAATATTTAAATTGTTTGTTGTTTGGCAGCTTAAGAATCATGTCACTCAAGGCAACCTTGAAGTCACTAATAAACGAAAAGTGCATCACTGATTGTAATTAAAGACCTCATTGTGGCACTTATGATAATGAGATGGATGAAAACAACGTGATACACTCTAGAATGCACCCAGACTCTGAATGCCTGTTTACTGTTTTCAGTGGTCTCGTGCGGTCACCCAAGTGTGCCTCCCAATGGACAGATCTCTGGAGACAGATTCACAGTGGGATCAGTAGTGAGGTACAGCTGCCTGAATCGCAGGTCTCTGATTGGAAATTCAACCAGGATGTGCCAATTGGATGGGCACTGGAGTGGATCGTTGCCACATTGCTCTGGTAAGAAATGACAGCTTTACAAAAACTGCAGGGGAAAAAACATATTCACATAGCTTTGCTGTTGTATAAAATGCAAAACTCCACATTTGCATTTATGTAAGATAAGCAAGTCCAAGAAAATAACAGCTAATTTTTATTTATTTTTTTTATTCTGGGTATGAATAACCTGTTAGAAAAGAACACTGTAAATGCACTGTATAATTATCTTTAATGCTAAAGATGCAAATAATTTTTAATGCTTTCATTCTAACAATGAATAGTAATATTAGCATTTATGCAGTATTTTTTTGTTCTCAAAGATATTTAGGAATTGTTACTACCAGTCTTTGAGTTTTTTCTACTTCACATTCCAGCCCTGTGCTTTAAAAAAAATTGCACATTTATATTTTTCCCATGTGCATTGAAACAGGTTCTCATTGTTCACTTAAAATGTACCAATAATTCATAGTAAAAGTGTCTAAAAAATGTTATGGAGCACAAAGTGTAAAATCCTTGTTAGTCAAGTTATTTAAGGATTAAGTTAAAGTGAGAAAAGTAATTAATACTACTGCCATTCAGAAGCAGATGTAATTAATATACTTGTACTTGGCTGGCTGTATTTTCATTTAATAATTCTACATTTCATAAGATATCTTTTGCCTCATTACATGCATCCAAAAGAAAATACAGTATTTAAAGAGCAACATATTTTTTTTTCCCCAGATAAGACAATAACATTTATAAACACATATGACTGCTTTGAATGGGGTGGCATCCACGTAGATTGATGCTTTATTCATCCCCACAAGAAAATTCAGGTGTGCAGTAGCTCAAACACATCAGTAAAATCGTTACAAATTATTTTAAAAAAAGTTAGGATAACTTTTAGGATAACAAAACATAAATACATAGTAAAAAGTACAAACGATCAGTTGTTACAGTGTCGGAATGTAGAGTGGTGACAAGGTCATAAATCACTTGTGTTGAGCTCATTTCCTTCATTACTGCTAATTTGAGCTTGTTGAACAGTTTAGAGTTCTACAGGGTACAGAATCTGTAAAATATTGAAATGTATTTCCATGATGAAAGGCTCTTTAAATGGTGTATTAATAATAATAATAATAAATAGAAGAATAGTTTGCCTCTTATCATAGAAGTTGTAGCTTTTAATATCCCCAACAGCACCTCTCTGAGAAACTTTAGGTGAGTGTAATATGGGGACGTTAATTAATTCATGATGGAGAAGCCATACAGAGATCTATATTGAACCTGTTATTAGCTAGGTCACCAAGCACCCTATCATACGTATGTTGTATAATAACAATTGGGATACAGGACCAGGGACAGTAGATAGTCTGGAAAGCTAAATGTTGTAAATGAGGAGCACACCATTTGAGATGAAGGAGGTGATGAGATGCTAACTATGGAGCATGTACAGTTGAACACAAATAGATCAAGTACATGTGTAAGTGGTGACTTGGAACGTACCAAGACTCAAATATCACTAAGCAGAATCCTGCTGACCAAAAAGGTGACATTGAGAGGAACCTTTTCATCAACACAGGTATACTGGAAAAAATCTATAGAGCTACGCAGGAACTGTCAATGATGAACTATTAGTTTGTCCAGAAAAAGTTGTCTGAGCCAGAGAAGCCTGTGAAAGAATTGTGTGGACTGTTAACCAGAATTAAATGAGAAGTTTCATTATGAAAAGTAATGAAAAGCTTCATTACATAGCCACAGATAGAAAGAAGAGGAAAGGAACCATCCATGTGGAAAAGAAGACTGAAGAGGAAAATCAGCTATTGATAGACTGATATTGAACACTTTAAACATCTTGCAGTTTGCCAGAACAAAAACAATGCTGATACAATAAAACCACCTGGAGAACAAGACTATTGTTGAAGTAGCAGAAGAACTGAAGTTACAGCAGCTGCCACAAAGATTGAGGGATGCAAAGCCAGAAACAAGTAGTTTAGGCGTAATTGTTAATGCAAGTGCAACCAATAGCAATTCTATCAAGAGCTCAAAAAAGGCTAGTATGATCATAATAGAATGGCAGACCAAAATGAGAATGTGAAATCCATGACTGACATCAGGAATCTTCTAAATATGACAAGAAGAGTGCAACATGCATAAAAGAGAGTATGTAGAGACTGAACATATGATGCCAAGCTAGCTGCAACAACTGAAGAGGTCAAGAAATAACTCAAGAAAATAAAAATTTTACAATGTTATGATACAGTAGACTTTGATCATTATTTCTGGGTTCAACATTTTTTTTCTGTGTTTTAAATTGTATGGTGCTATAGTCTTGAATATTGAGAATTACAAATTTATCATTGCTTACTTTGTAGTTACTTTGTAGTTTTTTACTTAATCATGTTATATTTGTTCTATCCTTTGTTTGGAACATCTCCGTGGTTACCATTTTAAAGCTCGATTGCCACTACAGAACGATCCATTGCTAGAAGAGTGGTTTCAGAGATTGTGCTTCTTGGCGTACTTAATGCAACAATTTAAAAGCCAGCTCTACATATTTACTGCCATCCAAGATTGTGGATATTCTTAAATCAAATTCTCTTGTGTGCTGCTCTATAGTTCTTTTAATTGATGGTTTGAAATACTGCTTCTCCTGTATACAACACCCTTTATTTACAATTAGAACTTGAGAATCTTACAATTATTGGCGATTGATCTTGCATGTTTTATGAATTAAATTGCCATCTATTGGTCCTATTATTTTGCACTTGTGGCCTGTCGCCTTTTCTGTCTATGGCAGAACAGATAGTGTCTGGCAAAGATAACGTGCATGGATACTGGATTAAATGTTTTACCTACTTACACCCATGATTGGCCCATCAAAGGAACCATCTACTACCACTTGGCACAGTTGAGGATGTCAACAGGCAAAACAAGAAGAAGAGGGTCACACCAAGCAGCTCTAGGCCAATGACATACCTACCAATAACCTACAAGCTCATGGGGCAATCTACAAGCAAAGTGTATAATTACAAAACAAAAAAAAAACTAAAAAGCAACTCTAGGAAGTCTAAGGACACAAAAGATCTGCTTGCGATCAACAAGATGAATCTAAGATATTGAAAATGGAGGATATCTAACCTCAGTATGGCCTAAATGACTACAAGAAAAAATCTGGTTTATGGCCTTACTGCTGGATCATGAGATGTCTCGAGATGCTTGGAGTTAGCAAAAACATCAGAACATTCCTGAGATCAACAATGAGCAAGTGGAACTCACTGCTAACTGTGAATGGATAAGTCCTCTCCCATGTTTAAATCAGGTGAAGAATTTTCCCTGTGGATTCACTGTCACTGTTGTGGTACATATTAACCATGATTCCCCTGACAACCATCTTCAGGTAATTGAAGCTCAGATATCTTAATTCAACTGCCAAGATTCCACACCTCCTTCATATCTGGGACCTCAAACTATATAGCATGTCATCAGCTGAGCTTGAGCTACTAATAAACACTGTGACAATATTAAGTGGACACATCACCGTAGAATTTCCAGCTGTTGACAAGTGCTGGGAATGTGAAGTCGTGAAGGTGTTGCAGAAGGATCACACCAAGATACTCACCAGAATACATACAGAAAAAAGTCTGAGACACAATATCCTAGATATTAACCTGGAGGAAAACACACAGGTATAGTTGATGGACCTTGCAATCCCTGTAGACAGCCAAATTGAAAAAGAAAATAACAGAAAAGATTTCCAAGTATCAAGTACCTGAGTGGAGCAATTATGAGAAAAGGCATTCACAGTGCTAATAATAATATATGGATAGCTGGGCGCAATTCACAGAGACCTTGTGAAACACTTAAGGACACTGGAGCTGGACAATATAACATCATGCCTCTACTAGGCACAGTACATCCCCAGTGGAAATACCTCTGAGTTTCCCATGTCCAGGGTTAGGACAGAGAAAATCAGGCAATTACTATTATTATTATTTATAAAACCCTGTTCCTTTTCTAAATGTGCTTATGGGTGTGGGTTGCACCAATGGTGATATCTTCCAAAAGACCGCTGTCTACGATGGACTCAAAATGTCAGTGTAACCCTTGTTATACTCTAAGCCTCATGCTTTCATGAGATGAAATACAGAATATAAAAACCTGATTATTATAAACAACAAAGAAGTGCCATTGTGGCGGAGTGGTTAGCATCGTTTCCTCACTTGTACCAAAGACATGAGTTCAAATTCTAGCCTAGACTCTGTCTGTGTGGAGTTTGCACATTTTGGTTAACCATTTGAAAATTCCCACTTCCATTGCAATAGACACAGACGGGATATTCCTTTGGAAAGAATCCACCTGCAGTCACTTATGTAAAGCAGACACACAATTATCTCCGAGATCAGTCTGCACTAAATCTCAGGCTAAGCTTTTGCCAGTTACACACAGACAGTTGCCAGGTCCTTTATTTTAAACAGTTTAAATTTTTATAATAAAATGCCTGACAGTTTAATGTCCTCAAATTGACAAAGTAACTCTATTACCATAGGTTTTCCATTTTAACAGTTGTAACAGTCAACTAATGTGGCAAGTCTTTTATGCTGAATGAAAATACTGCTCCAAAGCAATGCTGTCTAGTAGTTTAAGGCTGGCATGAAAGATCTGAAAAATCAACTAAACTATCATATTTTATGCAGGTTGAATAATGTGCTGTTATGCAGTGTGAAAGTGAGCGATTAAAAACGAATCAAATTTGACAGGTGGCTAAGTGGCATCCTTTAAAATTGCGTTTTGCCAAGGGACTGAGCATTAGTCAGCTTCTCCTTTGCTGACAATAACACCTATCATGCCTTTGGGTCACAACCTAGCTCTTCTGGGAGAATGCTTCTAGAAGAATAATTTAGATTATGTGATGTGAGGAAATGCTAACCAAGTAAAAATGGTTTAGTAACTGAACAAATAATTTTAAATAAAGAGAATTGTGATTAAAATTGGTTATAAGAAAAGAATAATAATGCCAGTGCTACAATTCTAAGTACTATAGCCTCGGAATTAAAAATGTACATGAATGATACAAAGAAGTTTGATTGATAGATAGATAGATAGATAGATAGCATCTTGAATAATTTTATATAAAGAATGAAGGAGAAATCCATTCATTTCGTCACTGACCTCAGTTTTTCAGATTTCAGTGTTTTCAGGACATCATAATCTGTCCCTGGAACATCTGACAGAAGCCTACAACCATGATGAGAAGCTAATGCATTACAAGACACACTAATTCCTCACTCACACACATACTCTATCAGTCATTCCAGGCTAATTAGCATGCTGCATGTTGGTTAGATATTCAGTTAAGAATTTCACTATACTCAACATATGTGACGATACCATCACTACTGCTACCACTACTATTAATCTGTGGAGCAACTCTTTAGGATGATGGAGGAAATTAAAATAACACAAGAGAACACAATGTGAATATGAAAACCCTCTCTGGAAAATTAACAAACCAGCAATTATACTTGGGTCTCTACTGAACATAATATTTGGCAAACTTAGGGTAGTAGGGGATCAGAACCTATTACAGCAGCAGTGACTGCATGGACTAGACCAGACCATCTCAAGACGCACTCTCATATATACATCCACACTCACACAGAGAATTTGGTGTTGCCAGTTAACCAAACTTGCATATCTTTGGAGCTGATTACCAACATGCCAAAAGGAATACCTAGACAGACACAAAAAGAACATATAAACACCATGCAGCACTAGCCGAACATGAAATTTGAAACCAGGACATTGGATTTATGAGGCAACACGAATTGCTACCTATTATGCCACCAAGCCACTTTAGAACAGGGGTGTAATTTATGATTTTAGTTTTTGATTATTCTTTATCTAGATGGAAACCTTTATATCAACATATTTGACTGCAATTTATATTTCTCAATTGTGATAAATTAAAAAAAAATATTCATACAATTTATGTTACACTGTATTTTTCTACACAAATATATTGTAGCCACACTTTGGTAATAAAGATTTCTTTTGAAGCTGTATTTTTTAAAATCACTTAATACTTAAAATGTCAGTGTTTTGTAGATTCCTCAACTGTTTTTTTCCATATTTAGCAGATCTCTCAGTACAGTATCTTGCTTTAAGATGCAGCTTACTTAGCTTACTTTTATATATCATCCAATAAAACCACAAAAAGATTACTGACAGACAGTATTGGGCAACTCATGATAGCTGTGCTTTTTTTTATCCTCTCTAAAGAATTCTTATTCAGGTACATAATATTTTTTCAGGAGACAGCCTGGGCATGTGTGGTGACCCTGGTGTACCTTCTCACGGGATTCGGCTGGGAGAGGAGTTCTCGGTGGCAAGCACAGTGCGGTTCAGCTGTGAACCGGGGTACCTCCTTCGTGGCTCTTCTGAGCGCACCTGTCAAGCCAATGGCTCATGGACCGGAATACAGCCAGAGTGTCATGGTAAAGGATTTAGTTGTTTCTTTTTTTATTCACTGTAAATTGGAATAATAAATCCATTTATATTATGCTTTAATTTTGTAAACGGTGCTATCTGCTCTGAAGTGAAGTCTTTTTGAAAAGATCTTGGTATTTTCTGTTGTTTTTGCTTTTCATTTGCAGAATTATAGCATTAAAACAATAGTTAAATTTTACCTTTTTTTTGATGCCAAAACTTTAGCTAGCAATCAGTATTGTGAACAGTGTATACAGTGCATCCGGTAAGTATTCACAGCGCATCACTTTTTCCACATTTTGTTATGTTACAGCCTCATTCCAAAATGGATTAAATTCATTTCTTTCCTCAGAATTTTACACACAATACCCCATAATGACAACATTAAAAAAGTTTACTTGAGGTTTTTTGCAAATTTATTAAAAATAAAAAACTGAGAAATCACATGTACATAAGTATTCACAGCCTTTGCTCAGTACTTTGTCGATGCACCTTTGGCAGCAATTACAGCCTCAAGTCTTTTTCAATATGATGCCACAAGCTTGGCACACCTATCCTTGGCCAGTTTCGCCCATTCCTCTTTGCTGCACCTCTCAAGCTCCATCAGGTTGGATGGGAAGCGTCAGTGCACAGCCATTTTAAGATCTCTCCAGAGATATTCAATTGGATTCAAGTCAGGGCTCTGGCTGGGCCACTCAAGCACATTCACAGAGTTGTCCTGAAGCCACTCCTTTGATATCCTCACAGGTGGCGCAGTGGTAGTGCTGCTGCTTTGCAGTAAGGAATCTGTGGAAGATTGTGGGTTCGGTTCCTCCCTGTGTGGATAGCTTGAGTACTGAGAAAAGCGCTATATAAATGTAATGAATTATTCTTATTATTATCTTGGCTGTGTGCTTAGGGTCGTTGTCCTGCTGAAAGATGAACCATCGCTCCAGTCTGAGGTCAAGAGCACTCTGGAGCAGGTTTTCATCCAGGATGTCTCTGTATATTGCTGCAGTCATCTTTCCCTTTATCCTGACTAGTCTCCCAGTTCCTGCTGCTGAAAAACATCCCCACAGCATGATGCTGCCACCACCATGCTTCACTGTAGGGATGGTATTGGTCTCGTGATGAGCGGCGCCTGATTCCTCTAAACGTGATGCCTGGCATTCACACCAAAGAGTTCATCTCATCAGACCAGAGAATTTTGTTTCTCATGGTCTGAGAGTTCTTCAGGTGCCTTTTGGCAAACTCCAGGCAGGCTGCCATGTGCCTTTTACTAAGAAGTGGCTTCCGTCTGGCCACTCTACCATACAGGCCTGATTGGTGGATTGCTGCAGAGATGGTTGTCCTTCTGGAAGGTTCTCCTCTCTCCACAGTGGACCTCTGAAGCTCTGACAGAGTGACCATCGGGTTCTTGGTCACCTCCCTGACTAAGGCCCTTCTCCCCTGATCGCTCAGTTTAGATGGCCGGCCAGCTCTAGGAAGAGTCCTGGTGGTTTCAAACTTCTTCCACTTACGGATAATGAAGGCCACTGTGCTCATTGGGACCTTCAATGCAGCAGAAATTTTTCTGTAACCTTCCCCAGATTTGTGCCTCGAGACAATCCTGTCTCGGAGGTCTACAGACAATTCCTTTGACTTCATGCATGGTTTGTGCTCTGACATGAACTGTCAACTGTGGGACCTTATATAGACAGGTGTATGCCTTTCCAAATCATGTCCAATCAACTGAATTTACCACAGGTGGACTCCAATTAAGCTGCAGAAACATCTCAAGGATGATCAGGGGAAACAGGATGCACCTGAGCTCAATTTTGAGCTTCATGGCAAAGGCTGTGAATACTTATGTACATGTGCTTTCTCAATTATTTTATTTTTAATAAATTTGCAAAAACCTCAAGTAAACTTTTTTCACGTTGTCATTATGGGGTGTTGTGTGTAGAATTCTAAGGAAAAAAATGAATTTAATCCATTTTAGAATAAGGCTGTAACATAACAAAATATGGAAAATGTGATGCGCTGTGAATACTTTCCAGATGCACTGTACATGAGGGGCATTTTTTAAAATGACATATCAGCATTTTAGACACTAAAATATATATTTTGGGCAAATTAATAATAACTTGCTGATTTTGTTTTATAAATTCAAAGGAGTTCATTGTTTAATTGACTTAATTTCAGATAATATGATAAGTTTTAAAATGTGCATATATAAAGCAAAACAAGCAAGTGCTGATTTTTCAGCCTTAAATGTAAACCTTAATTTGACTAATTAATTTACAATGCTTTCTATTAATAATTCATTTACTTCAACAGATAGCCAGAAAAGAAAAGCTAAAGACTAAAATAATTAAGTATAATTCCATGAGAAACCTCTATTGTTAGGCTGTTTTTTAATCATTTTTCAATCTCTATGAATTAATGACCTTTCATTTACTTACAAATGACCTGCTCTTGTAAAGCTGTCATCAGTAAAGACATCTGTTAAATGAATTAATGATGATAATAATAATGTAGTACCACGAGTGAAATAATAATGACTGAGCAGAGAACATTCATTTAAATTGTAAAGGAGGTGTGTTTACTATTCCTTTATTTTATAGTGCCATGCAACGTATTGCTGATAATGTGGGCTTGCCACTTCTCTGTAATCAACTTGCATTTGCATTTCTAAAGTGGGGATAAAGCAGGAGGTTATAGTTTAAAAACAGAATTACAAACAAAGTATATAGCATCTCAGCTACTGATAGATTATGGAAGCTTTTCACTTTAGTCAATACTATTCATTATATTATACCTAAATGAATTATTTGCAGTGTGATTATATATCGAAGTGCAAACAAAGACAATTTTAATAACTAGCTTATACCACTTAAATGAGAATGCGGCCCCTTTCATTTATTCATTAAATCAGAATTGATTCATACACCCTTTATATGTTATTTGACATCCACTCACGTACCCTCCTGCACAAGATTATCCTTCAGACGCATACCATTACAGTGACAATCAATGCTCATTTTTAATTACTGGGCACAGACCTTTTGACATAAAAGTGCTGATCTTGTATTTAGCCATTGAACCAACACAAACTCACTCACCAGATAACCCAATAATCAGTTACACCCACACTTACCTGCTGAATCAGATATACACACACTTCACATCATTAATTAAACTTTTATTCACAGTCTACACACAGTCATTCATCTTTTGAGACAGTAGTTGACACTCTCCTGTAACCTAAATAAATATACTGAACCTAGCAATAAAGCTAGCTATGAAAAAGAGTATATAAAATTGAATATCGACTGATTAATTTATAACTGCATTGGAAGTATACCATTGATCCTTTTTTTGACTAATTTGTTTATTGTGCCAAGAGGCATAGGATGTATCTCTATTACATCTTGCAGAATTTTTACTCCTCCACCCTGATCTTCAGCAACTTGAACAATACCACATTTCTTCATGTTTTTCTCAGGATCATATCCAAGATTGGGTTTTGGATGACTTAGCAGCCATCAATTAGTATGACTATATACACAGATACATCTCATGGGGACATTCTGCTTCCATTTTTTTTTACCCTAACCCCATGCCTCGATAGCTTCTTCATATAACTTTATGTAAAACTGCTACAGCATGCAGAAGATATAACTCTGGTCTGCCAGATATTGAAATTGAATGATGAAGGGTGGAGCATTGATAGACTTACTGGTGAAGCTTCACCAATCTAGTGAACGTCTGAAATCGTTGTGGATTTAAGAAGACATGCCCCTGTCTTAAATCATCTGATCAAAAATAATCTCAATGTCAGGGGAAATTATTTTAGGCACTGGGTTACTTTAATTCTCATAGTCTGGAATTAAAACATTGCTTTGATCTTTAAGGAAAAGTTAAACAACTACACTTTTTGTTCTATCAATATTAAATATTCAATCTGTTAAATAGGGGAGACACATCACAAGTGTTCAGGCAGCAATTCACACTGAGTATCGCTGCTAATTCAATTTTAAAGTTTTTCTTCACAGAGAATTTTGCAGAACAAGTGTTGTTTGATGACCAGTGGAATTTGTGCCATTGACACAAGAAGAATGTGGTTTAGTACAAGCGTGGAGTAATTTTCCTGTACACATTCCGCATATATCTGCCTGCCATTTATTGTATATATAAATTTCTTTAGTGGAAAGAAATAACCAGCCTTCTGTTTACATTTTTGTTGAGTTGTAAGACATGTATTGTGATTATTTTGGTCATTCTAGCCATGTGCGCCCAACTACGTTGCGCGTGTTAAAGTTGTCTGTGAAGGGCTCCCTGTTTAAATGCAGCTGCCAGTCGTGAACTGGGCCCTTTGTTGCACAGCATTATGATTTTTTATAAGGGAAACAAAATTACAAAAGAAAACCCTTGGATATTGATTCGATAGGAACGTCCTACTCGGAATCACTGTCCGAATTGTAATTATGTGGTGGTGTTGGAGCATTTCTGCTTCTGTCCGTTCATAGTCCGTCACTTTTTCACGACGCTGTCATTTCCTCTCACGATCTCTTCTCAACCTTTCTCCAGTCTCGCAGGTTGCTTTGTGGCAATCCAAAGAGTAAGGCAATATACACGGAGCAGTGGTTATAAAAGGGGGACACATAGGTATCCAGGCTCTTTAAAGCATAAATAGGGATCACTTCACTGACATGTGAGCAAACCACGGTACAACTGTGAGACACGCAGCACTCGCCGGCTACAACGTAACAATAATAATTTCCGGAACGTGCTGTTACGTTGTCATTCATTTTACCCACTGTCTTTCTTTCATTCATATGTTACGTAGGCACGTACCTTTTATCTTAGGCAATCTCATTCTCTAACCAGGCCTCTGGAGCTAACCAGCGTAACACTGTCCACCACCCCTTTCGTTATTCCGGCACATTGTTGACATCCATGAGTAACAACAACGTACTAACTAAACTGGAAGGTGGTCTACGCATGCGTGGAATTCGCGGACAAACAAAGATCAAGATCTAAATGAAGATCTCTTTAGTTAATTTAAAGCACAACAATTTGTTTAGTTTGAATGTCTGTGTTTTGAGGTGTGACTGGTGTACTACACTCTTCAGTAGTATAAGCCTGGAGGAGATTTTTAATGCAATGCCTATGTTTTAGCTGTCTCTCTACTGCCATCTAGTGCTTCTTCTTCTAATTCATTCGCAGACAAACAAAGATCAAGATCCAAATGAAGATTATATATAGAGATGATACCCAGTTTGCCAGTTATGATGAGAATCTTGGCAAGACCAAGCTTAAAGATGTGTCAGAGACTAAAGCAATACTCTGTACTTTTCTCTATAGCACTTGGATATGAATATCCTTAGCCTTATCTGTAGGAATCAAGAAAAGGGCGAGTGTAATTGTTAGGTGATGGCAAGTAGCAGGTTCTCTTGTAGTGTCTTTTTCTTGCAGAGAAAACTCAGCAATGTAAATAAGAGCCATAAAATATAACCGATTTTGCTGACTTACTATGGATTATCTGCGTTAGATAGATAGATAGATAGATACTTTATTAATCCCAAGGAGAAATTCACATAATCCAGCAGCAGTATACTGATACAAAAAACAATATTAAATTAAAGAGTAATAAAAATGCATGTAAAAACAGACAATAACTTTGAATAATGTTAGCAAACCCTAACCCTAATGTTTAACCTTTGAGTTGAATAATTGTATGCTTTGCACATATGGAGTTCGAGTGAATTCTCTGCATTGCTACCTTCCACTCCTTTTCTTAGATGTTGAGTGAGAGATCCTTTTCCCACTGTCCTCTTGGAACTTTGAAAGGGAGGTACTTTAAAATGGTTTCATATATTACAGAAATGCTGTCTGAGTCCTCAAGACTGATCAATATTTTTTCCAGCATAGAGGGAGGTGGGAGGTGAGGAAAATTGGGCACGTTCTGTTTAACAAAGTTTCTAATTTGAAGGTAGTGAAAGAAATGTCTTGCTGGAAAGTTAAATTTGGAATGTAATTGTTCGTAGGATCCAAAGACGTTGTCTATGTACAGATCTCTAAGTGATTTAATCCCAAATGTTTTCCAGATATTAAAAACTGCATACTGCGGTGGGCTGGCACCCTGCCCAGGGTTTGTTTCCTGCCTTGTGCCCTGTGTTGGCTGGGATTGGCTCCAGCAGATCCCCGTGACCCTGTAGTTAGGATGTAGCGGGCTGGATAATGGATGGATGAATGGGAAAAACTACATATGTTTGAGAGGGTGGAAAAAGTGGTTCTCCTGCAGAGGAACCACAAATAAAAGATTCTCTATCTTAAAATGCTTCCTGTATTGGTTCCATATTCTGAGTAAGTGAAGCACCATTGGGTTGTTAGTATATTGGCAATAACTTGCATTCATTGGGGTACAAAGCAAGGAATATAAATAAGTACTGCAGGATTTTATTTCTATTGCGGACCAAGCCTGTGTATGTTCATCTATTTGTGTCCGTGTCCAGGTTTTTATAAATTGTATGTTTGCTGCCCAGTAAAAAAACTGAAAGTTAGGTAGAGGCATGTCACCTTCTGCCTTAGGTCTTTGTATGGTCGCTCTTTAGATATGTGGATGTTTTGAATTCCAAATAAATGAGGTTATGGTTGAATGTAATTTCTTAAAAAATTATTTATTAATGAATATTGGAATGTTTTGAAATAAAAAGAGAAGCTTAAGAAGGATATTCATCTTAACAATGTTAATTCTTCCAGCTAAAGTGAGATGAAGGGTTGACCATCTGTCCAAGTCTTGCTTAATTTTTTCTATACAGACGGTGAAATTTTGTTGATAAAGAGTTTTATGTTTACTTGTGATGTTTACCCCTAGATATTTAAACTGATCCGCAATGATAAAAGGAAAGGTGTCCAATCTAATATTGTGTGCTTAAGAATTCACTGGAAAGAGCACTTTTAGTCAAATTAATTCTGAGACCAGAAATCTTTTGAATTCCTGTTAGTGCTGTTAGGACTGCAGGCACAGTATTTTGTGGGTCTGATATATACAGTACCATATCATCTGCATAAATTTTCCGTTCAAGGCCTTCTCTGATAATCCCCTTTATCTCATAAGCATTTCGACAGTGAACTGCCATTGGCTCAATGGCAATTGGAAAAAGTATTGGTGACAAGGGGCATCCTTGTCTGGTACCACGTTCTACTTTAAAGTACAGTGGTACCTCGGTTTACATCCTTAATCTGTTCCAGATCCTTTGACTTATACCAAACAGGACGTATATCAAACAAATTTTTCCCATAAGAAATAAAGGGACAATGATTAATCCGTTCCCATGAAAAAAAATCCTGTTGTTATTGGCATATTATACATTGATGGGGTTGTATAAAATAATTTAAACACTGCTTAATACTAAAATACATTAATACAAAAGCAATTAGATGGAATAAATGAAAATTTAACCTCACTTTATTTTTTAATAATGCTTTGTTTTTCACAATCATAGATACCATCATTTTTGGCATACGGTATGCTGCAGCTATGTCCCGGATACACATGCCAACTTCATACTTTTCAACAATCAATTCAAATCAAAATCACATGAAAATTCACATAAAGTTATAATGCGGGTTGTCCACTGAATGCTAGCAACTGGCGTACTGATGCTCTTGAGCAGTCGTGGCTTTGTCTCGAGAGAGGTAAACAAGGGTAGCGTGCGATGTCCTAGCACACGAGTCGTATTCCAAACAAAGGTTGTATACCAAGCAAAATTTTTCACATCCAAACAGGATGTATACCAAGTTGGACTTATTCCAAAGTGGACGTATACCAAGGTACTACTGTAGTCTGAATTAATGTTGTTAATACACACTGAAGCTTCTGGATTGGTATACAGTAGTTTGATCCATGCACAAATGTTCGGGCCAAACCCAAATTTCTCCAATGTAGTGAAAAGGTAGTTCCATTCAATCATATCAAATGCTTTTTCTGCATCCAAGGATAATATCATCTCTGGGGTGTTTGACTTTGCGGGTGAATATATTACATTAAACAGGCGTCGTAGATTGGAAGCTAAATGTTGGCCTTTAATAAATCCAGTTTGATCTTGTGATATTACTGAAGGCAGCACTTTCTCCATCCTTCTAGCTAGGACTTTGGATAGTATCTAAACATCATTATTCAAAAGTGAAATTGGTCTGTATGATGCACATTGTAATAAGTCCTTATTTTGTTTAGGAAAGACGGTGATTAATGCTTGGCGAAAAGTTTGAGGTAGAATTTTATTGTCTCTAGCTTCTGTGAATATTGCTAATAAAAGGGGAGCTAGCTGAGTGGAGAATTTCTTATAAAATTCGACAGGGTAGCCATCGGGCCCTGCTGATTGCCCACTCTGAAGTAACTTTATAGCATCTAGTAAGTCTGATAGTGCCAACAGCTTATCCAGTTCCTCTGCACTTAGAGTATCTTTTTGTATTATCTGTAATGCATCCAGAAATGCATTAGATTGTGTCTTGCCTTCTTTAAACTCAGTAGAATATAAGAACATGTAGTAGTCTCTAAATGTGTGCATTATATTTTTATGGTCAATGATTTTGTCTCTGTTTGTGTTGGTCATTGTTTTGCGAACTTCTTGCTTGTGGATTTGTTGAGTTAAGAGCTTATTAGCTTTCTCTCCATGTTCATAGTAGTGATGTCTTGATTTAAAAATGAGTTGTTCAGTTTCTTTAGTTGTCAAGAGGTTGAGCTCTGAATGCAGAGCCTGCCTTTTCCTATGAAGAGCCTTACTTGGACACCTGGCATGTTCTTGATCTATTCAAGTAATTTCTCTGGTTAGTTCTGATACCTTCTTGGTTTCCAATTTATTTCTGTGGGAAAGGTATGAGATAATCTGTCCTCTTATGAAGGCCTTCAGGGTTTCCCAGAGTGTTCCTGCAGAGACCTCTGAGGATGTATTTGTCTCTAAAATAAAACTGATTTGTTTTGATATAAATTCTGTACAGTTCTCATCAACTAATAAAAGTGGGTCAAGACGCCATCTGCGAGATGGGTATGTGAGGCATAATGATTTTAGCTCCAAGATCAGAGGGGCATGGTCGGAAATAAATAATATATAAATAATAGCGTCGTACCTGCAAGATTTAATCGTAGGCAGGAAATTGTTATCTAGAAATCATCAATTCTTGAGTATCAATGATGTACTGGTGAGCAGAAGAAATATGTTGTTGAGTTTGGGTTTAGAAATCTCCAGGGGTCTGATAGGTTGTGATCAGTTTTAAACTGTGTAATTGTCTTTGCAATATTAGATGTCATCACCCCTGTGACAGGAGACCTATCTACTGTAGGTCTGGATTTAAAACACAATTAAAGTCCCCAGCCGTTATAATTTTATGAGTGTTCATACTGGGAATGGATGCAAATACATTTTGCATAAATTCCCTATCATCCACATTGGGTGCATAAACATTTATCAAAATCACTTTACAGTCATCATTTTAATTACTATATCTACATTCTGAAAATTAAAGATTAAATCAGTAATTTTTGTATTAATTTTAAGAAAGCAGTGTATTTAATTTTAAGAAAGCATAATCTAATAAGGAATTTAAAAGGAATTAATAAGGTGATTACAGGCTCAAACATCATTCAGCTGACTGCTACTCTTAACTTGCCAGATTATTTTCATATAAGGGTAAATAATAAGTGATTTGACTTTGTAAGTGTTCAATTTATGCAAAAAGTAAACGGGCTATGGTTTATAGTATTTGTAATTCTTATGTGACTCTCTCTTGAACATGTCACAACTGAAAGCTGAAAGGGGAAAATCAGGAAATATCAAAAGATCAACTTTGTTTTGAATTTACCCTATAAAACATTCAGAAGTAACTTGTTTGGTACAAAGGGGAAGATTACCAAACATCTTCAGATTTTCGAAGTATGTTCAATGTTAAAGTATTGAAAAAGAAAAATATTAAAATTAAACTATGTAAACAAAATTAACTTAATTGCTTAGCATTTATGTCATCATGATGTTTCAAAATATTTCTTTGAAATTTTGATCATAGTAAAGTTAAACTTTATTTGTAAGTGGAATTAAGCTCTGATTTTCACTTAGTTGAAAATGTACTTATCAGAATAACCAGCAATAGATCTTTTTACAAGATATCCTGAAGTACAGTAAAAGGGCAGGGGAAGAATTTGGATATAAGGTTTTTTGAACAAATTTCCTGCATTCAAAATCATTGCAAACATATAACAAGTTACAGCTACTTTAAATTATGCTTATGCAATCTTATCAAAAAAATGAAATTGGAAAGCAATCCCTACATGCTTGTAAAAGCTTTGAGTAAATCCAGATCTCTGGACATTAAACATCTTTAAAAATTAAAGCTTACTATGGACATATTTGCAGCATGCATCAGAATTGTTCACAACAAATATATTGGAATTTGCCCTCTTTGTGATTTCCTCTATTATTGAAAGTTTTTGACAGTGATGGTTTTCAAGTTTCTAATATTTATTGCAGTTATTCATGCCCATATATATGTGACAGACAGGTACTCTGAGTTTAACACCTTATATTTGTTAAAATATAATTCTAAATTGTGTGTGGTGCTGAAGGGTCTAGGCCTGCCTAAGTATAGAGGGAAGAGATTTCTTTTGCAAAGACTTTTTTCATTAATTCCTATTGTTTATTTGATTGTGTATGCCCTTTACATTTCATTATTTTTCATTGTAAATTAATCAGGACATGAAGTACAATTTGTAAATAATATAGCTCTTTGTCAATATCACTGATACAGTCATCTGCAATTCAGAGTTTATCTCATAGCCTGATTGGCTAATATAGCTGTTTCCCTAAGTGATATGGGTCTAAATTAAAAATGGCATAACAAACAGTAGAACTTGGTGTGCCGATCCCTGCCACTTTTGACAAAACCCAGTATTTTATCTTGGAATCCTATGAAGTGATTCTGCTTTTTTGCTTCACCAAATTCAATGAGTCTAAAAATGATTCAGTCTTTATTTTATACATTGTGTTTCAAAGCATTTTACCTAATCATTTTTTTTAATTCCCTCACAGACAATATGATTCATAAGTAGGTTAAGTGGTTTCTTCCGAGTAACCCTGGGAGTTGAGTTGAGTTGAGATTTGAGCCCTTTGCCTTTTGGATTCAGGTGTAATTGCTGAACCACTAGACCACATTGTCTGTCTCCATTCCAGAAAAGGATTAATGCTCTGCTTTTCAAGGCCCCAGAGATCTGCGTTTATATAGAGTGAGTCAAGAGGTGATTTTAGCAGTTAATTGTATCATTATTTAAGCCTGCTGGCAGAATTTGCTTCTCTGAAGGAATTATTTTAAAATTTCCTTTCACCCAGAGTCAATGATTGAGTAGTGGTGGCAGATATGTACTTTTCAATAGCTCTTATTGATAAAGTTTATTTATTTAATTAAACTGCAGACACAAAAAAGCATACTTTTAAGGCTTTCCTACTTGTTTACCTTGACATCATCACATTTAAATTCTGTTTTTCTACCATGTGGAGCTCAACATTCTTTCTTATGTTTGGTCTCTATTAGTGCCTGGTTAATACATATTATGTAGTATATTTCAGTCAGCATCCAAAGCTCATTACAAGTCTTCCTTTCTATATCGTCCTCTGTCTGTCCTACACATCCTACAGTATTTCTTTGTTTTTCATGTCAGACAAACCACATCCAACTCTCCAAATTCAGTTTAATTTGCCCAACCAAGCTGAATGTGCCAGTCATATGAAACTAGCAAAAACAACAATCTTCTCCTTATTCTATGGTTAAAGGAATGATCAACCCAAAAATTATATTTTTCGTGTTATCCCCATGTAGTTTGTAGTGATGGGTAAGACAAATGTTTAACCTCATGTTTTACAAAGAATGGAGATAACAGCTTTCCTTATAGAATAGGAGCCTATAGTGAATATTGGACAACAGCAAACAATATCAAAAACCTCCATTAAAAAAAAAAAATCTCATGTTAATCGTATCACATAATCCACATGTCAAGTTATTTAGTTGCATGCTCACAACATGCAAAACACATGGATTTTTTAAATATAAAATTTTGTTTAAAAGATGCATCCAAAAAAATCAAAGTAGTCCACAAATAGAATGTTTTTTTCACAATGGCACTGCTCTTTTTAATTAAAGACAGGACTCTTGACCAATGAATGAGGGGGAAAGATGGGTCTTTAATTCAAAAGTTGGAATAAGGTTATGTTTATGTGGATACAGAAGCAAAATGGCTGTAGTAGCTGTCAATATTTATACAAACCGCTTTATTTATTGTAGGTGGTTCTTGCTTCACAGTCAATGGTGCTGAAATGGCCTCCGGCCCTCACAACCCTTAACTGGACTTGCAGATTTGATGAATGAATGGGTCTAGATAGATAGTTTGCCCCACTCACTATTTGCAGTCTCAGATGCTTTATTTACTTGATTTATTTACTTACTTCCTACAGCGTAAAGTCACAAGTAGACTGCAGAGCTCCCTGTGTTTGATCGACACAGGCATGCTCAAAAAATGCATGTGTAATGCCACAAAAAGTGCACGCTGACACTTCAGTTTGTAAGCAATGGTATGAGAATGCAGTCAGACTTCTTTTTTGGGCACATGCACTGTGCAGATCTAAACACTAGAGTGGAGAGTCGCTCGTGTACTGAAGAGTCTATAGCTGCAGGTGGAAGCTGCCGTCGCTGTACTTTGTATATAAGAGCCAGATCAAATGTTATTTACCTATTTACCTCGATTTATTTACTTATCTTCCTACAGGGTAAAGTCACAAGTTGACTGCAGAGTTTCCCGTGTACATGTACAAAGTACAGTGACGGCAAAAGTGTGACATGCATTCTTTCTCTGATGTAGAATCCTCATCTTAGTTCACCTCTGTTATAGCGCGTCTTTATGTGAAAACAGCAGTGTCAGATCGGGGGAAGTGTGAATGCAACTGAGAGAATAAAACTGAATAAAAAAAAAAACAAAGCTAACCTTTACAAGTATCATAAATTTACACCGGCTGTTACAGACTCAAATCAAATGTATGTTTTTATTCTAAAACAGTAAGAATAAGAGCTGCTCACTTCTCAAAGTGGAGTCGTCCTGGGTCGAACCTGTGAAGTTTTGATTACCAGTCAACAGTTGTTACCGTTGCACCACCAAAGCGGTCGTATCAAAGGGGTGTCAATGTTGCACCCTAACGTGGGTTCTTTTTCTGCAGTTATATTCTTGAATAGAAACACACTTGTTCTGTTATATTTGTACCTGTTGTGAAAGTGTTTATTTGATATTTGGACTTCAGGCTTCACACATTATACACTTCATGTCTACATTTTGCCAATTATTACTAAATAATGAAAAATGTTTCTTGTTTTAACAATGTGTTTACATAGATTGTTGTAGACACGGAACCCACATGAAATGCATGTGTTCCAAATAACGATATAGTATTAATAAAAGGTGTCATTTTGCTTGACTTCTCACTCTATACAACTCTAAGCAACTGACACGCAGGTAAACAGACTTGAGCTAAGAAAACTGTGCAGTGGTGTGGGGATGTGATAGCAGGCTGCTTGCTGCTTATCGACACATTTACAAGACAAAAGACGCTGATGGAGAGGTGCGAAGAGATTTAAGGTGGGACAGAGTTACGAGTTTTTTTTGTAGGCTTTGGTAATTCTAGTGTTAATAAGCTATCAATCTAAAAAAATTATTTTAAATGGGGTCCTGGCTAACGTTTAGTCCTAGAGACTTAGTTGTGAATCCGACCACTGTGAGGTTTGCATGTTCTTTTGTGTTTCTGGGTGTTTTTCCACATGCTGTTTTTTTTCCGCCTGCATAAATGATGGGTGTGTTGATATTTATGTCCCAGTATGAGTGAGCATGTCTAGTAAAGTGCTGGTGTCCTGTCTAAATCTGACTCTTGCCTCATGCCCCATGCCTTAGGAAAGACCCTAACAAATGACATTGTATTGGAATAAGCAGGTTCAGCACATAGATGGATTTTCCAAGTATCTTTCAGGTTGCTAATGAACCATTTTAAATTCTTTATTTCTTTATAATGTTTTGACTTTAGCTGTCCCTCTTATGCCCTATTTCATATTCATAGTTCTTTCCTAATATTCCCTCACTTATTAAATGTATCTTTCGTAGACATAATTCTCCTGATTCAATCTTTGTCTCATATTCCTAATTCCTCCCTAGCTAATTTTCATACAGTTGATGTTTTTCCAGTATCCATTGTTAGTTTTTGTTCTGATCTTCTATTTGTTTTCTCTTCACAGTTGTCTCATGTGGGAACCCGGGGACACCCAGCAATGCTCGTGTGCTCTTTAATGATGGACTGGTCTTCTCCAGCTCTATCACTTACTCATGCCGTGAGGGTTATTATTCTACTGGTCTGCTAACTCGGCACTGCACTGTCAATGGGACCTGGACAGGACAAACACCAGAGTGCACAGGCAAGGGCTACAAGTAATTTTTCAAAGCTTGCTGTAGTTTCATGCAGCTTCAAAGCCTTGACTCTCACTTTTTCAGGTCACTGCATACAGAGTTTAAACTTAATGAAGGTGAAGCAAATCCCTATAGTAACAGATTAAATTGAGCGTAGTAACCCAGTGTCCTTTCTTCTGTTTCAATCTCTGTTAAAATATGCCCCATCACTCATTCTTTTCATTTACTCCCACTCTAGTGATTAATTGTGGTGACCCTGGAATACCTGCCAATGGTATACGACTAGGCAGTGAATTCACCTACAACAAGACCGTGTCTTTCCAGTGCTCCCCAGGCTTCAACATGGACTCTGATCGTGCTTCTGTGCTTCTTTGCACCAAAGATCGCACCTGGAATGGTACAAAGCCCATCTGCAAAGGTAGTAGCCCTTCATCACAACAAATTTGTCATTAAAAAAGGTTTTTAAAATGTTTATAGAAAAAAAATATTTAAAGCTGTCATCACAGGTTTTCTGTACAAATAAAAGTTTGAAACTCTGTATGAGTGTTGCCATTATTGAGGTCACCAATACATTAAGTAAACTATTAAAGACTGATCACTTACAGTGGAAGAAAAAAAACATATTTTGTACATATAATATCCAGTAAGTGAACATTCTTATGAGCAGAGTATCCATAAAAGCTCCTTGCTGTGTAACACACGTATGATTGTTGACAAAATGAAAACATCTTCAGTTACCTTTAGGAATCTGTCCATCAGTTAAAGCTGTTTTTCCTGTTACATTGTCAGTTGGTGCTGAAGTTTATCCCTCCAGTAACTGACATCAGGAAGGAACCTAAATTGGATGGAATGCAAGTCTACTGAGAATGAATTCCTGTTGTATCTTTTTACTGTTATAGTACAAGCACAGGGACTTCTGATCCCCCCAAAATCCAGTTTGTGAGTACCACCAGGGTGCTTTGCCGCATGTGCTTGACGCTCAGTCGATGCTAGAGCTTGTCATTCTTCTTCCTGTGGTGTAGCGGGTCCACAGCTCAAGTCAAAAAGACCACTTTTTAAATAAATAGTCGCCGCACTCGCGGCTTAGAGAGGGGGCGCGGTAGTGTGGCTGGAGCAGGTTCCTGGGTGAATTTGTGATGCGGGTAGTCCTCGCTTAAGTGCACAGGTGAGGAGTCGCCCGCATCCGTAATTGATGCCAGGAGCTACTAATTGCCCCTCCTGATCCACGTCCCCGTGATAAATAATATAAGCGCAAGGCGGCTAAGGGGAAGAGGAGAAAAAAGATGAACGGAGGTTACAGGAGAAGAAGAAGGCAGGAAGCAGGGAAAAGAAAGCCGGTGCGTGATTGAGCGAATTCTCACTCACTGTATAGATCAGTTGTAGAGCTGGACAGTGAGCCCTCATGGGGTGTTTGGCCGGAACCCAGGGGCAGTTGGTAGAGGTCGCTCCCGCTGAGCTTTAGTGAGGAGCGGGAGTGACCGAAAGGAGGATGGCTCACCGCATAAGGCCAAGAAGGCAGAGAGAGTCGGGACTTGGGAAGTGAAAGCCCCAGCGTGAGCACCCTGGTCGCTGAGGAGCCCAAGTCATGGTCTGATGATGCCCAGCAGAGCCAGGGGTCGAAAAGGCAAACAGACCAGCAGTTGAAGGCAGCAAGGTCAGCTGCAGGTAGGGTGGCTCCCCTGATGCATATCCTGGACGGGAGAAGCAGGGGAGTCACCAGTAGAAAGGCACCGGGATCTGTTTTTAAAAGGACGGCTTCCAGCCATTATTTTAACCTTGGGGTTTTTAAAGGATTTTTTTTCTATTGTGTTTTTAACCTTCACTATTCACTCATTTTTATTGGATTATTTATTTATTAACTTTGAAGCACTGCACTATTAATTTGGACACTTTGCTTTTGATTTGTTGTTTTTAATAAAAGCACTTTTGCACTCTTTGCAACATCCCCTTGCTTCATTGTTGTGCCTCACTGTCCAGCTCATCGGTGACATTACCAACAGCGTAGGGTTCAAGGGCTCCCAGAAGGAAGATGGGAGCATGGAGTAGAACCCGCATGTCACACTTCTATCGCGTAATGGGCTTCTGCAATTTGCTCCACACTTAGCAGATGCCATTGATCTTCTTTTTCATTCTGCCACATCACCTCCTTGATCAGTTTCCCTATGCAGTTTGCCATATGAAAGACGCAAGCCTAGACAACTTTGTAGAGGTTGCTGCTAGTCACAGTTTTTGATTCATCAGTGCATATCATGTTATAAGTTTTCAATTAATAGGTTCTACCTGTAGTAATTTATGGGTAATCATCAGACAGACAGACAGACACAACCCTTAGCATTTTCTATGTACTGTATACAGATGTACAGTATACTTTTTTGCACTTATTCCTTTTAATTTAATAGTGTCCTTAGTAGCAGCATTTAAGGAAGATTATTTCAACTTCAAAAGTTCAACTTTTTTTTTTTTTTGGCTTTGTCTGAGGACTCTCTACATTCTCGAGGTATCTACATGCTGACCAATATAATATAATTCTGTACTCATCATAGGGGTGAAAATATCACAAGGAGTTCTTAACAAATATCCCTTTAGCTGTCTCTCTACATAAACCTTTGTCCTGAATCTCTGATTCTCTCATAAGACCTCACATGTCTTGATGAGACATTCTAATGACCAGCAAGTCAAGAGCTTTATCTATGTGGCTGCTACAATTCTTTTTAGCTACAACAAACTATGCAGCATCGGCAAACTTCTGAATACTTCTTTACTGCTTACAGCATAATAAGTAATTCAATGGTTAATGAATTATCCATCAAGTCAAATTCTATCGTGTGTTAAAGTAAATTATCTGACGTCATAAGTTACCCACAGTGCAAAGGTTTTGAAGTCCTGCAGCAGAGAGTGAATGCAAATCATAATTACTATTAACTAATGTCAGTATTATAAAAGCACTGAAAAAAGTCTTTTCATCAGAGGTCAAGAAATTGTTCTAAGTAACCATTAACTTCTATGCTGTGTTCTACTTATTGTTACTTAAATTTCTGTTCTTACATAAGACCTGAAACCCTCACCACAATGCCTATTATTTCAGATACTTAATGTATCTGGTGCTGAAAGCTCAGAGTTCTCTTTTAAACAACCATTCACATTAATTTTTTGTCTTAGGGTTATAGTGTACCCCTTTGTCATTTTAAATAATCATTTATTATCATCTGAATCTGTTTCAGCTATACTGTGTGGACCACCCCCTAGTGTGCCCAATGGGAAGGTGGTGGGCTCTGATTTCCACTGGGGAGCCAGTATCAGCTATGCTTGTTCTGAAGGATATCAGCTTTCTCTGCCAGCTGTTCTCACCTGTCAGGGGAACGGCAGCTGGAGTGGAGAGGTGCCACAGTGTTTTCGTAAGTAGATCAAGGACTTTCCTCATGTCATCCTATATCAGAATGTTTTTAGAGTGTTTCAATTGACTAAACCCTTTTCTAAAATGTTTTTTTTCTTTGTTCTTTATTTCGCCTTATACAATTTCTTCTCGTATTAGGAATTTGTTAGTTTTCGCATACCCCTTGGGGTCAGAGTGCAGGGTCAGCCATTGTACAGCTCCCCTGGAGCAATTGCAGGTTAAGGGCCCAGCAGAGTAGGATCTCCCTTTTGGCAGTGACGGGGATTCGAACCAGGAGCTTTCGGGATACCAGCGCAGATCCTTAGCGTCAGAGCCACCACTCCGCCCATAACTTGTGGCTTTGTACCCATAAATTATAAATTAAATTATATAAGTTTTGCTGTGTCTGTGAGTCTAAACTAGATGAATGAGTTGGAATTTACTGTAAATAGATGAATACTTATCACAACTCATCATTTAAATAGTAACATCTGAGATGTTTTTGAGAGACCATTCACATCATAATGCATTTATTTCTGCTTACAATATATGTCACTGTTGATTCCTTTTCATCTCTGTTTATTCATTTATTGTATGCACCATATTGCTTTGCATATACAGGGATTTCAGAAAGTATTCAGACTCCTTCACTTTCTGCATACTCGCTTTGTGTAGTAGATTTAATATTAAATGGATAAATTTGCCATTTTGCCTATTAGTCTACATTCAATAATCCACAATGACAAAGTAAAAACATGTTTTCAGAAAGGTTATCAAATTTATTTATATAAAAATCAGAAACTGAAATCTGTCGTTCACATAAGTGTTCAGACCCTTAATTCAGCACTTTGTGGCAGCCTTGGCAGCCACTACAGCTTCAGATTGTCTTGGGTAAGTCTCTGAAAGCTTTGCACACTTGTATTAGGCCAGTTTATCTATCCCATTCTTTCTGGCAGATCATTTGAAATTCTGTTACATTGGATGGGAAGCATCTATAAACCACCAACTTCAGATCTCTCCACATATGTTTTATGGAATATAAGTCTGGGCTTTGCCCGGGCCACTCAAGAACAGTCAGAGACTTGTCAAGAACCTACTTCAGTGTTTTCTTAGCTATATGCTTCATTGTCATGCTGAACAGTGAACCATTATACCAGTCTGAGGTCATGTGCACTCTGGAGCAGGTTTTCTTCAAGGAATGCATTCATCCATCTATCAATTATGACCAGTCTCCCTGTCCCTGTTGCTGAGATGTACACCCATAGCATGATGCTGCCGCAACCATGCTCTATCATGGACCAATGATAAGCTGGTCCTGCTCTTCTCCATAGTGCTTGGCTTTCTACCCAAAGAGCTCAATTTTTGTTTCATCAGACCAAAGAATGCCTTTTTCTCATACTTTAAGAGTCTTATAAATGCTATTTAGCAAACATCAAGTGGTCTTTTTGCCTTTGCCTCATATGCCTTTTACTTCTGTCTAGCCACTTTACGATAAACACCTGATTGATGGAGTGCTGCTGAGATGGTCTTCCTTCCAACAATTTCTCCAATCTCAGCATAAGACTTCTGAAGCTCTGTTAGATTGAGGATAGATTTCTCCCTGACCAAGGCCCTTCTTGCTCAAATAGCCACAACTAATAAGGATCCTGGTGGCTCAGAATTTCCTTCAGTTTACAATAATTGAGGCCACTGTGCTCATAGGAACACTCAAAGCTTTAGAAATCTTTTTATTCCCTTTTCCTGGTGCAGGCCTCATCACAAAGTGGAGGTCTACAGAAAATTCCTTGGACTTCATGGCTTGGTTTTTGTCCTGACATGTGATGGTAATTGTGGAACCTCATTTACATTGGGATGTGCCTTTCTAAACCAATGTCCAATCAATTCAGTTTGTCATAGGTGGACTCAAATCAAGCTATAGACGCATTTCAAAGAGAATTAAAGCAAACAGGTTGTAGCCAACCACAGTTTGGAGTGCCACAGCAGACAATCTGAATACTTATGGAAATGAGAGATTTACGTTTTTGATTTTCAATAAATTTGCAAACCTTTCTAAAAAGATGTTTTTACATTGTCATTATGGATTATTGAGTATAGATTGATAGTCAAAAGTGGCATATATATCCATTTGAAATGAAATCTATAACACCATAAACTGTGCAGAAATGGAAGGGGTCTGAATATTTTCTGAATGCACCACATTTATTATTATATAAACCTTATATCAGTGTTTTGAATAAACTGATTAAGTTTGTGAGCATCCCTCCTAATACTAATTTGTGCATTTTGAATTAATGTTTGGAAAGTGTATGCTAATCCTGTGACACTGTAGGCGACACTACATGCATATATATATATACTCAGACTATATCGTCCAGTGCACAGTTGCAGAGGCAGAGCCTATCAGAGCTGCACTAGGTACAGGGTGGGAAATAACATGGTTGTTAGTCCATCTTAGCACCTGAAAGATACACCTTCTAAACAAGAACATATTCTGATTTTAGCCAGAAACATTTTAACACAGAAATATTAAGTACACTGTAACAATAGCATGACAGCTTTGAGTGTGTATGAATAAAGACTTATGCAAATCAGTATTTGAAACTTGTGCTGAAAAACAATGTACACATCTTTGTACTGCTTAAGTGGAACCTGAAAGGACTGATGACAAGGTATGATTTTGGAAAAGAGTGGGAACAATCACAGATAGTC
This sequence comes from Polypterus bichir lapradei, assembly GCA_026402145.1. Taxonomy (NCBI): domain Eukaryota; kingdom Metazoa; phylum Chordata; class Cladistia; order Polypteriformes; family Polypteridae; genus Polypterus; species Polypterus bichir. Next base: position 577,553 of record JANRMT010062849.1, on the reverse strand, counting down.
ATAATCTTGTCAATCAGTTACGGCATCCCAGTGTTGAATACACTTATTTTGAAAGTTCACAAGCTGTAGAAAGTCTGGTAGCATGCTAAAGTTAGTTGGAATATAAGACAAGAGAATTACACAATTTTCTATAAGCCAAAGGAAAATCAATCATATTAATAATTTACTGTTTCAATTTTTTTCCAAAACATTATTAGCAAAGGAATTCAATGAGTAGAGGTTTGACAAAGGCAGTAGAATGTAGAAGGCAATCCCAACGGGAACCTGAAAAAAGGAAGGAAACCAATTCATCTGCCACTTTGAAATGTCTGAGCGTGCCAGTGTGGGAGAGACAGTGTAGCATCTCGAGAGGAAATCAGTAATATTTCAACATGCAAGCAGCTTATAGATGTCTGAATCTCTAAGCAAGGAGTGTGGACTGAGAACAGGCCACCACTGCAATAAGTTTGAGTTGATATACTATATGTCAATGTAAAAATTCTACAAGGGATAGGTGGTGGTCTGCTGCCTTAAACAAAGAGTACTCCATGCTATAGCTGACATGGAGAAGAGCACTCAGGGCTCAAGGATTCAGAGACACCAAAACACAACACAATCAGAAGATGCACTGAATTTGTGGTCTTTTAGTCGCAGAGGGCTGTCAATAATCCCAGATGTGAATTCAGGGCTTCATTTAAGTAACACAGGAATGGGATTTATATGGAAGCACCTACATATGATCCAGTGAGACAAGATGTGAGTACGTCGAAGGTTCATATTCACTGAGCTAATGCGAGGAAGACAGGCAAGGCCTAGAGGTGATAAAGAAAGAGAGGTGAGGAAGCCTTCCTATCTAACAGTCGAGCCAAGGACCTGTAGATCAGTACATTTGCTTTATTTTGTTTGCTTTTTTACTCTTCACACTGTGATCATCAATCCCCTGTGTATTCTAATTAAAATAAATACACCATTTTTCTGACTTTTAAGACTTTATGTGACATTATTCTGTAAGTGAAGAAGTGCTGGGACATTATCCTTTTGTAACAGTTAAACTTGTATTAATTTTTTTAAGAAAATAATTCTGAGAAAATAAAGATATTGGAAAAACTCAGTTAAATCTTATAAGCTTAAGTATGAGGGATTCCAGCTGCCTTGGTGAGCCCAGCTTCTCTGTGTGGAGTTTATATGTTCTCTCTGTATGTTTCTCTCAATACATTCTGATTTTCCTAAAACGTGTGTGTTAGGTTAGTTGGCAAATCTAAATTGTCCTGGAATGACTAACTTGGTCAACAGCACTCTCAAAGTACAGTAGACAATGACTTAAACTATTACTTAAAAAGTTAGAGATACCTCAGTAACACCATGCAACCATCCAAGAAATAAAAGAATACAATCATCAGCAAAGCTGAACAAGGTATAGTTTTTAAAATAAGTTTATGAATAAATAAATGCATTTAGTAAAACAACCCTGTTACAGCCCATTTCTACTGTATTGAACTTCCTATCAATTGAAGCCTTTTGTTAGATTTTTTTTTATGCTTAACAATCTGTATATCCCAAGAAGATGCAGTACAAATGATCTGCATTACATGATATAAAATGGAGGGGATAGATTCACATATTGAAATGTGCCAGGTATGCACAGACAAGCTATATAAAAAATTCACCCCAGTGCCCACAGATGACATCAGTGTATAAATCAAATGGGCAGATGTGAGTGTAGTGCTTTGTATTGAGCAGTGCAGATGGAGAAGAGAGGAGACGAAAACACCCACAGATTGAGACCAGTCAGCACAAAGAAAGAAAGGAAGGAACAAGAGCAGATTAAAACAAATTAGGAATTGTGAAAGTGTGTCATTTTGTTGGCCTCTCCTCTGGGTCAGTTAACAGAGAGATCACAGCAGGGGTGGGAGCAGAAGAAAATAAAAGCACCCATGGGTTTACATGGATTACTTGGGTGTACATTTACTGGGATGGTCTTGCTACCATCACAGTCATGTCTGTCATAATGTTTCATTCAGTTAAAGGTGTTAGTTTAAAAAAGACAAAACTAAATATTTAGTTAGGATTCATCATCATTTGTGTTGGTTATGAGGAAGGGCTGATGGTGAAATTCATGTTATTCAAGCAGTTAGTCACTTCTACAGTGACAGTCTGTTAAACACCATGCCCCTCAGCAAGATGTGATCCTATATAGCACAAGCTTGTTTTATGGAAAATCTTAACATCTGTGAAAAACCATAACAGGACTAAACTGAAATAAAATGTTCAGTAAATAACATTCTCTATAAAATGTCTAGTAATTTCTGAGCAATGTCTATTTAATTTCTACATCGATGTTTGCATTTAACTCTTTGATATTGACTTTACTAAGGAAAATAAGCTTGAAAAGTTTGGTCCCTCTTCCACAAACTTTATTGAATTAAAAAAGGTCTAGCCCCCTCATGTAGCTTTACTTAAGTCATATCACAGAGTTTTTCAATGCCATTTCTTAGTTTTTGTGACCAAAAACCTGGGCTAAAAGGGGTTCAGTAGACAGGTGGATGGAAGCAGAAGTAGGACAAAACCTCCATGAAAACTGTAAAAAATACAATTAACCTGCTTACTAAAAGTAATAATAATAATTAATTTTATTTATATTGCACTTTATATTTTATCAATCTCAAAGTGCTACAGAGTAAAAGTAAAAATAGTAAAACAAGAAAATCTATTTATACTTTAACAAAATATCTTTCTAAAAAGATGAGTTTTTAGATTCCATTTAAAAACATCAGTCGACTGTGGGGCTCTCAGGTAGTCAGGGAGGGCGTTCCACAGTCTCGACGCCACAGATGAAAAAGCCCTATCACCCATACTGCGAAGCTTGGTTCTAGGGGACTTGGAGAGTGTTAGTGTGTACAGAGCGGAGGGTGCGTGAGGAGGTATGAGGGGTAAGGAGTTCCTGTAAGTAAAGGGGGGCATGTCCATAAATGCACTGATGGGTGAGAAGAATGACCTTCTACTCTATTCTGAGTGGGACAGGGAGCCAGTGAAGAGTTTTCAGGATTGGGGTGATATGGTCATGCTTTCGTCACCCTCATCAGGATCCTGGCAGCGCAATTCTGAATATACTGGAGTCTCTGAATACTCTTGCCAGGAATCCCGATGAGGAGCGCATTACAGTAATCCAGCCTGGAGGAGACAAAGGCATGGACGAGCTTCTCTGCATCTTCCAGGGTGAGAGTTGGGCGGAGTTTAGCGATGTTCTTGAGGTGGTGGATAGAAGACTTACAGAGGTGTTTGATGTGGGTGTCAAAGGTGAGTTGAGGGTCCATTTTAACACCCAAATTGGTGTTTGTAATTCCAAAAAACTGAGTAAGCAGAAAACTTAACACAATTATGCATACTGAACAATTAAATAATTATAAATCATCAATCAATCATTGAGTACAGAAGAACCAATCTATCAACAAAAGTATATAATTCCACTATATGCATATTATTTGTTTTAAAGGAGGAACAAAGGTCTGCGGTGGGCTGGCACTCTGCCCGGGTTTTGTTTACTGCCTTGCACCCTGTGTTTGCTGGGATTGGCTCCAGCAGACCCCCGTGACCCTGTAGTTAGGATGTAACGGGTTGGATAATGGATGGATGGATGAAACAAAAGTTACAACATCTTAGTATGTTACCCCAATCCATTTCCCCTGTAAAAATTGTAGTCGTTGTGGGAAAGTTTTAAAAAGCAACTGAATTATTACTCTGCAGGACGATTATTAATCTTAAGCATTGATCCAGTTGTAGTTCAAAGGTGCTGTTTATCCATTGTCATTTCCCTGTGCTTTGCTATACACAGGTTAAACCCTACGTTCCATCTGTTATTGTATTGCAGAACATAAAATTAACAACAGGACCAAATCTATTAAACATCTTGTATCTAGGCACTTTATTGCTACACACCACAAAGTTTGAGGCCTGAGGTCTACTGTTTTTGGAATAGTTAAACCACCCCATCAGGGTAACTTTGAAAACATAGCATTACATGGAGAGAAACACAGGATTTTTAAACTAAAAGCAGAAGTAACCACTGGTGTTGCAAGGTATGTACTGTATCTCCCTTATTCTTTGGTTCTACTTTTATAAAATGGAAAAGGCATAACACCTTTTAAACAACTTGAGTTGAGACTAATTTTGGAATCACATTTTATATAATTTTCTATATGAAATATTCTCAAGGAAGTCATATATTTGTTTATTTACAATACTTACTAGGCTTCCTGGGTTTGTACATATATACTGTATGTTTAAAGATAACACCTTTATTGTCAGATACTCTATGACTGGAATATTTTGTTTCAGGTGTTCAACGGTAGCAATGTGTAGCTTTACCAAGATATATTATTATTAATTTAGGATTCAGTTGCACATACAGCCTACTGTCAAAGATTATATGCAAGTTCAAGGCAAAGACAGGAGCAATAGATATTGAAAACTGAACCACTGGCAGCTGACAATAAGTAGCAAAAAATGTATGGTGTTTAGGCTTTGCTGAACTGTATTTGCTATGCTAGTCAAAGCAGACACTTATTTCCTCAACCCACTCACAAGCCTTAGCCCTCACTCTCCCACGCATTCCACTTTATTCAGAATTACTCAATTTAACTAAGTGTTTCTGAGTTAAATAATGTACTCAGAATCTTTCCACTGTGTACAGTCAATGACATGTACAGCAGCAAATGTCTTGTAGTTTAATTTCCACTTCCTGCCAGTCTTACTCATATGAATGATCAGCGCCTTACATAAACTAAAATAATGGAAGCTCAATCTAACAGTACAAACAAACCATATTATATAAATTAACAGTTTATATGCAATACACCATCTGACACTATATACAAAGCAGTGCCGATTTTAGCCATGGAAGCCATTCCAGTAATTTGTGCACACAAATCATTATTGCTAATATGTAAACAATTGATGTCAGTGGTGTTAAATCTTTATTTCATTAAGATATTCTAAGTATGACTAAATAACTGACAGATGATACTTTTTCTATGGATGTTGTTATTTAATTAGGCTAAACTATTGTGTAGATGTGTGCTCAATAGGTAACAGCATTAATGGAGCAAATTAGGTTTAACATAATTCATTAAGCATATCTGATTGACTCCTGCTTGGCAACTGCTTTAAACACCATTTAATTTTTTTCTAATCGTCTCTCAGCTCCCTCTGTGACTCACCCTGTAATGTAGGCACTGCTTTATCCTCCATTTTTTACTTTGATGAGATTGTGGGACTATAATTTAAGGTGGGCAGGTATGTGAGGATCAAACTTCAATGTGAGTCTTCAATGTGAAATGAGCAAGATCAGCATTTGCTAATCAGGACTGGACAAGCCTGAAAGGATTAATGAATAATTACCGGTTACTTGCTCTTTTTCAATTGCAGTTGTATACCGCATTCAAGTGTAAGGAAATCGAGGTTTTACTGTGCTAATAAGGCTCTGGGGCTTCTTTTTATCCAGCTGTGTTTTCCATGTCTTCCTGCAGCTGTCTTTTGTGGTGATCCTGGGATTCCCGCTCAGGGCCGTAGAGAGGATCATGGATTTACCTACCGCTCATCTGTTTCCTTTTCCTGCTTCTCCCCACTGATTCTGGTAGGATCTGCCAGACGCTACTGCCAGTCTGATGGCACCTGGAGTGGTTCACAGCCTTCCTGCATAGGTGAGGGTGAACGTGAATGGAGATATCTGGTTGCCCGTTACTGACATTTATGCACAGTAAGATATACAGGGTGAAGGACAAAGAGTTAATAATGTATACTGTATTTAATAACCCTCTCAGTTACACATTTTCCCAATCATCTTACACTGCATGTTTTTATTTTGTTCTCAAATAATTCAGTCATCCAGAAAGATATCAGTCTATGCTTGTCAATATAATCTCATTCTAGTGTAAGAAATCCTGTATCCATTACTGTCAGTAAACCCTCCACAGGGACAAATCAAAAGGCACATGCTAGCAAACTGGCTGTAAGCATTTTTGTGCTGCTGAACTGACTGGCAAAAATGCTGCCATATAATCAACAGATCACAGTGCTCTTTTTTCAGGCAGAGACTTCATCACATCTGTGATAGAATAGGTTCATCACCCCCTTTCCATATTTTGAAAAGCAAATAAAGAAGGTTGAAGTCAAGAAAGGCATCCAGCCATAAAACATCTGCTTCAATACCCCCAAAATATGCAACTGGCCAACGTGGTGTAACCCACAAAACGGCCATTAAACCAGTGCGACAGAGATTTTTTAATAATTTTCGCTTGATAGTTGTAACAGTAAATGATGAAAAGTTTAAAATAAAGTTCACTACATCTGTGCTTATGAAAAACTGTAGAACTGCAGTGCAAATGTACTGTCTCCTAAAGTGCAGCTTCCCTAAATACCTTAAAACATAAATAGATGGTTAAACATCTCACCAACTTTCAAATGTTCATAAAGATTACCTTTGACATATGGATATTTTCATGTTATTTAGCAGTAATGGATCAAAAGAGCTTTAAGAGTGTGCTTGCACTGTGTATGATCCCAAATGTAATGGTCATTTTTTCCCCTGTTAATTGCTGAATCAGGTTAAAAAGCAGTCAGTTAGTCATTTATGGGGTCCCCCACTCCCATCCCTTAATGTATTGCTTAAAATTAGTTGTGCACAATATGAGCTGTGCATTTTGAATTACTGTATGCATACACAAGCACAGACTGTGTTTTAATATATATACATTATTATCACACTCCTGCAGATCCAAGTCATACAACATGTGCAGATCCAGGTATTCCCATGTTTGGAATACAGAATAATTCTCATGGATATCAGGTAAGTGTAACTGTAAAACTCCAGTATCCTGGATAAAGTGAAATTTATTTCTCTGTTATTCTCTATTTAATGTTTATGGTAATTGTTGTATGTGTTTTTTAAATTTTAGATTGGGAGCACACTGTTCTTTGCCTGCAGAAAAGGTTACCTGCTGCAAGGCTCAATTAGTCGGACATGCTTGCCTAATCTTACTTGGAGTGGCATCCAGCCTGAATGTACAGGTGACTAAAGCTACTTTTTTAGCAGAATTTGAGTCGCAATGTAAAACAGAACATATTTGTTGAATGTTTTCTAAAGATATTGGTGGAGAAAGGACACCCTGCTACCATTGAAACTATTTTTTACTTTTACAGCCCATCACTGCAATCAGCCAGAGCTGCCAGCATATGCTGATGTTGGTGCTATAGAGTTACCCTCTCTAGGGTACACCTTAATATATACATGTCAGCCAGGCTTCTACCTAACTGGTGGCTCTGAACACCGCACATGCCGCGCAGATGGAAGCTGGACTGGCAAACCTCCACTCTGCACAGGTAAGGAGGATTAGTGGTTTGTTGACAGTAAACTCTCCAAGAACTGCTCCTCAAAGATACTGCAGTAGAAGCACATTTACTCTTTGAAAAATTTGGTTGATATCCACACACTGTGATGTGAAGTATTACTTTTTATTTTCCTTTGACCTTACATGTCTTTATCCAAATATTGTTAACTATGCCATAGGTCAGTACTAATCAGAGAATGCAATCAATGTAAAAAAAAAAATCATCTTATACTGTATGTCTTAAACATGCACCTTGATATTCTCAAAGCTATTTAATCCACTTTGAGATCATGGGGCTAGAGCCAACCCCGGCTTTTTAACAGTAACCACCTTTGGATGGAGAGGACCTGCCCCTTAAAGGGCCTACCCATGTACACCCATGCAGAGCCAATTTGCAATTAACCTAACATCAAGTGTTCAGACCTGTGGGAGGGAAACCCTCACAGACTTAGGGAGAACATACAAACTCCAGAAATAATGACTGGGCTCAAAATTGAAACTGTGAGGCAGCAGCACTTACTACTGTTATACAAGGCTGCCCAATTCTTTGCCTTTCTGGCAGCAAACCCTGTAAAAATCTCATCACTGTAGACAGGCTGCTTACACTTATATGTGTTTTTACAACATTAGAAGCATTTCAATGAGAAAAGGCCATTCAGTCCAACAAAGTTGCCAGTCTGATTGCATCAGTCCTGTCCACCAAATTCCTCCAAAATAACATCAAGAAGAGTTTTTTTGAAGTCCTACAGTCTACTATCTACTATTATCTACGGTGATTTATTGTTTACTAAGTTCCAGTTCAAAGTATTATGTTTACTGGGTTTGTTATGATTTGTCTTTCTGGTAACAAACCAGTTAAAAGAGAAATTCTGGTGTGAACTCAGTATGTAAAATAATGTAAGTTATCTACATACAGAACTTAGATTTTTTTCCTGTTCTGAGAAGTAATCACCATTCCCTGTATTATTCCAAATCCTTGCCTTTTTTACAGCCATTCTTCAAAGCCAGTCAGGCTAGTCATCTTCCATTTTTCTGTACCTGTTTAGTCCTGCCTAGATTCAGATGGAGTTTCTGCAAGGCAGTTTATAGTTGCCTCAAAATATAACGCTATGTTGTTAGATTGTGAGTAATAATAAAAGTTCTCAGAAAAAACCTGTCCAAATACATACAAAAGATACATACTGTATATCTTAGTAAAGAAGTGTAATGCCACTCATCTTTAGTCAAACACAGCTGTATTACACTGTACCTTTGTGCAATGATTATCATCACATAATGCTTAACGAAACAGTTTGTTTCCTCTTCTATTTACAATTGTAACTGTTTTTAGTTACTGTTACTAGTCTACATGGTCTGTTTTCCAAGAACTTCTCCCTCATCCACAAGACATGAATGTTAGATTAACCACCAACTCTAAATTGGCCCTTTACAAGTGTTAGTGTGAGCCCAATCCAAGGTTTATTCCTGTCAGAAACACTTCCCTGAACCAAATTGGTAAGCAGTTGTGAAAATGCTAATGTTACTCTTTCTAGTTCTCCTGATGATTTAATTTGCTTCCCACCAAAACATTTGCTGAACCCACTTTACTCTCCCTAGGTCCCTTGGAGTTGGGGGTCAACTCTTCGTCAATGAGAGAAAGGGCTGAAAATAACCCTTGTGGAATACTAGTCCTGCTTACTCAGGCACTCACTTCCACTTATCAGCTCATCCCCCTTTGGGCAACTTCCATAATAAAGGCAAGCTATTTGAGGTGCAATCTGCCACTCCACCATTATTTAGTCAGTTTTATTTGATATAGTGCCTTTCACACTCACACGACTGTTTGCAATAATGTCACGTGACCGTACGAGTGATCAATTTTACTACTGTTTCCAATTCTGCTTCATAATTTTATTTTCATGAATTATGAATTTGGGAAGAATGTCTTCCTTTTTTATGAATTATTCATTAGCTTTCAAAAAAAAATCATTAACAGATGACAAACTCAGCGGTATTCCTCCAGAGCGTTCATTACTGTGTCCCAGAAATCATTGTGCCTTTGTATGCAAAATGTTTGTAACGGCCCCCTGAGGATAGCACTCCAGGTATCTTTTATTATCAAATGTTAAGGTACTAGAAACATTTATACACACAAATTGTGTTTACTGCACAAATAAAAGAAACTTGGCCCTGTGGCTGAGAAATATTATTAGCTTTAAGGTTGCATAAAAGGAGCGATTGCATCTACGCCTACTACCCCAATTTGTATTGTGTACACCTATGATTCCTTTACCTCTGTATGATGGTGGCACTAACTGATTTCTAATTACTGTTTATATGATATGACCAGCTAGTGCATATTGACAAATTTAACTGTAAACCATGACATTTTGTGTTTTTCAGCGGACACAAGACCCAGTGGAACTCCAATAGGGCCTACGAAAGAAATCAACAACAAAATTACAGGTAATACATACAGTATATACATATATATACACCAATAACGGCGTACTGCACAATAACGTGCAGTGAATACACTTGACTTGAGCATTCCTAGTTTTCATACTCTCTCTCTGTCTCTGTTTAGCATTCGTTTGCTCAGAGGTTGATGCGCTTGCTGCTTCCTGCCTCAAGAATGATTAGCGAAGGTGGTAGGGAATGAGAACGGCGCCCATACGCATACGCTGTATGGTCGCCCTGCTGCGCGCTGCCGAGAGTTGATTCTACAATAAAATAAAATAAAAATAAAAAGAGTAATAAAAATCATCACCCCGAAAGCGGATAGCAGACGTCACGTAGTATATGTGTACTAAATTTCAAGTCAATAGGTGAAACACCTTGCGAGCTACAGATGATTTAAAATCCTGGACAGACAAACGAGCAGCCACGGTATATATATATATATATATTATTATTATTAAAAGAAAACAAACAAA
>JANRMT010062849.1:534376-566874 GCA_026402145.1 Polypterus bichir lapradei | reverse complement strand
TATATATATAAACGTCTGATACATTGCAGTCATTTCATGTAATACTGTAAGCCAGTAATACAGCTGCAATAAACTAGTGACTTTTTCTTTTGAATGGTTTGTGAAATATTATCCTCTTAAAACCTTCCTGTCACTGATCTTGAAAAAGAGATGCAAAAATTCACCCTTCATGCTGAGTGGAGGTCAGCTTTGTTTAATTCTAACTATAAACTTTCAAATTTGCTTCTGCTTTACTCTTGCAGTGCCAGCTGATGTATTTGCCAGGAACTCTCTGTGGAAAGGTTCTTATGAGTACCTTGGCAAAAAGCAACCAGCTATGCTCAAAATAACCAGCTTTGATGCATTCAGCAGTCGGGTCAATGCCACGCTTATCGACCACAGTGGGGTGGAACTCAAGCTGGGAGGTATGGTCAAAATTATCAGAAAATAAATGAATGAAAAGAACAAAACAGTTCCTTAAAGGGATTTATAAATATTTTCTGTCACATATGTGCATTGGAGAATTTTACAGACCATGACTGTTTAATAAGAAAATCCCTTTTTTTTCCATAGGAATCTACCAGAAGGATGAATTTCATTTGCAGCTGCAGGTGTATCAAATCAGAGGACCAGTGGAGATATTTGTTAATAAATTTAAGAATGAGAACTGGGCTCTTGATGGACACGTAAGTACAAAGAAGCTGGTTATTTAGCTGGTTTGAGGAGGAGGAGGAAGTGATAACTCAGTCCGTGGAGTTTGAAAGCTTATGAGTTTATTTTTTAAAGAAGCTTTCCTTTTCCAACAGGTGTCCTCCGAGACTGCAAGCAATTCGTTTGTATATCAAGGCTTTGTCCGAGGCAAGGGGTTTGGGCAGTTTGGTCTCCAAAGGCTAGGTGAGTCTACAACCAGTATGAAACAGAGTTGTTACAGCTTCAGTTTAAGGTAGCCATTTGTGCTTATAATATAAGGGGTCAAAATACTAAACACACAGTCACTAAAAATGTACTGTATAAAAGCAACTTTCTTGTTTATTTTCTTTTTCTAGATAGCACTGTTTCATGTTAACCTTATCTAGATAAAAGCATAAATCAGTAGCAAAATAAGTAGAAAATATGTGCAAAGAAAATGCTTTTCCTAACTATTATTTTTTTTTTTTCAATGCCTATACCCTTTTATTAACACTGTGTGTGTGTGTTTAAATGACACACAAGGCTTATACTTGGTTCTCATTCCTTTCCTTTATATTTTGTATTATGTTGCATTTCACCTTTCCATATGCTCATTTCCTCATTTAAAAATCGTATAGCAGCATAAATGGGTGCAGAACAAACATACATAGCAGCATTGGAAAAATTAGCATCAGTGATTCACTACACAGGGGAAATGAAGGTCCCTGGCAGATCTCTGCAAAACATACATTTACACACACACACACACACACACACATATATATAACTATTCATACTTTAGGAGCCAGCACAGAAGGCAGCAGTCAACAACTCCAATATACAGTCTAACAGCTCACTACGTGAATTAGAGAACCAGCATCTAAACAGCACTGCACCTTATCAGGATCTACTGGTTCCTCTAAGCTTAGTTGATAAAAACAATCCTTGTGAGATAACTAATGGATGATTTTCACTAATTGATTACAAAACTTTTTATAAAATAGACACATTTGTTATTTTTTTAAGTACTAGTCACGTTACCTGTTCAAGACAGGTAATAGAGCAGATTTTTAAACATTTGATGTCTCTTACCCATCATGTACCTTCAACTCTTTCCCTCTGTATTCTCATGTATCTGAACCTTTCAACTGGATTTTTTTTTTTCTTAATGATAAACAAATTTAAATTATTTTGCTAAGATGCAGCAGCACTGACCAAGGTTCTGCTATCATTATATGTGCTATTATTATCACTGTCAATTATTATTTTTCACTTAAACCTTTAAAATTAAAGGCTGACATTACATCTAGAGTAAAATATTTATCAGAAGGGGTATACTGTAATAAAAGTGATCATAAAATAAGTCAAATTGAGCTAGTTATCTACCTCTACTGGATTCCATTTTTTTCGGATAGTACTTACTTTAAAAAATCCTTCACAAAATATTTAGTAAAATATTCCTGAGATCTGTCATTGTGCGCTTTTTTTAAAGAGCATTTTGAGAAATGAAGTCATAATCCTGCATTTTCTTTTATTCATAAGATTTCATTTTTGAAGCCTATTTTTTCCATCTGTTGCAACTTGCAGCAACTGGAGAGCTAAAATCATTTTTTAACATGAAAAGGGAGAAAAATGCCTCTCTTTTTCTGGATAGAATTCAACTGTGACATTCTAATGACAGTCAGTAGTGTCTAGTACTTATCAACTTCTGTGCAATTGTGTCGCTACTGAAGCTTTCAGAGATGTTTGTAAAATGTCTCTAAATTCCAACTGAGTCACACTCTGTCTTTGACCTTCAAACTCATGGAAGGCAGTGGCTGTAATCATGTGGCCTTTCTCGTCAATGATGACTGAAAAACACAACTCGTTTCTATCCTTTTTATGCATCAGATGGAAATGGATTTACCAAAAAACTGATAACACTTAGCACTTTGTCTTGGAAATAATAAGTAGGTCTATTTAGTAACATATAAACAGATCCCATCCAACAGCCATTAACCCTCACACCTATAAGCACATAGCTAGAATTTTCCATTAATTCACTTTTAATTTTAATAAAACTCATTTAAGTTCTCCCTAATTGCATCAGACTAGCATAGAGATTCACATCATGAAAAAAGAAAATTGTTAATTTAAAACATTTCATTAATGATGCAAAGTATATATTTTCTGCTTATAGGATGGAATGTTCGTACAGAGGATTGTTTTACTACCTCAGAACTCTAAGGGCATTAGTTAATTCCCTGGTCAAATCACCGGCATTTTTACGTTTTCAAACAACTTTTGTCAGGTTCATTCAGTTTACTTCCATATCCCAGAGGTGTACATGTTAGATTAATTGGCATCTCTGAACTGGCCTGATATTATTATTATTAGTAGTAGTAGTACCACCATGATAACGAGGTAAATATATCTGTCTAAATGCACAGAATTTTACAGACCAGAATTAATGTAGGATGTAAACCATGAAATGTCCTTTGACTTGTAAAAAGACCTAGGTCTTCACTCTCTTGTGACTTTAAGTTTAACAGCTTTAACATGTCACATTAAAATGGCCATGGTATCTCTGTCAGCTTTGATGTTCATAAATCATCTGTCCAAGTGAGTGTGAGGTCATCTGCAAGTGAAATAGACAGGCATCTTATCCAGTTTTAGGTTCTGCATTTCTCTTATGAAAAAAACTGGTTTGATAAATGCATGCTCTTGTGATGCTATAGATGTTTAAATTGTGAAGTGTAACCTCCTGTAAAAATATAAACTCTGCATATATGAGAGTATTAAAGCCTTGTAAAAGCCAAGAACGTCTCAGGACAGAAGGGCATGCCCTATCCTGACAGACTTATAGAATTAAACCTGAATAGTCTCATGCAAAGAAGACTATGTGGGGACCTAAGCCAAGTCTTCAGTCCCCTCAAAGGCACTGATAAAGTAGATCCAGCAGAATTCTTTTGACTTAAGGGTGGATCACAACCTCGAGGACAACACTGGAAAATAATAGGAAGTGCATTTATGGCTGAAACAAGCAACCGATACATGTAGTTCAAACAGAAACCTTGACAATCTTTAAGAAGAATGTGGAAGAGATGTTCGGACAGCTTAGCTATTAGCTAAACAAATGAGTCCAATGGACTAAATGGTTTCCTCTCATTTCTCAATTTTTTTATGTTCTTATGCTTTCTTTGGTAATTTATATTTCCTTGGAAATGGAGCGATTTGCATTTATTGGAGATACAGATATCTGAAAAAAAAAATTAAACTGCACCATTTTAATATATACACTGCATAGAAATTTTCATAATGCCACTGTGTTTCTTTTGCACCTGTCAAAATTTCATTAAGTTTGTGAAATCTGTTTAATAGCTTGCTGCTCCAAAGTGTATCATGCAGACAAACTATCTGTTTCTTGTACATTAAAAAAAAAATCACCAAGCTAATATAAAGCATTACTCCAGTGCTCTGTCCATGCTGGCTTTCTACCCTGCACCCCATGCTGACAGGACAGAAAACCCTCAATTAGCTACACAGAATCCAGTAAGGCATAAATGAATGGCAACTTGTCACTCACATACTAGGCTATGCTATGTTAAAGGGAAACAGAGAGATACCACCTTCCCATTCATTTAGAATCGTGATACACTGCGCTCAGGATTAAAAAAAGCGATGCCCCTGAAATATCCAAAAATTCTTCTACTTTTTTAATTCATGCTTTGGTTTTGAATTTGCTTTTTTTTTTTTTTGGTTTTATTGAGCTTACAGTTGCGCTTTTGACAAGGTTTCAGATATCAGGATTTGAGAATTCAGGTTTCAGAAATAACATTTTGTTTTAATTTAGGATTAACAGTTCAACATTAATACTATGAGAATCTTCTTATAAGTACGAGTTTGTTTTTGCACAGTGAGTCTTTAATTTGTTTGCCAGGGATTGTTTTCTTTTTTCTCAGTATTTTATCATCCGTTTGTGTTTTTAGCATTTGAGCTTACTGTTATTTAAGAAATGTTTATTCTGTATTTTTATTTATTGTTTATTTTTATATTAAAAGTATGTCTGTTTTTCATTGTTTTCTTATTTCATGAAGTAAAAATAATTTTTGTTCAATACATTAATAATTATTAAAGATGAACTTTGTATTATGATCAGGGTGTTCCGAGTTACCACTAGTTTTAAGGTGGGGTTTTGTGTTTTTTCTCTTATTTCCCCTAATAAGTTTCTCAAGGCAGTCATAACAAAGTCCTAAGCCATATGCAGTAATTTGAGGACATACTCCATTAGCTTCTATCTTATGCATCTAAACCTCATTTTGGAATGAATGAATGAATGAAAAAAAAATGTAATACAAAAAAGGGCAGAAATGTGAGCCATGAACACAGCACAGCCTGAATTTTGAGAACAATTAAATAAACACACTTGTCCCCAAAGGAAAGCTATTGTGCGAGTGCTTTACACATTAAAAGCTAACGTTTCCCTGATTATTCTTACTATAATATATGTATGGATATTGTATTTTCTAAACCCTTCTGGCATAATCTCAATAGTGTTTATATTTGTTTTGACTTTGATACCTGCAGCATCTTTATAAGTGTATGACTGGCCCCTCTCACTCTCACCCCAAACCCCGACAGTTACACTCACAAACAACCACATTAAAATCATCAATAAACCTAATACACCCTTGACATAAATGAGAAGAATGTGCAGATTCAACACAGACCCCAGCCAGGCACAGAATGCTGGGCTCATAAGCAGTCATGCCAACCACTGCACCACTATGCCACCACAAAATTCATGTACTTCAAAATAATTAATTAGCAAGAAACATGTCCGTTAACTTAAAATATTATCCTAAGCTAATTTTTCAGTTCTAGAAGAGAAATCCCGTTGATATTGTATATGGTTAATTACTATTAGCACAGTCATCATAGCACTGGAGAAATAAAGAAGCTAATGGACTACTGGTCTTTAAAGCTGTAGCAAACATGGCAAAGTTTTTTTACCTCTCGTGATGATATGATATTTAGTTATTGAAAACATAGCAGAAATTTAAAAATACAGTTTTGTTTTAAATAAAGGCAGTGAAATAGGGGCCAATCCTATCAAATTTATAAGTAGGCATGGAGGGAGGGATTTGCAAGAAGAAAAATACCCTGTTATTAGGTTGTTTGGTTCTGCAGTATTAGACGATGGTATTTTAATTTAGAGCCATGTGCTAATTCAGCAGCAAGCGGAACTGGTGAGAGATGAAACTCCTGAGCCAGCAGTTCAAGAGAAGGAAAGGTGGGGAATAATTTAAATCACAGCCTGTGTGTCTGTTTTTTGCCCCAAAATTTTACCAAAGTGAAAAAGAAGTGCCATTATTACTTGTTCTCCCAGGAATATATAAAGTTACTATACATTTTATATTCTACGGTTAGAAATTGTGTCTAAATGAGAAAACTTCACAAATGCAAAAAAAGTAGACATTGAAAAATAATGTATGTTTTTCCTTCTAGATACCAATCACGTGGAAAAAGGAGACGACCCAGGTGGCATCTTTCCTTCAAACAGCAGTTCAGTAGCTGCAGCTATTCTAGTACCATTCATTGCCATGATCATTGCTGGCTTTGCACTCTACCTTTATAAGCACCGGTAAGCTTCTGCCTGATGTACATTTTCTTAAACAATGGTACTTTTTATTTTGTTATGTTTTTATCAGTGATTTGGTTATACTATGTTGACATTCCCAAGGGGAGGGAGAAGATCAGCTCATTAACAATGCAGTTATTGCTACTGGGGCTGACAAGCTAATCATTAATGCCCAGAAGACATACTGTTAATGAAGAACAATGCAGCATTCAGTTTATAGTAAAGTTTATTTCTATTGTGAGGTTGTCTGTGTTCATTGTTTAAACCTTATAAATGCATTCTGGATATATATATATATATATTTTTTTTTTTTTTTTTTTTAAATAAAATGGGAAAGAAATGTATTAAGTGAAATGTAGTCCTTTTCTCTTTCCCTCATTACCAAAGCATAAGGTCCAACTTAAAGTAATACTGGAGGCACCAGCCTTAGTGTATACATTTTTTTTGAACAGGAGGAGACCAAAAGTGCCATTCAACGGTTATGCTGGGCATGAAAACACCAACGGGAGAGCCACATTTGAAAATCCAATGTATGACCGCAACATCCCACCAACAGAGATCATGCCTAATGAGACAGAATTTGCAGTTAGCACTGTGTGCACCGCTGTATAGCACCCATTCGAAAGGTAAGATGCTGCTTTATTTCGACAGAAATGTAATTTTAAGTGATGGATTGAGAGAGAAGGACTCACCCAGGGCTAAGAATACTGTACCTCCCAGGCATTTTAAATGCGCATGTTATAACCTGGATACTAGTGGCATTTACCTTTGATAGAAAGTGAGAAGCACTGAATAGAATTGTGAAGTGGAGTGCAAAGCATATCATCTAGTCTCACAAAGCTTCCAGAATAGAAAAAAGCCAATGCTTTTAAAAAAAAAAAAAAAAGAAAGAAAAAGAAATTTCCTAGCCGTTTGGGTGCTGATGGAAATAATCAATTATCTCTGAGTGCTATGTTACCACTGCCTAACAGGTGGCTTTCATTAAAAAGACAAACTAGAATTAATGTGACATACAAGGGAGAAACAATAACAACCAGCTTGCCTCACAACCATTTTCTTCTATTTTCACTATTTAAAAATAATTGTGTTCTTCAGTTTTCGTCTTTGTGTGAAACCAAGTACCCAGTGTGAAATTAGAAATGTATAATATAACATTCTCAAATCCAATTAATCCAACTGTGGGAGTGCCTGGAGCTGAAACCTATCCTGGCAGCCCTTAGCCCAAGGCAGGAAGCAGCCCTGTACAGGTGGCAAGTTCATCGCATGGCCCACTCAAAGTAGAATTGCCCGCACATCTTTGGCGATATGAGAGGAAAACCAAGCCAAGCATGGTCAGGAAAAAAGTGCAAATTAAAGTTCCTGAACCAAGAAGCTGAATCTGTAAAGCATTGACACTAACCACTGTGACACCATGCCAAGCATTTCTCTTTTTAACTTTTCTGCTTGTTTAATTTCAACAGCTGTTAAAATAACAACAGGGTGGTACAGTGTCTCAATGGGACTTGGGTCCAGTTCTCAGCCTAATCACTGTTCATATAAAGTCTGCACATTCTCCAATTGTCTACTTTAATTTTCTTCAGGATCTTCCACATCCAAGAGAAATGCAGGCTATATTAAGTGGTGACTATTTAATTTGTCCAGTATGGGCACATATGTTGGTTGTCTCTGTGACAGATTGGTGTCGGTGTCTCATTGATACTTTCCTTGCCTCTGGTAAAATCCAGCAAACCCCCCCATCACCCTGTAATGATAAGAAAACAGGGCAATCAAGTGAACAGTTGGAAAAGTACAATAATCAGGTTCTTAAAACAGATCACCAAACTGGATAAACAAAAATTACCTGTTGACCTTTTTATGCTCCCTCCTCCTTCTGGCCAAGTTCAGTCCTGAGAAGGAACTTATTACTAAACAGGACACTGAATTGATCCTGCCGTCATGTCTTAAGAAACCCGTCAGCTGTAAGTCTGCTGAATCAGGTTGAAGAAGATTGTGCAGAAAGCTGCAGTTTTTCCCTTGTGAATTCAACAGCTTTGCCTGGAGATTCTCTTTAAGTCTCAATAAAAGCCTCTGATCTATTTTTATTTTAAATCAAAGTGTGTTATAAGGAGATTCTCAATCTTTTTAGCGTGAGAATGCATTCATTTTGTTCATTGTCAGCAGCCGTACATAGTTATTATTTCTTATATTTGCCAGTTTCCCTAATCGCTGGCTTGTAGTCTTTAGCGACAGTGGATTGTTTTATTTTATATATTATTGTTCCTTCTGTCGACCTACTTCTGCTGCTTTTCAAAAAAAGAAACTTCATGTATAATTCAAGTGCAACTCAATCATGTAATATACTGTACTTTATTTTCTAATATTTACATGTCCACTTTGTATATGTTGTATAATTTAATTAATCATCTACTATTTCAAACTGGATTGTTTGTCCCAGCATCAGTGGGACAAGGAAAGAATCAACCCAGGATGGGGCGCCAGCTCATTGCATTATAATATGAGACATACAATCACACAGTTAGCCACGTAGCTAGTGGACACCATGCAGACATTCAGAGAACATTCACACAGGAACTGCCTAAGCTGGGATTTCATTCTGAAGCTGCAAGATAGCAGTGCTAACCACCTTACCACTCTGTTTTAATTTGAACACAAGCAGCTTTCATTTTCTAACACAATTGCTTCAAATGTACATTAGTCAGTCGCCCTTTATACTGACGTCTTTAACATCTAATAATTATTCAAATATTAAGAAAGATTACTCAAATTATTTTGTGTTTATAGGAATTGCTTATAAACATTTTGAAATCACTTTTTAAGTCTGGTGCCTCCTGACTAGCAACGGTATAAGAAAACCCCCACATAAGATATACTGTCCAACTCATCTTGATGCCTACTTATGCAAGACATTGAGCTTTTAGGAGTTTCTATTTTACCTCTCACCTCCAAAAAAACTTATTTAAGGATATTTTTGGGACCATGTTTTTTACAGGAAATTACACCCATATCATAAAGAGTAAATCAGTAGGTGCCTCCAGTAAAAACAATCGGAAGGACTTGACATTGTGTATGCCACGTCAACCGACCCCAGGGATGCACCCCGTAATAGGATATGAGGGGTCAAAGTTACTCCTTTTCATAAAACTTTGGAAAAATGGGGATCAGTAATATAGGCACGTGGAGTGTCGTTTTATGCTCTTTTGAGGTTTCTGTTCACTAATATTATAATATTTGACTCTTTACCAGTGGGCCTGCCCCTCTAAGAGTCACTCCCAGAAAATTAAAAATGACAAATTTCAAACATAAGCATGTGGGGTATTGTTTTAGACTATTTCAAGGTCAGTGATTATGAACCTGAATTTATTTTTTACCTTCTCTCAGAGGGTGAAAAATCACGAGTTTCTATTACAATCAAGAATATGTTAGATTTTAAACATTTACACTGAAACCCAGATTTTAATATTTCAAATATTTGACCCAGCTGTTCTTGTTTATTATGTACTTCTACCTCATGAAGTAAATCATTACATTTCTTATGAACACCCCAAATTATGGAGGCTTGCACTAATTTTTGAATTTGTAAATTAGTATCATTTTATAAATTACAAAACACATTAGAAATACCTAGTATATTTTTCACTTATGGTGAAAAAGGCGATTCATTCTTTTGATACCTTTTGTTAAATCAATGCATATTGTTTGTTTTGGCAGAATCCTGAAGTCGATGGGATGTCACTTCACTTGTCTTCATCCAATACCTGTCTGAAAAAGTTTTGAACCCAGTATGAAGGTGCATGGAGATCAGCAGAGTGGAAGAGCCACGCTATTTTTTATCTTTCTGATTGGCATCTCTGTGAAGAAGGAAAGGGCTGGGGTGGTTCAAATACAAATGAAAAGTAACACAAGAGGAAGAGAAGAACAAGAAGCAGAAAACCTGAATGGTAGGACTGGTTTCCTGGACATGATGCAAATCTTTGCCAAGCTTTGCTTTAGTTATCCCCTAGTCCTGCCAACAAAAATCTGCTGCCCGTGCCAGCTCAGGATCAGGATTGTGAGTACTGGCTTTTGTACCCATGGACCTTCTTGAGTAAATCACAATGAACTTGCCAGTATCGGCATGGAGTGGTGCCATGGTGACGTCTTGAGACATCTAAGTGAAAGAGTGCATTCCTTGATTTTCATCTTTTAGTTATTTATTTATATATTTATTTGTTTTGGTTTTTTTTCTTTTTTTTTTTTTGGAAAATCAAAATCTTTTTCGAATTTCTAGATCCCATTCCCTTAGATTTGGACAATGTCTGCTACCGTACGCTGTGTTCATTTCACCCGTGTGCCTTTTGGCTTTGTCCATTCATCCTATTTCATTTTAATTTACACCAAAACAGATATAGGATTAAATATGGCACTAAAGCCAATGAGAAGTATCATCATTTTAAAAATAGAAATTCATTCTATATTTTTGAAGAAATATTTTTCCTTGCTTGTATACAGCTAGCAAATGTATCAAGAGATTAGCAAAATAATATCAGCAGAGGATTTTTTTGTATATACAATAATCTGATATGACCTGTTTTTAGGTCTCAGCATTCGGAATTGATGGCTGTGTCTTCTCTTGCTAGGGGCTATGAGAAGTAGGTGGAACATTAAATGACTGGAAGGTCACCGTATCCCAGTGCTCAGTGCTTACTGTAGCTGGGCTTGGTGAAACAACTAGGTAGCACAGTCAAATTCTGATTGGAATTGTGGAATACTGTGTATTAGACATGAACTTGAGATAGGGTACATATCGTTCAGTCTGACAGTCAGTTTCAAGTAAAAACTACCTTAAAATTGTGCTTTTGCAGTATTAATTGAATTTAAATTACGTGTTGCTAACTTGGAGTCATAGTCATTCCATCCTGGATACCTCAGATTCATTTCTGTGTGGTTGAGCGTGTTCTGCACACCTTTCCAATCGCCTGTATAGATAAGGTTCCTGACATGAAACTCTGGGAATATTTGGGCAAAAGACTTCTGCAGTACAAAAAAACCTGTGAAGGATGTTTCAAAAGCAGTTTGTGCGTAGGCTGAGAGGAGGTTCACGGAGATTGATGTCAGACCACTTTTATTAAAGCAACTGATTTCTGCTCTGTATTCTCTGGCCACTTAACTCAATATAGATCATGACTCGCCTGGCAGAATTTCCTGCAAGGTCATTTTGACTTTGACCAAAATCATCCTGCTTTGCAGCAAACTTTTGCAGATGTAAAATAAAGATTGAAATATTAGACACTGTTTATATAGTGCTAAAGGTTAAATTGCACATCAGAATAATTAGCAAAACTTAACCAATCATTCAAAATTGTGACTTGGTGTTTTTCCAAAATGACAAAAAGAATAGAAATTTTCTGCAGCAGCTGTTTTTTCTCAGTGTTACTTTAGATTTAAGATCCACTCTCCAGTTTCATGTGGACTAATTTGTACTTTTGAATCATCAGTTGTCAAACTGGAAAAGAAATGGCAATTCAAATAAACCATTAGATCAGTTAAACTAATTGAGTGTGCTGGTGTCAGTAAGATTAGATGTCACATAATTGATATATTCACACATTTGGTGCATCTATTAGCTAAAACATCTGATTCTGTATTTCCAGCAAATCCGTTAAAAAAAGTATAAAGCCTGATTCCTAATCAGTGCTTATCATCTGAATTATTATACATACTGCATTTTTTACACTAGTGAACAAATATATCTTTATTTACAGAAATGTCTACATAATCTTGCTAGCCAAACAATGCATCCTCTCTTCTTAATGAATTTTAGAGAAATATAGAATGAAATGTTTTCATTATCTGCCTTATTTGGTAGTTTTTGCTTACACAAATTCTCAGGAAATAGTGGAAGTGAACTGCAGCCCTGTTCTCTCTCCGTTTGGGAATTGAACCCTAAAATAAAAAGAGAGCAATGTTTCCTAATTGGCAGTGGAAGTGCTCATTGTGGGCTGCTCTCATTCAAATGCTGCCAACAAAGCTACAAGATTTATCTTCGTGTTGTACACAAATCTTTTTGCCTTCTCGACAGCCCTGTCTCACAAAAGATGCTTTTAAAGCAAATCTCTAGCCTGTGTACCTTTGACCCGTTTTACACCATCAACTATCTTGGTAATTGCTTCAGTAGTAGTATTAGTTTTAAATCCATTTCTTATCTCTTCAGCCTGACGGTAATAATAGCGGGTGCTGCCAAGAGGACAACCAGAAGTCAGACACTATTTATACTACCCGAGAAGGTCAGCAGACAAGGTGTGCACTACATGCATTACCAGAAACACTGTGGCACTTTTGGTTTGTTGTTGTATAGAACTGCTTGATCAATAGAAAGAGAGCATTTCTTTTTTGCTGCACTTGGTGGATACACTGCGTAAGGTTAATATTTGTAAATAATCTATTAGTCTGTCTGCAAAATTGTACCAATAAGATATTCAATTTAGTCTGCAGCTATAAAGATTCTACATGTACGGTGCATTCACACAGTGCTATTAATGTTTAGATGCATATATAAGGAAATCTGGAGGATAATAAAGTGCATTTCAGTGATGTCACTTTTAGTCTACTTTCCATTTATACTTCAGTTCTGACCCCATGGCAGTTATTTCACACTTGATTTACTTATTTCACATTTGACATGGTATTTATTTATTTTAAAGAAGACAGTCTTCATTTGTCCACATTTTGCAATAAATGTTGGTTGGTTACCTTTTGACATGGGATTTTTTAAAACAGAAAACACATATTCCCTGTCAGAGCTGCAAAAGTCTGTTCAGCTATGTAATTAAAATTAAGAGAGCACTAAGACATCAATCAGGCAGTCCTACTGGAAAGTCACAGTTTATCTTAGATGTTGCTGTTCACTTGTTGGATTCGCCGAATTTTGACATGCTATAGGCATACATCACAGAGACTTAAAAAAGCATTTTGTCAGCTTTTAATGCAAGAGAGATTTATTGGCTGCCGACTTCTTCAATCAGGGATGGTCTTTGAAAATGCTACTGTAGGCAGCCCCGGCTGGCTTCCTTCTGAATAAGGAAGGAAGTTCTATTTTGCTTTTATTGACTGCATCCTACTCTTATTGTACAAAACAGGGCAATTTTTTTTTTTTTTTTTTTTTTTTTACTATTCAACCCACTTGACCGATTTTACTTAGACTTTGTACACTCTTAGTGCTTGCTGTTGCCCATTCACTCCTTGGGAGTAAACCAAGGAAGAAGTCTACAGCCCAGGTTGCTTACATTCCCTGCAGAGATGGTGCACTTTGCCATGCTGCTCCACTATCTTCAGCCTTCTAGTATTTGAGAACTTTCCTTAAATTCTGAACTTTGGTTTCCAATTTTAAAGCAGTTTAAGACATTGTTCTCTGATTTCAGCAACCATATAAGTAGGAAGAACGTCACACTGATGGTTATCATCAACATTCATCCATCCATTATCCAACCCGCTATATCCTAACTACAGGGTCACGGGGGGTCTGCTGGAGCCAATCCCAGCCAACACAGGGCGCAAGGTAGGAAACAAACCCTGGGCGAGGGCGCCAGCCCACCGCCGTATCATCAACATATAAAACTGTATTCCTCTGTGCCAGAGAGGGTGTTTACCAAATGTTCCAAGAAACAAACAGTATAGGAGAGATATTGATCTTGAGTTTCTATTGACTATTTTATGTGTAAATTAAAGTGGTATGCCAAAAAGCACAAAGGAAGTACTGATCTTCATAGACACATAATATACTCAGAATATTTTACTTGTTTTGTAAATTTTCTCCTAAAATTGCAAAAGCTATTTGAATAAAATTCAGAAATGCAGAACTGTAACAAGCTTGATCTTAAAACACATTCATTGTATGTTTAATTATTCCCTCCTTATTACACACAAGACTGTTTTTCCATCCTAAAACTTTTGTATAGTCTCTTAAATGCCGCTGTTCCAGTAGTCAGTTGGCTTGCATATATTTATCTTCAGTAAAAAAGAGCTCAGCTTAAGAAGATCAGCTAATTAAGGTTACATTATCCTTTAGTCGTGAAGGGAAGTGCATTGGGTAATGTGGAGGAGGCTGCAATGCCATAATACCACACTTTGCTCAGCTAAAGAGGTGCAGGTTTTCTTTAGGAGAAATGCAAATTATTATTATTATTATTATTAATAACCAGCCCCTTTTCATCTACTCTATTTTCCTGTTTCAGTTGTATTGACTTTCTCTAGAAGCAGGCAGTTTGTAAAAGAAGTGACATTCCTCCACAGTTTAACCTGCAGCATAGTTAAGCTATCTGTTAAATTAATAAACTCTGGAAATGTTACCGCTTTTCAAAAATCCCCTAGCGTGTGCGTCTTTTACCTACGGTCCTTTGAACTGAGTTGGAGCACTGCAGTTCAATTTCAGCGAACAGATCAGCTATTTTACTTGGGGCCTTCACTTTTATTGGCTGCATCAGTACTTGTCAATCTTGTTGTACTTGCTTTGAGTGGATTAAAAGCACACTACCAGAGTACGACACAACTCTAACTCTTCATGTCAGCCCCTAGGTATTTGTATATCTTATGCAGTCCCCATGTGTGAAGTGGTGGTCGGGGGTCATTTCATAAGTCTTAGTTTGTTTTGAGGAAATGTTTGTCGGCAAAAGACAAAACCGAGCCTTTAGAAAGTTTACAGCAGGATGAGCATAAGGGACAAGATTCCGTTTGCAAAAAGCAGACAGTAAGCGACTACTTCACCCGACCAGGCACCTTGGGAAGAGCAGTGGCAGGTCTTTTGTGTTTTGTTTTGATGTAATATTCTTTACTTTTTATTCATCTTTCTTAGCTCTTTTCTTATTCTCTTAAACCAATGCACCCCAAACTCTTTTCTGAAATGCCACAGTAGCTACTGGTTTTGGTAGCGACTAAAGTAATTTCCAAGGGCCAATTCCTGCTTTTAAAGACACCCATTGCTTAACTGAGCATTGTGTTACTTCAGTTCTAGTTTGGTTGACTACTCTAAGCAATTTTTTAAATATCTATTTATTTTATTTGGTGGTGGAAATTTGCTACTTCTTTTAAGTTTTCAGTCTTATTTCTTTCATACTGTAAATTTTAAAGGAGCGGCTTCATGCTGAGCTCATGGATGCAAGTGGAACTGAATTAGCTGCTGTTTAGGACATATTTGCATTTGGATGGGCACCTGATGTTTTTTGTATTGTCAGTTTTCAAAAGAAATTGGACTACTACTACGGTGGGGTGAAGCAGCAGACACCGCCACCTCGTGTAAATCCCAGGAGCCTCAGATCCTATGTGGAGTTTGCATGTTCTCCCCATTTCTCCATTGATTACTCTCTGCGTAAAACCTTCCTCATCCCAGAGATGTGTGCCTTTGTGGGTGTTAGGGTGAACTTGCCATTTCTAAATTGGCTCAGTGTCAGTATGTCCCATTGACCCCCCCGTAAAACTGGATTAGGGTTAGAGAGTACAATAAATGGATGGATGGATGGATGGATGAATATTTTGAGGCAATTGAAGACAAAGAAGCCTAGTTCTTCAAATAAATTGCTAGTATGCCACCATGCAACGTACTTCTCATCCCACAGAATGAAAGACAAATAAAAAAAGATTTAAAAAGGTAGAAATTACCAAGTGAATTAAAATGGGCTAAAACAAAAACAAACTACCTTGTTATGCACTGCCTTAAGAGCGTAACTAATAACACCTCCTTTCCACTAGCTAAACGCCTTTATACTGCTTTTCATATGCACCCGGAGCGTTGAGATTTAATAGGACAACAGAGAGCTTGGGAAACAGCTGCTTTAAAGTGAAATATTTTCAAAAGAAGCACCTATTAATATAATTCTGTCCTGGAAGAACATGGTAAAGCCAGCTTTGGCAGGATGTGTTATGTTTCTGTTTAGGATCTGGGAAAAAATGGCAGCTCCAAATTAACTAAAAACTTTGAAAAAAAAACTTTTCTTTACAAAAAAAAAAAAAAAACATTGTCTTATGTAATTAAAATGTGCTTTATCTTGAAAGTGCAACACACATATAGAATACTTGCACCCTGACTTGTGTGGTGTTGCTGCGGTCCACATTGCCTTTGCGGTCAATCCTTTGGGTGGGCCACCTGACTTGTAAAGTATGTTTGCTGAGGAGAGAAGACACAGAAAACCAGGCGCAGCTTACAAAAAAATCAACCACTTCTCTTCATGTGTTTATTTAAAGTTTTTACATATGAAAACTATCACCTCAATGACGAGTGTTCTCTGCTGTGTGATGCTTGCACTCCCAGTGAATGCACGGCATTACAACCCTCTGACCTCTCGGGGAGGCTGTGTGCACAGCCCGCTCCAGCAAGCGAGGGCATCGCCCCAATCCCAATACCGCTTTCCTCCAGTGAGTAGAATCCACATTGCGGAACTTAGCTGTGTGGACAAACAAGGCAATTTAAGATGAGCTATTAGCAGTTGCTAAGATACAATTCCTAATGCAGTTATTCCAAAAGAATCTTCCAACTTCAAAAAGTCAAATGCCAGTAAAAAGACAGACCTTGTTTTATTTTTTATCTTGCACCTAAGATAATAGTGCAATTTCTCAGCAAACTCACTAATGCATAAAGTGCCTACTGGCTTAACAGTGCAGGTGGTAGAGCTGAAACCCACAGCTGACTTGTAGAAACATTCATTGATCTGGTCAGAAAATCCAAGAGAGAACAAAAATCCAGGCTTAGACAAACAGCCACCCTTCTTAGTTTCCATACTGAGAATTGATCTGCAGATATAGTAGAAAATGAAAAAAGAAACATGTCCTACCTACTATACATTTTCTTATTTATTTTTTTTCTGCCATTTACATCTCTTCAAAGTTACATCTGTTCATATAAAGCATCATAACACCTGCTCTTGACCAAATTGGTTTAGCATACGCAGACTTAATCAAAGATCTTGTTTCATTTAGGTGCAAACAGAATATGCGGCAAAACAAACTCCTGCAGTTGTTTTATGTTACTTACACTGTACAGAAATACTGCAAGGAATGAGATCAAAAACATTTTTGTACAGAGATATATTTTTATGAAAATAAATTTATAATATAAAAATTGACAGATCTGTAAATGTTTTTTCATTACTGTAGTAAAACAAATGCAAGTGGGGGGTATTAAAATAAAGCCTTTTTGTAAATGTAATTAATATTGTATATACATGTTTACATACATATTGTACAGATGTAATATATACTCAACTTGGCTTGTCTGCAATATATAAAAAAAGTATTTTATCTGTCTGTATATGATGCTTTGCATTGTGTCTAAGCTTATTCTACTTTCTTGAACTGGAACCTATTTTAAAATTTTTGGATTAAAAAAAGATGAACATCAACTGAAGTTGCTGAATTTCTTTATCCTCATTCTTAATGTTCACCGCTGTTGATACGTTAAACCCATTCTGAAGAAGTGTGGCACTTGGGAACGAGAAGAGCAATTAATTGTGTGTTGGAATTAGCTAAATACTTACTACGTATACTGAACTGTCAGCAGTATTGTAGAGTTTACAGAGAAACCTTTTGGAGTTGTCGGAATTCTTACAGTCATGTAAAAAAAATTAAGTACAGCCCATGAAATGCTCTTTTCTTTTTAACATATATGGACATGTGAAGATTTGATCTTCATTTAAACAGTATTTTTTATTTTTATTAATTTTAATTAGAAACAATAATCTATACAATCAAATCAAACTTCACAAAACCAAAATTCAACCCCCACCCAAAAGAAAGAAAGAAAGAGGAGAGCCGGCCAGCAAAGCAAATCTTCGAAGCAGCAAGGAAGGAAGAGCATCCTTCACCCCAATATACGAAAATGTCATTGATTAGATCCTGTCGTATTTTAATCTACTATCTGAAACTGAAAAAAAAAACAAATTCTCACTCAGTATTTTTGGATAAGGGTGATGGAATTGAAAAACAAAATGAAAATTTAACTTTGCAGTAATTTAGTTGACAAAAATCAAACACATTGTATGCCATTTCCGTCTGTGGAGTATACCTCTGGCTCTAAAAGCTGGGATTGTCCCCTCAAGTGGATGTTTTCTATAACTATCTAGAAGTCTCTGACATCAGCTGGGAGAACATTTTTCCCACACTTCCATATAGAATTCCTTTAGCTATGAGATGTTTGAGCGATATTTTGCATTCATAGCCCATTTAAAATCTCCCCACAGCATCTCAATGGGATTCGTGTCCAGGCTTTGACTTAGCCATTCTAGAACTCTCCATTTATTTGTTTTCAGACCAGTGGATTTACTGGTCTGTTTAGAGTCATTGTCATGTTGCAAAGTCCACTTTTGGTTGAGTGTTAATCTTTTGACAGGTGGTCTCACATTATCCTTCAGGACCCTCTCATATAATGAAGAATTTGTAGTGGATTTTATGATGATGGGCCGCTCAGGCCTTGATGTAGCAAAGCAACCCCAAACCATAACTTTTCCATCACCATGCTTTACGGTAGGTATCAGTTTCTTCTGGTGAAATGCAGTCTTTGCTTTTTGGCAAACATGTCTTCTTTTACTGTAAACCAGGGGTCCCCAACTCTAGTCCTGGAGGGCCCCAGTGGCTGCAGGTTTTCATTATAACCCTTTTCTTAATTAGTGACCTGGCTTTGCTCGTAATTAACTTCTTTTGAATTAATTTTATTTGACTTTTTCTTGAAGACTTAGACCCCTTAATTGTTTCTTTTTCCTTAATTAGCAGCCAAACAATAATGAGATACAAAATGAACCAAAACAAGACGAGGAAAACATGACTAACATTGTCGATCATATAATATCTGAAAATTAAGAAAGATGAAGGTCTCAGGAAGGTTGATCTGCTCAGGTCACCAAAACATTTTAACAGTGCTTTTAGAAAGGAGAAAATCCACAATTTCAGAAATGTCTGCTATTGCACAATGAGAGCAGCAACAAGCCCTGGAATTAAAGAACGGGTTTAATTAACAACAAGAATCAGAACCTAATTAAGCAATTGCTTGGAGTGAAACTGGTTGGAGTTTGAGACCCTGACTCAGTCTTCTGTTGGCGCATTCACTTCACATTTCATTTCTGTTTGGGTGCGATTTAAGGAAAGAAATGAAGCAATTCAGAGGAACGATGAAGAAATTCAGGGGAACACATCTTAAAAAACAAGTCAATTAAAATTAATTCGAAAGAAGTTAATTAGCTACAAAAACAGTACACTAATTAAGAAAAGGGTTAGAATAGAAACCTGCAGCCACTGCAGACCTCCAGGACCTGAGCTGGGGACCCCTGCGGTAGACATATAACTCTATCATTGTTATGTCTGTCTGGAGCACGTTGTTCCAGCAGTTCTGGTCTTTGCCTGACCATTCATTAGTCTTCCCTAATGTTCTTTGTGGTCAGCAAATAATTCCTCCTGGCACTCATCCCATGTAGATCTAATTTGTGCAGCCTTAATTCTAATAGAAGACTCGAGCACTTTGACATCAACAGTGGTAAAGACTACCTGAAGGACCTGTGATGAAATTCTGAAGTTCTTAGAGAATTCTTCCAGCAACTTGAGTTCTGCTCTTGTGCTGAACTTGCTGGATGGCCTGGTCTGGACAAGTTGGCAGTCGTTTGAATTCCTCTCCTCTTGTAGATGATCTTATAGACAGTTAAATGATTGATTTCTAATTGGATATTTTCTGAAATCCATTTCTAGATTCATAGACATGTACATATTTCTTTCTGAAGGCCTCAGAGAGTTATTTCAATCCAGACATGTTGATAACACACATTTCAACTGTAACGGCCGACCCCTTACCCAGCCGGCAGCTACACCTCCAAGACCTGTGGCCTGGATAATTTACTGACATGAATCTATCTATCAAGCCGTACCTCTAACAAAGTACACTTTTCCGCACAATCGACGGTGTAAATATAAGCTCACAAAAGCAGATATGTAAAATTATACTGATTAAATGTATTAAATGAAACAACAAGACAAATGCAAAAATAGAAACTTAAAATATAAATATCCCTCCACCACATCAACAACGAGACACCACCATATATAAATACAACAAAACCCTCTCTTGCCCCTGTAACATATAACAAACAACACAAATAACAAAGATGAGTGAGATACGGAAATGATCATGAACTTGAGTCCAGTTATAAAAACTGTCCTGAATACGATTGACTGAACTAATGGTAAATGAGTCGTTTGATTTTCCCAGAACAAAATAGAACAGCCTCACCGTGAATCCTCGGTGCGTGGTGGATGATGAAGTCCGACCCCGGGGCCTCTCGTGATGAGGATATTGAAGTCAGTCCGGCGAATTGAAAAACAAACTGGATGAAATGTGCGAGGTGGAATACGGCAGGTATAGATGGCTCGTGGTCGTGAAATGAAAAGGTCTCCTTCTCTTCTCTTCCCCTCTCCTCTCTCTTCCCCCCTAATGGCTTAAATAGTCCTGTGACGGCTGTAATTGATTAATAGTTAACAGGTGTTTTCCAGGTTTGAGGCTTTGGTCTTCTTCCATTATGCATTTACTGATACACACACATAAACAGCAAACGGGACAATGGAAACGAGATGCACTCAGTACTGACATTTAACAACACTACCTATGTAGCCCCGCTACATCCCCCCCCAACCTTGGACAAGGGAGGGCCAAAGTACGGCTTGAGATTGGCCACATGGATTGTGTCTAGCTTGGAGTCAGTGCCGATACCCCTTTGAATCTGGAAATTGACTGGACCCGTTTGAGAAATGATTTTGGCTGGACCTAACCATTTAGGCGCTAGCTTGGCGGAGAACCTTTTGCTGGCATCCGAGAGATGGTGAGCTCTAATCCAGACCAAATCACCCGGCTGAAAGTGCGCTTCCTTACACCGGGCATTATACAACTTGCCATGTCTGGATGTCGAACTCACCAACCTCTTTTGGATTCTCTGCCGTAATTGCTCAATTTTAAGTAAATTACTGTAGCTGGTGGTTTCTGAACTAGGGGCTCTGGAAAGGAGTCGGTCAAGCGGGCCCTTCAGCTGTCTGCCCAGTGCAACCAAAGCAGGAGTCTCACCTGTGGCTTCATGCACAGCGGTGTTCAGGGCAAACCGGAGCTCGGGGAGCCATTTATCCCAATCCTGATGGCGTTCACTCACATAGGAGGCGATCATGTTCTTCAGGGTCCGGTTCACTCGCTCTGTCATGTTGGCCTGGGGATGGTAAGCTGTTGTCAGGTTTTTCTTCACTCCCCAGGCTGTATAAAGTTCATCTAATACAGAGCTCGTGAACTGCGGACCCCGGTCTGAGACAATGTTCTTCGGCACCCCCCAGCGGGTGAAGATTTCGTTCTTCAGGGTGGAGCATATTTTGTTGGTTTTAGCATCCGTTAATGCAAACAGCTCCACCCACTTTGAAAAATAATCGATCACCACCATCAGGACGGTTTTCCTCGAGCTGGTCACAGGAAATGGCCCATCAGGTCGACTCCCAAAATCTCCCCCGGTCCATCAGCGATTGTCAATTGCAAAAATCCTGCCGGTTTACCAGGTGGGTTTTTGAGCTGCTGGCAGGTTAGGCACTTCTTCATGTGGTGGCAAACGTCTTTCCGGACAGACGATCACCACGCAACCCCCAGGATCTTCAGTAAAGTTTTTGTCCTTCCAAGGTGACCACCTAAAGGACTGTCATGATAGTAACTCAGAAAGTCGGGGATGAACTCTTCCGGGACCACTAGTTGGTGCTGCAGACCTCCAAGGGAGGATGGAGTGGTCCTGTACAGAACCCCCTGGAGGTCCACGAAGTGTACCCGGTCCATACGCTGCTGCTCCAGTCCCTCCCTGATGTTCTGGCAGAACGGACTGGTGGCTTGTTTTTGAGCCAGGTCTTCAAGGCTTCTTGGCAGAGTGAGGACCATCTTCTTTGCCTCTGCCAAACACACCATCCCTGGTGGCTCCGCCGCCCTGGACAGAGCATCAGGCACGATATTTCCGATAGGGCACCTTGAAAGAAAAGTTCTGGAGGCGAAGTACCCACCTGGTTAGACGGGAGTAGGTCTTCGGGTGATTAAATACCCAGGTCA
The DNA here is from genome assembly GCA_026402145.1 of Polypterus bichir lapradei. Taxonomy (NCBI): domain Eukaryota; kingdom Metazoa; phylum Chordata; class Cladistia; order Polypteriformes; family Polypteridae; genus Polypterus; species Polypterus bichir. The sequence continues at coordinate 544,540 of JANRMT010062849.1, read as the reverse complement.
GAGCGTGATGGTCTGTGTACACTTCAAACTCAACCCCCTCCAGATAGTGTCTCCATTTTTCCACAGCCCACACGACAGCCAAACACTCTTTTTCAGCCGTCGAATAATTCAGCTCAGCGCTGTGCAATGTTCGAGAAGCGTAAGCGATGACATATTCAGCCTGGTGGATTTTCTGAGTGAGCACGGCGCCAAGCCCCAGGTTGCTGGCATCTGTTTGTACCTGGAAAGTGAGCTTAGGATCTGGCTGGGCCAGAACGGGCGGCTTTTGAAGATGGCTGTTTAGTTGCTCAACTGCGTCCTGGCACTTCGCTGTCCACTGCCACGGGACATCTTTTTTTCATAAGTGGTTCAAGGGAGCCGCTATATCAGCCATCCTGGGGATGAACTTGTGATACCACCCCACTAACCCAAGGAAACGTTGTAAAGATTTCACATCCATGGACGTGGGGTAGTCTCAGATGGCTAAGGTCTTCTCGGGATCTACAGTGACCCCCTCCGATGAAAGAATGTGCCCGAGGAAGCGGATGTGGGGTTGAATGAAGGTACATTTCTTTGTGTTCAGCGTGAGGTGTGCTTGATGAAATCGATGGAAGATGGTGTCCAAGTCCTGGAGATGTTGTTGAATAGAAGGGGAGTAAACATTGACGTTGTCTATATAAACAAAGCAGATCTTGCCTATCAACCCCCTCAGTACTTGTTCCATGAGCCGCTGGAAGGTGGCTCCAGCATTTTTAAGCCCAAAAGGCATGACTTTGAATTGGAACAAGCCTTCGGGGGTGATGACTGCCGTCTTCCTCTTACTCCCCTCATCCATCAGCACCTGCCAATAGCCACTGCGGAGGTCCAGTGTGCTGAAAACCGCAGCTCCATGCAGTGACTCCAGAATCTCATAAACCAGGGGCATGGGATATGCGTCCAGGCTCGTCTTTCCGTTAACCTCCTTGTAGTCCACACAGAAACGATGCGTGTTATCCGTCTTTTTCACAAGGACCACAGGGGATGCCCAGGAGGAGGAAGATGGTTCGATTATTCCCTCGGTGAGCATTCGACTAAGATGTTCTTTAATTATTCCCTTCTTTAGTGGAGAAACACGGTAGGTGCGGTGTCTTACTGGAATTTCGTCCGAGGTGTGGATCACATGGGTAACTCCACGGGTGACTCCTAATTTTTCAGTCCACACCTCGGGCCACTTCTTCAGCACCGGCCTCACCTCTTCGGACTGTTCCTCCACAGGGGCTGCCACCAAGGTGCTTGCGTCACACCTCACTGCCGCGTAGAAACCGATGAATTCTGAGCCCAGATCTTCTTTTGATTTATGTATGAATTCGCATACCCCTTCCCCCGGCACCGTATACCCCCTGGGACTGAGATGGATGGTCATCTTCATGGTGGTCAAGGAGTCCAGCCCAAGGAGTAATGGGACGGATATATATATATATATATATATATATATATATATATATATATATATAAAATCAGAACCGCAAAATTCCATGCCAGAGTCCTAACAGCACTAGCAGAATTTCAGAAGATTTCTGGACTCAAAAGAGAACTCTCTAGCACATAATATTAGATTGAACACCTTCCTCACAGCTCATCATCACAGATCAGTTTAAATATCTAGGGGTAAACATCACAAGTAAACATAAAGCTTTTTATCAACAAAATTTTGCTGTCTGCATGAAAAAACATAAGCATGACTTGCATTGATGGTCTACCATAAATCTCATTTTAGCTAGAAGAATTAACACAGATATCAAGATGAATATCTTTCCTAAGCTTCCTTTTCTATTTCAAAGCATTCCAATATAGATTCATAAATCATTTTTTAAAAAGTTGCATTCAATCATAACCTCATTTATTTGGAATTCAAAACATCCAAGTATCCACAGGGTGGCCCTACAAAGGCCTAAGGCAGAAGGTGGCATTGCTCTACCTAACTTTACATTTTATTACTGGGCGGCAAACATACAAACTATAAAAACCTGGACATTGACACAAATTGATGAGCATACACAGGCTTTGTTCACAATAGAAATAAAATCCTGCAGTACATCTTTATATTCCTTGCTTTGTGCCTCAGCAAATACAAGTTATCGTCAATATACTAACATCCCAATTGTAGGAAGCACTTCAAGATAGAGAAGCTTTTAATGGTGGCATCTCTATACAATAACCACCTTTTTCCACCCTCTCAAACATACGCAGTTTTTAATGTTTGGATAACATTTGGGATTAAATCATTTAGAGGTTTGTACATAGATAATGTCTTCACATTCTACGAAGAATTAAACTCCAAATTTAACTTTCCATCGATACATTTCTTAAACTATCTCAAAATTAGAAACTTTGCTAAACAAAATCTGTCCAATTTTCCTCACCTCCCACCTATTGATTAGTTTTGAGGACTCAGACAGCATTTCTATAATATATAAAAACATTTTAAAGTCCCTCACTTTCAAAGATCCCAGAGTACAGTGGGAAAAGGATCTTTTACTCAACATTTCAGTAGAGGAGTGGAAGACAGTCATGCACAGAATTCATTCTAGCTCCATATGGGCAAAGCATACAATTATTCAACTTTAATCTTTTACCAAGCACATCTGTCTTGTTTAAAATTGTCAAAAATGTTTCCAGGGCAAGATCCAACCTGTGAACATTGCAATCGAGTTCAAGCCTTACTAGACCACATGTGTTGGGCGTGCACCAAATTAACATCATTCTGAACCAAAATCTTTAAATGCCTTTCAGACAGCCTTGGTGTCACAATCCCTCCTAACCCATTAACAGCTGTGTTTGGTGGACTCCCAGATGGGCTTAAAGTGGAGAAGGACAAACAAACTGTAATTGCCTTTACTTCACTATTAGCTCGTAGACTTATCTTGCTCAACAGGAAGAATCCTAACTCTCATATTTTAAGTCAGTGGGCAATTGATGTTATATATTATTTGAAATTGGAAAAAATCAAATTGTCACTTAGAGGATCTGTTCAAAACTTTTTTTAAAACCTGACAGGATCTAATCAATAACATTTTAGAAAAAACATTTAAATTGGGGAAAAGGATTTTCTCCCCCTTTATTTCTATTCTTAGACCAAGGCCAACAGCCAGAGTAAAACTTTCTTTCTCATAGATGGGGGTTGATTTGAACTTAGTTTTGCCAAGTTTGACTTGCTTGTATGGAATGTTACTTGCTTTTAGTTAATTCAATAAAATATATATATAAAAAAAATTATCTCCCAAATTTTTTTCAGTTTAGTTGCTGGATACTCGTTAGTCTTCATTGTTGGTAAAGATCAGATATTTCATAATCAGTGAAAACCTACATTCATACATACTGTAATTTCTCCAAAGAACAGTGTTGCCAAAATTCTGTTCTTGGACCAGTACCATCACTGCTCAGGTTTTACTACCAGTCCTTACAATTTTAATAATCCAAAAGATGCCCAGATATCATCAGTAGTTACTGGTTCCCATATTTTTGAACGGGAAAAGTGCTTAGGTGTACGGATGTTTGCCGACACTGTTCAGCATAATGATTCATCTTGACAATGATTCTGGATCACATCATCACCCAGGAATAACTCCATGTATGTGAGTGGATCTTGGATGTCAACGTCCACTTTTATTCCCAGCTGCTCCACAAAATCAAAATGAGGTGCCGCTGGTTTATTTGAAGCAGGGTCAACAGACAGCCAAACGTGAGGGTCACTTTTAGATTCATCAATCACTTTAGGACTCACTGTCCATTCCAGTTTCACCACCTAAGGACAGATTCACTTCCTCATTACTGCTGATGAGAAGCTCCTCAACATCACTGCTTGTATCATTAGCAAGAGCGTGCACCTGGGCTGCTGAAAAATGTTTGTTATGAGACGCCATTATTACGAAGGGGATTACTGATCACACTTACAGGTGAGAGGAGAAGACGCACTGATACCTTTGCCCATGTGATGCTCGGATGTAATGCTTACGCAAGACCCTCCTCTAACGTTGCCTGAGTAATGCTTGCGACTTATGCTGACAGCTCTTTTACAGCTCGAGTGACTCTCAGTTCTAACGCTTGAGCAAAACACCTCTGTATAGATACCCGAGTGACAGTCAGGACTAACGCTTTTAAAGCGGTTTTCGTAGCCTAAGTAACGCTCGGGTCTAACACTAAGGAGGCTAAACAAACAGCAGAAACAAAATAAAACACTTTCATATTTCAATTGAACACTGTAATGAGTGACCCAATCAATAAAAGATATCTATACACTAAAGAACAACTGAGGACAACAAGAGCTTAAAAACACCCACGTCAAAAGAAACTTATGTCCTGGCACCTACTATAGCAACATCACACATGCTCAAGAAATACAACTAGCCAGGGCACACCTATGAGAATTAAAGAAAAAACATGACCTAGAACAGATGGAAACCATAAAAAGACTGAAAGCTGGCAAAAACTGTCAGATGTGGCAACAACACCTCCTTGTCATTAGAGGGCACACAGTCATGTACTAGGGATGGGTAGCCTGAAGGCTGCATTGTGACCTGGCCCTTTAGACGTAACAACAAGATCAGGTGTGCAGTGGTCCATTGTAAAATGTGGGCTGTTGCTGCTCTTTGGGTTCTGAAGACCCTTGACCATCAGTCACATAAAAGCAAGGGTCAATTTTTGTCATGTCTAGGCATAAAAATACAATGCTTCAAATTATTCTCGAATAAGTTTGGATTAGTCATGTTGTTACAATAAACATACCTTTAAAAAGTAATGTGGATATTTGAAAATATTTTTTTCATAAAATAACAAAAGCCCCAACTGAACATGACCACTCAGAACATGACATATTGTCCCAAGGGATTTTAGTGGTATGGCCCCTTTTGAATATGCAATCTGTAAGGTTTTGCCATTATTTGAGTACATTTTAATAGATTTTACATATTGTTTGCTTAATTGTTCTGTATTTTTTGGGACAGGTAATTATTCCCGGATCCAAGATGACAGTAACATTAAGCAGAGGGCACCATCATGTTTGTTGTGGAGTGATATCACTGTGACCATAGTTTAGACTGAAAGCTCATCTCTTTAATTTTGGAATGTCAGACGTTATTTTTAATAACTTTTTGTTTTGCTAATACTGTATGGAGCATTTTCTTTTTGTTTTTGTGGTACTTTTATAGGTTGTTTTTCATTGAAACATGGTTTACTCTTTTCTTTTCTTGCTTGTTCAGGACTGTGGTCTTTTTTATTCCTGGACTGTTTGATTTAGGTAGAGCCTCCCTTATCCTAGGTGAGTGACCCCATTTAGGACCACTTTTTAGATTTTATACTAAAAGTGCTGGAGTGTACAGGTCTTCAGCTAGACCCCAAGACTTCCCCTCAAGGTCCTAATCCTCTGAATGCATCTGACCTTGAAGACTGTGAGAGTCAAGGATCTTTTATATTTTGCACTTGGATTAAATATCAACAGGACAAAAGTAGGGGAAACAGACATAGCTGAAACTCACCCTGGTCTAGTGGCATGAGGGGGCAATGCACCAAGTGAAATGATGGGTAAATGGCAAAAGGTGCTCATCCGTATTTTAATCGCCTAGTTTCAAAGATGGAATTTGCAGTTGTAATTGGAAGATATTGAACTTGAGTTTCTTATGATAAAAACTCAGCATTATTTTTTAAAGTTTTTTTTTTCAAATCCGTTAACATAGAACCATTTGAAAAAGTAAATGCACCCTGTGGGAACTGTTGACTTTTGTTAACATATTTGAACAAGCTATCATAGATCTTCATGCAAACAGTGCCTATAGATAAAGCGGATACACTTGAATAGAAGACACATAAAAGTGGCATTATCTATTCATTCTCACACTGTAATTGAACAAAAATGTAGATTTGTCATGTGGAAAAAGTTAGTACACCTCATTGTTAATCAGCACTATAAATCCATAAACTTCTTTAAGAAGTATGCAGGTGGATCTGCCTTATTTAAACCACAAATATCGAGGGTTTGGTGTTGGATGTATGGGGTGTCATCATGCTAAGCTCTCTACGGCCCTCAAAAAGAAGGTTGTGGATGCCAGTGAGTCTGTTAGGAGATTTAAACATTTTACCAAAATACTTGAAATTAATCATTCCACTGTAAGGAAAATCATCCACTGTAAGGAAAATCATCTATAAGTGGCATAGATTTCAAACAACTGCTAATTTGTCCAGGACTAGTCAGCCCAGAAAATCCAGTCCATGAGCTGACTGTCTGATGCCATAAGAAGTCTTCAAGAACCCCCATATTTTGTTGTGCAATCTTCAGGTAACTCTTGCGAAAGCTAATGCCAAAATTCCTGCTTCTACAATCAGAAAGAGATTTCACAAATTTGACCTGCATGTGAGATGTGCAAGGATAAAGCCTTTGCTGTCCAAAAGGATCATTAGAGTAAGAATACCGTTTGCCATTTAACATCTAGGGAAACACAAGTCTTTCTGAAACAATGTGCTGTGGATAGAGTTGTTTAGCCACAGTAACAGTAGACATATTTGGTGCAAACCAATGACAGCATTTCAGGAGAAGAACCTTGTACCAGCTGTGAACCATGGTGGTGGAAAATGTTATGGCTTGGGGTTACATTGCTGCCTCAGGTGCTGGGCAGCTTTCAGTCCTTGTGTCAACTATCAATTCAAGTGTGAATGATGAGAAAGGCCATCTTTCCAAAAGATGAAGGTGAACCAGAAAATGGACCTTTCAATACATTAAAGATCTAAAATGTATTAGCAAAGCCTCCAAGGAATGGCAGGAGAATGAAAGATGGAGGGTTACGGACTGGAGTATTCAAAGTCCTAGTATGAATCGAATTGATATGTTCAGGGACAGGGGGGATTTGAAACATGCAGTACATGCAAGAAAAGCCACAAACATCTTGCAACTGCAGGAAAGTTACATGGAGGAGTTGATATAAGAAACTGGTGGGCAGTGCAATGATCTCATTTCTGTTGAAGGGGCAATACCAACTCCTGAGGCCAAGGGGGTACTTACTTTTTCCCTAGTAAACCATAACATCTATTGATATTTTTGTTGAACAAATGGTGGAGAAGGCTAATTTTCCTTATATTTTTACTCAAGCATATCATCTTAGGCAATGTTTGCATAAAGATGTAATGTTTGCCTGTTCAGGAATTCCTGAACCTCCTGGACTCTTTTGATTTGAGACAGCTCGTTAATCAGCCTACACATAAAGCAGGTCATACGTTAAGACTTACCAAAGGACTAAAAGTTGATGTGAAGCAGGTCATTAATATTGGTCTATCAGACCATTTTCTTCTACTATTTATTATAGAAATAATGATAGAAAACACTCATGAGAAGCATATTGTTCAAAAACGCTTCTTTGCCTCATTAGCAGCTTTAAAACTTACAAACATTCTAAGCAATCAGTCCGTTTATAGTGCCAACTATAATAGCGAGGATAATGTAAATAGTAAGGTGGAAAAATGTAATTCTAAAGTGAGAGCTGCTGTTGACATAGTTGCACCTGAAAAGACAGTTAAAAGATCTTCTAGCAATGTTATACCATGGAAGACTTAAAGAGTGTCTGATTTAAAAAGAACATGTCGTAGAGCTGAGCGTAAATGGAGGAAAACTAAACTAACTATCCATTATGAGATATTGAAGTTTAAAATTACAGAATACAATAACACAGTCCGTCTTGAGAGGCGCTGCTATTTCTCTAAGATTATAAATAACGATGCTAGTAACCCCAGAGTCTTATTTTCTACGATTGATCGTCTGCTTAACCCAGGTAACTCAAAGGAATGCCTCAAAAATACTTCCAGTGAAACTTGTGAGGCTATTGCTGTATTTTTCAATCAAAAAATTAATGATATTAGAAATAACATAGTACATCCCCACAACACTGCAGATCCTCCTAAGCCCCAGTACTCCGTTATAAACAAATTAAATTCTTTCACCAGGATAGATTTGCCTGATTCACATAGAATAATCTCTCAACTGAAACCCTCCACTTTCGTCCTTGACCCAATACCAACAAGTTTTTTCAAGGAAGTATCAGGCATGCTAATTGATAATATTCTTGACATAGTAAACTCGTCATTAGATACGGGGGTCTTCTCAGACTGTCTTAAGACTGCTGTAGTTAAACCCCTACTCAAGAAAAATAATCTTGACCCCTCTGCTTTTGAAAATTTTAGACCCATCTCTAACCTGCCCTTCTTAAGTAAAATTCTAGAAAAGGCAGTCATTATGCAGTTAAATGACCACCTCAATAAACGTGCTATTCTTGGTAAGTTTCAGTCAGGTTTTAGAACAAATCACAGTACAGAAACTGCTCTCGTTAAAGTAGCAAATGACTTGCGGGTAAATGCAGACAGAGGCCATTTATCTGTTCTCATCCTCATAGATCTGAGTGCCGCATTTGACACCACTGATCACAAAATTCTTAGAAATCGCCTTAGTCAATGGGTGGGCCTCTCTGGCAGGGTCTTAAATTGGTTTGAATCCTACCTGGCAGGGAGAAAATTCTTTGTTAGTTGTGGTAATTACAACTCAAAGACACATGATATCCAATATGGTGTTATCCTAATGACACACAGCTGTACTTATCAATAGCACCTGATGACACCGATTCTCTTGATTCACCAACACAATGTCTTACTGGTATTTCTGAATGGATGAATAGTAATTTTCTCAAGCTAAATAAAGAGAAAACTGAAATTTTAGTGATTGGCAATAATGGATTCAATGAGGTTATCAGAAATAAACTTGATGCATTAGGATTAAAAGTCAAAATGGAAGTAAAAAACTTAGGGGTAACTGTTGACTGTAACCTGAATTTTAAATCGCATATTCATCAGACCACTAGGACAGCATTTTTTCACTTAAGAAACATAGCAAAAGTTAGACCTCTTATATCATTGGAAGATACTGAGAAATTAATTCACGCTTTTGTTTTCAGTCGACTAGATTACTGTAATGCACTCCTCTCAGGACTACCCAAAAAAGACATAAATCGTTTGCAACAAGTGCAGAATGCAGCTGCTAGAATCCTAACTAGGAAAAGAAAATCCAAACACATTTCTCCAGTTTTGATGTCATTACACTGGTTACCTGTGTCTTTCAGAATTGACATTAAAATTCTGCTTATGGTTTATAAAGCCTTAAATAATCTCGCTCCATCTTATATATCAGAATGTCTGACGCCTTATATTCCATATCGTAACCTTAGATCCTCAAATGAGTGTCTCCTTACAATTCCGAAAGCTAAACTTAAAAGAAGTGGTGAGGCGGCCTTCTGCTGTTATACACCTAAAATCTGGAATAGCCTGCCAATAGGAATTTGCCAGTCTAATGCAGTGGAGCACTTCAAAAAACTGCTGAAAACACATTACTTTAACATGGCCTTCTCATAACTTCACTTTAATTTAATCCTGATACTCTGTATGTTCAATTCATCATAATAACTATTCATGGTGGCTCTAAAATCCATACTAACCCCTACTCACTCTTCTGTTTCTTTTTCCGGTTTCTTTGTGGTGGCGGCCTGCACCACCACCACCTATTCAAAGCATCATGATGCTCCAACATTGATGGACTAAAATCCAGAAGTCTACATGACCATCATCATCAAGTCCTTCCATGAGAACCCTAAATACAAAGAGGACTGTTTCATTTATGTGAGGTAGAATGCCCAGAGGGGACTGGGCGGTCTCATGGTCTGGAATCCCTGCAGATTTTATTTTTTTCTCCAGTCGTCTGGAGTTTTTTTTTTTTGCTTTTTCTGTCCTCCCTGGCCATCGGCCCGTACTCTTATTCTATGTTAATTAATGTTGACTTATTTTATTTTCTTACTGTGTCATCTATTTTTCTATTCTTCATTATGTAAAGCACTTTGAGCTACATTTTTTGTATGAAAATGTGCTATAAATAAATGTTGTTGTTGTTGCCTTCTTTTCACATGACTGTTTATACTTTAAATCCTGTACCTGTTCTGCCATTAAACAATGCAAGAAGACTGAGGCTTAAACAACTAGGAAGTGAATGTAGTCAGATGGAAAAGAGATGGTAATTGTGAGGACAAAAGCTCTGGCATCAGACCAAGCAGCTAAGCAAACTCAAAGTCAATAACAAAAGAAATGTTGTAACCAAAGGATTAGATTACCACAAAACTTTTGAAT
>JANRMT010062849.1:502671-523522 GCA_026402145.1 Polypterus bichir lapradei | reverse complement strand
CCCCCGCCCCACACACCGTGAGCAGCAGAGACGCAGAGTGGCAAAAGGACAGCTGCTGTACAGGCTTTGAAATGATTGACGCAAAGTGTGACAAACAGAAAACGCAGCAAGCCAGCACTTGATCCGACTGCAACTCCTTAGTGTGCGTTCAGCCCCCCCTTCACATTGTGAGCAGCATAGACACAAAGTAGCAAAAGGACAGCTGCTGTACAGGCTTTGAAATGATCGATGCAAAGCACGACAAACAGAAAAAGCAGCTCACCAGCAGCAGGAAGCCAGCAGATGATCCGACCGCTTCCCCTTAGCGTGCATTCAGCCCCTCCCCCCCTTTCACTACGCAAACAGCAGAGACATGAAGTGGCAAAAGGACAGCTGCTGTACAAGCTTTGAAATGATCGATGCAAAGCGCGACAAACAAAACACAGCTCACCAGCAGCAGCAAGCCAGCAGATGAACCGACTGCAACTCCTTCAGCACCCCCTTCACAACGTGAGCAGCAGAGACACAAAGTAGCAAAAGGACAGCTACTGTACAGGCTTTTAAATGATTGACATGCAGTACAACAAAAAAAACACAAAGCTCGCCAGCAGCAGCAGCAGTAAGACAGCAGATGATCTGACAGCATCTCCCTAGCGTGCGTTCAGCCACCCCCCCTTCACAACACGAGCAGCATTATACGTCCTACGAGAATGATTTAACCACACCCGAGGCCGGAAATAAAGGACAAGTATTGTTTTTACAAAAGTTTTAAAGTAAAAGTGAAAATAATGCAAATGTAACAATTCCCATGAAAATAACAATCTCTTTAAATTGTATATCCGGCAAACCAAACCTGGGGGTGGGTGAGCGAAGCGAGCAGGGGGCAGAGCCTCCTATTGTATATATATATATAGATAGACAGATATACACCAGCCATGAGGTGCAATGAGTCATGTTCTTTGAATGCCAAAAGCAAATAGGCTGCAGACAACAGGTAAGGTACTTGTCCAAATCTTATTCACCAGTCACTGTGACATCACGTTAATGCACACACCACACTTATATTACAGATACCAAAACAGTAAAATATAGACAAAAAAAACTGTAAAATTATTTAACTTGTGACACCCAATATGTTCAAAACAGCCTTACTCAAAATTCTGCAATGTAAACAATTCCTTCAACCCAAAATGCACCTGGCTCAGGACCCTAGAATAAAACTCATTTACAATAATTCCTAATAGTCACTATTTAGGTTACTACATGATTGCACATTGCTTCTTAAAGAAAATGAAACTGTGATGATAGGCATTGTATTTTCAGCTTGCTGTCGTATCCTAATTCACTTAATACAACACAAAAGGAAAAGGATATTTCATTTTGACTAAAATTGTAACAAAGTAAGTTTTCTTTACAAGCAACATTACAAACCATTTTTTTAGAATTCATACAAGATTTATCAGTGTTGTGCTTGTTTAACTGAACTTACTGAACTATTTCTTGCCTGTTTAATATTTCACTATTTTGTATTTTTTTGCATATAAAATATTTTTGCTTTCTCCTTATTTACAGTAAATAGGAAATGGCCACCATAAAAAGAAAGATAACCATGGCTGTGAAAAAACAGAACTGGGGGATGAATGCAATCAAATGGACTCAGCTAAAGAAATTTTAAAAATGTATCTATAATGAACTTTGGAATGAGACAACCAGCCGGACCAAAATCAAAAAGCATACACAAGAACAAGACCAAGAGACAGTCTTAAGCCTCTCAAAGTAGACACAAACTAAAGATTCTCCAAAAATATAACTAACATTCATAAATAAATGGGCTTTGTTTCTCTTGCTTTTTAAACATACTTTTGGCCAGAGTCATGTACCTTCTATAAAATGGTGTCTGTGACATCAAACTTGAGATAATAAGTGCAGGCAAATAAGAGCATATGCATATGTGAGTGAAGCATAAAGACGTCACAAGCATTGCAATTGCCAAAACACAACCTAAATAAAAAATAAATCACAAAAATCTCCAACTAACAAAAACAGCAAAGAAAAAAATGGAAAGAAATGCTTCCAAAGAATGTTTAATCCTCTTTAAATTGTGCAACCCTTCACAAAGCATAGAACACAGTTTCTAAATTGGTTAGCAGATACAGGAAATTAAAAACCATGGAATTGGGATGGCTAGGATACCAACCAGTCGGGACATTTTGAAGGAACACACTGAGATACAAGTTCAGTGATGTAGAAAATTCTTATAGGACTTAGAAGAGCGTGGTAGCAATCAATAAGGTAAAAAGAGGAGGAGAAAGGTGTTAAATGATTATGAACCATTAAGCTACTTCCCTACATTTACAATGGCTTCCTTTCTCCTTCACGCACAGTCACTATGCTTCTAAATTCCAGGTTTTTTTCTCATTTGGAAGCAACCATCTCTTAATTAACTATGACATCAAAGGGCTACCAAATTGCACCTATGTATTACGAACAGAGTTTCCTCCAAGGCAAAATAGTTGAGGCCTCCAAAATAAGCTAGGGAGCAGGCCAGAATCTTACTTGTTCTGTCTATGATAGCCTCACTTGACTTCAGCGAGGCTCCTAAGGCACCTACTGGCTTTAGGTTGAGCAGGCACCAAAACTGGGGAACCATTCAAAACTACAAAAAATATATAAAAACTATAAAAAAAAAACTTAGGCATGGGGCAAAAGCCTCAAGAGGAGAAAGGTGACTGTAAACCTCTGGCTTCTATGAACAAGGCCAATTGAAAAATCTTTATAAATAAATTATTTTAATGGAAATAAAAAATACAAGGCAAAAAGCAGCACAAAAATCTAAATCCTTTAAACAGTGCAAAAATCAAGTGAGCTAGGAAATCCAACTAAAGCAGCAGAATATTTACAGAAACTCCAATTAACAATGAATGGTTCCTACTTCGGAGCCTTCTCAGCAAGTTTAAATAGCCAGAGGGAGAGCCTAGAAGTGGTGACATCAGGGTGGTCCCACCTTTTGAGACTAAACCCACCTTATAGGAATGAGAATTTGTCAGCAGAGAGTGGGATGATTTTTTTTTCTGAAAACCAGCATTGATTATGGAGCCCATGTGCACTTTAAGCAATATTCAGATACTGTATTAGATAATTCATTTTTATTTCAGATTGCCAGAATTTGAGGCTTAGGTGTTAACTGCTCCTAATAGATATAAAACTGGTTCTTGTATATACAGTCAATGAAATAAGTGAATATACACATACTGATATTTATTATTTATTTAGTTACATATTGATTTTTCAATGAACAACACCACAAAATAGTTTCATATTAACAGGACAATTCTTTACTTTACCTCATTTTTTTAAACCAGTCCAGAGCAGCAGAGGTCAGGTCTTTGTTAAAAACGGACAAAGTACAAGGCAGGAACCAGCCCTGGATATAAAGGATAATCTTTTTGTTAGTGTTTCAACATGGTCTTGTGTCTTAATACTAAAGTTTAATACAATTTTGTCCTTAAATGGAGTCTCACAAGGCAACACGTGTTCATCTGTTGATGTTTTGTACATGTCAATTAAATGTGTTAGGAATTTGGTAATATTAAATAAAGACTGTTTGACAGATTAAGCTCATCTCAGAATGAAAGAGAATCTTTTCATTATATGTTAGCATATTCTTTTGCCTTATTTATTCTATATGCTATTACTTTATAAATATGAAAAGCTTCAGTGAAAGGGTATGAAACGTAAATTAATACCTCTTTAACAGCCTTGCTTCTCTTAAAAGTAATATGATTTGCAAGTAATGGAAAAACTTTAACTTACTGAAAGTCATTCAATTAATTGATTAAGGTTTTATTTAATAGTTTGCACAGGCAGTTCACAAATTGCAATTAGTGCACATAGTGTATGAGCCTTCATCTGTGTCATCATAGCCATATAAACAAGAATTATTGTGTTTATTATTGCCATAAGAATGTTATTGTGTACAATTGTAATTGACATCACTGGATATATAGATTAAGTTTTTTGATGTAAACAGCTATGGGCAATGGTTTTATACCTTGGGGTTGTGGAAAGTAATTTCTCTTTTTTTCAATTTTACTAGTGAAAGTGTAGCTGTGTTTATCTAAAATTACCTAAATTCTGCAGCTTTTAGTTCACTTAATAGGATGATTCAAGCAACAGTGTGATGCATGTTTCAAATAATTCCACAGACAAAATATCTTCATTTTAAAAGTTTTTCAAAGCATTACAAAAACATAGAGAAAAATTTGATATTAAAGAAAAGAAACATTTTTGTTAAAGAATGGTTCTGTTTAAGGCTTATATACCTTGTTTCATTTCTCTAAGTTTGGTTATAGAGTCATACTTGGGGCAGGCTAAGCACGTAAGCATGGCCAGAAAACTGTATGCCATCTCCTATTAGCAAACATATCTAATAGTCCATGCTAGCAGTAACACTATTAACTGGCTTAATTAACACTCTGTTTCTACACGTATAGCTAAGAAAGTTCTATCTCATATTAAATTACAGGGGGTAAAAGGCTATACCATATTCTAGGTAGCTATAAGAAACTGATATTCTAAAGAAATTAAGCAAACTCTATATGAATTTCTAAGATTGGCTCTTATAGAAAGATTAACATTTTAAATTAAATTCCTCTGAATACTTATCAGTAAGTAATAGGAGAATGTCAATTTGCAGAAATGGACATCTGAAGTCATCTGAATTTTCATAACTGTATTTTTATATTTTATTTCCTTTAATTTTTGTCATTGTAATATTTTTGCATAGTGGTTTATGCGGCGGACTGACAGCTGGATGTTTACTGTGTCTGAGTTCTTCTTGGGCACTCTGATTATTCTCACACATCACAAAGACATGTGCCTTACACTAGCTGCCGATTTTAAATTGGTTCTGTGATGAACTTTTTACTTTCAGTGACAGTTCCTGCCTTAAACCCAATGCTGACAGCCACAGAGGGACTGAAAAAGAAGCAGTGACATGCAGCAGCATGACTTGTGAGTTGTGCACTATTACGTATAAATGCACAAATGCATAATAATTAATACTATTTATTTAGTTCTCAGTAAGAATGTATACATGAGAAGTTTCTCTTTAGATGAAAGCTTGGAAAGACTTTAAATCTATATAATTATTTTGTGACCCAGTGATGGATGTGTTAAAAAAATGATACCATTTAACTGCGTGCTGATTGATGTAAACTAAATGTTTCTTGACAGTGTTATGCAAATGAACCTAGCTTACTTAAGATGTTTGTTTTGTCATAATTTTAAGTCTTATGCTGATCACATGGCAAGACTACTCTAGTGTACTAAAGGATATCCAGCAGATACAATTATTTATAGTGGAGATCTCTACTTTTGTGTTTATAATAATTAATTATAAACACTTTGAAATCGCTTCATTTTTTTTCCTGACTCACAGGTATGAGGAAACCCCCACATACACCATTCAACTCATCTTGATGTCTAGTTTTGCAAGACATTGAACCTTTTGGGGACTCCCCTTTTTTGGCCCTTTATACCTGAAAAACTCTCATTTTAAGGCCATTTCTGATCAATATAATATGAAGGAAACTACACCCATACAAGAAAGAATAAACCAATAGGTGTTCTCAGCAAAATTGATCCGAAGGATTTGAAGTCGTGCATGCCACATCAACTGACCCTAGAAGTTCACCCTTAATGGCATGCAAGGGGTCAAAGTTACTTATTTACACAACACTTTGAAAAATGGGGTTAGGTAATATAGGCATATGGAGTGTTATTTTAAGCTATTTCAAGTTTGTTGATCAATAATATAATATTTTTGATATCTAAAATTTGCCAATATAGAAATGAAAACACAATGATATGTTGATAATTAAATGTGCCAGGAAATATGTACTGTTGCTTCTTTACTTATGCATCCATCCATCCATCCATTATCCAACCCGCTATATCCTAACTACAGGGTCATGGGGGTCTGCTGGAGCCAATCCCAGCCAACACAGGGCGCAAAGCAGGAAACAAACCCCGGGCATGGTGCCAGCCCACCCTAGGGCACACACACACACACAGCCACACACCAAGCACACACCAGGGACAATTTACGATCGCCAATGCACCTAACCTGCATGTCTTTGGACTGTGGGAGGAAACCGGAGTACCCGGAGGAAACCCACGCAGACACAGGGAGAACATGCAAACTCCACGCAGGGAGGACCCGGGAAGCGAACCCAGGTCTCCTTACTGCGAGGCAGCAGCGCTACCGACTGCGCCGCCCTCTTTACTTATGCATTTATTTAATAATTTCATTTACTTTACAAGTCACAACCTTACATATGCCAATGAGCCACAGGATTCCCAAGGCAAGCAAAGCACCTGCTCAAAATCTGCTTTAAACATAAGAATTTCTAATGCTGACTTTTGGGGTTACCCGTGACCCTGTTCAGGACAAAGCAGGTTAGACCGACTTTGGTGAATTTTAACAAAATGGACGTTGAGCTGATGATGCTTTAAACTGAAATATGTATTTTAATGTTTAATGTTTACCAGGATTGAAAAGAAATTCTTCACTGATGTCTCCCTGTAGGCAAACTTGAAATGCAAACTGTTTTTATAAGACAACAGGTGAATGAAAGAACACCATAGTTTAACATGGAGAAATGCATGAAAGGTAATTCTTTTTCTTATAACAGGTTACGACTGACACTTTCCTCACCCTTGAAAAGCTGTTTGATAAGAGATTCTGCCAGAATGACAAGCCAAACATTCTTCCTCACCAAGAAGTATTTTCTTTACTTCTGACAGACACTCTATTAAGACGTTGCAGTTTGCCCTGCAGTAGGAGGTAAGCCTGTTGGACTGAAAAGGACTCCGGAAACAAATCTTGCAGGTGACACTCAAGTTAATAAGGTGTGCACAGAATAAAATATGAATCAATTAAACCTCGGGGCCTACTTAGCCTCCATCTCTTTATATCAGAGGAGGTTCTGTGAAACTCACTAAGTCTTTCAGATGGTTAAAAGCTTTCTAGCCTTAAAACAAAATATAGTTTTGCCTCAAGCTCATCCTGTGATAATCAAAGGTTGTCCAACATTGCAAAGACTAAATAAAAGGTAATGATCTAAAGGAGATAATCAATACTGACTATATTATTATTGCATTAAAGCACAGTCAGACGATGGAAATTAATTCAGTGTTTGATCTTGTCACTAATACTATCATGTCACTAATTTTATATTCTCTAGAAAATTAATTTTAGTAATTAGTACTAATTTGGTTTACTTTGGAGGTGGGTGTGAATCCCTATGAAAGGTAAGTTAAAAATGACAAAGCAGCTTATTAAAGTATCATGAAGAATGCTGCAATGAAAAATAAATAATGTGCTCTGTAGTACATAAATACAGTAACAAATTAAGTGAATGTGGGCAGTGTGCCATACTCTGACTCTCAGTATTTGTCTTTCATCCTCAAAGTATTTTTCTTTTATTACTCATTATTATAGTACTTGTCAGTTTATTTTTGTCTCAGCCTGAGTGGCCACAGTCTCTATCTTAGACTTTGGATCCATCATAACCATAATATCTAAAAGTAATAATCCATCTCGATATTACAAAACATATGTTCAAAAAAAGTTACCTACACATTGTAGACTGGAGGAATGAAATGTACTTTCAGTAATGAATAAGATGGCATTTCACACACTACATTGTGTAAAAAAATGAATACACTGTGGCAGAAGGCAGGTAGAAGTTAAAACAAAGTTTGTTTTAGAATAATTAAATGAAAAAGAGCATATGAAAGGATAGATAGATAGATAAGGGGTACCTCTTAGAAAGAAAGGTGCCAAAGTGGTACCTCACAGCAATGCCATTAGGGAAGCACTTTTGGTTCCCAAAAGAATCTTTCATTTGAAGGTACCAGAAAGAACCGTTACTTATTCTGATCAATAACAACTTCCATAAATAACCAAAGACAAATGACAATAGGTTTGTGAAATACCATTTTAAAATCACTTTTGCTGTATACAATAACACAGGCTAAGGAACCTTTCCAAAGCCAAAGGAACCAAGTTCTTATGCAAAGAACCTTTCCCAGAATAATGTGGTTTACTTTCAAGCAATGGTTCTATAAGGAGCCACACAACCCAGTAAATTAAATGTTTTAAGGGTGTAGGTCTAATATTTAGACCTAGCATTGCACGTGTACATTGAGTTCCTTTAGTAGATAAATAAATGATTCATTTGTGCATCACATTTTCATACTAAAGATCACAAGGTCAGGCATGACTTTCAGTTTGCAGGATCTTATCATGCTATTGACAAGCATATTGGGAAGTCCACTGATAGGTCAAAGTGCAGAATGTGCTGTTCATAGCAGGCAGAATCCCTCTCTTTGTGATTATTATCAGCTATAATTCAGCAATAATGAAAACGAAGTTACAATCACTACATTAATGATTTGGTGTTTTTTTTTATGGGGATCAAAATGTAGACTCATAAGATTTTAAAGATGTCTCACTGATGCTTAATGTGGTATTAATGATTTGATTTCAAATAACTGCCAAATACATTTAAAGAAAATTCCACAGAATTGCTGTATCAAGTAAATGGTGACCGGCTGAAGTTACCTTTGGACTGTGTGTCCAATTATAAATATTTAATCAATTAATCAACATCTTGAATATAAAATGAACATCTGTAAGGCTAGTGTGAAGCTTAGACATCTGTAAGAGGCATCCAGGTATGACATTCTGGCTCAAAGCTGAAACCTCTGAACCCAGAGACCACCATTCATAACAAAAATAATAAAATTAGGAAGCATGTTGTAGTTTTATAAGACTATATTTTTAACAAATTGTCCTATATTTTTTTTTTATTAAAACTTGATTTTTACGTTCTGCTGTGATTGACTACATCCAGTTTGAATGAGTAAAAAGTCTTAAAATTCTTGACTTGAACTGTGAGTTAATAAGAACAACAAAACTTGTGTTGTGTAATGTTATGTGTATCTTCATTTGTGCTTATTTTTTATTACGTTTCCATTATCTCTGTATCTATCAAGGATTATTTTAAAGAAGTTGCCTGTAGAGTCTACTACTGCTTTATCATGGATGTGCAGGAGTACCTCACAGCATTTCAGCAGAATGTATTACTTCCCTCATTTATGGAAGTTTTCAATTAACTATTGCCCACTACAAAATATATATTTTTTGTGAACATTATAAAAATATATTAATTTACAATCTGAGTCTTTTTTCTTTTCTTATATGTGTGTTTATCTCCTATGTTCTACTTTGTCACTGAGTTAAAGTGTATCGTATTCCTTTGTTGTAGATTCTTCATAGTCCATTTTTTATTAACCTTAAGTTCTGTATAATATGTAATTCCCTGGACATTATTCATTGACCTCAGATATAAAATTCATTGGAAATATAACTTTACTTTCTCTAAAGTTAAAAATAAAGTATTATTAGGATTAAATCCTGTGATCTTGCTTTCTGATTGAAGAAACACATGTGACAAAATATTTCCTAGCAAAGCACCAAAGTTAATGTACATTCTATTTTTGTTAAAGATTAAAAAAGCTCCCCACAATGGTTGTGGACTTGAATTTGGCAAATTACAAAATCTATGTAATTCCAATTGACTCCGGCAGGAGTTTCTTTTCCAAATGACTAGAAGTGACAGTTATTTTTTGTTTTCTTTTGTGCTTAACCAGGTATTTTTAAGACTTATTGCAATGAGCCTAAAAGCAATGTCTTCTCTTACTGTAAAGAGCCTGAATACCGTAAAATGTGAAACAGTATTTTACTAGAAGTCTACAAATTACAATTGTATCTGAAAAGTATCCATTTCCTTTGCAGTTATCCTGTCTCATGTCAAATACTGGAACCAACTGCTGATTTTCCAGGTAAACTCTGACAAGTGCACAGAGACATATTTCAATTCAAGAATTCAGAATTTGGTTCCAAATGGTGTCCTGTCTTAAGTAAATTCTCCATTTTTCTTATGTTATTCATTATGAAGACTGCTATAATGGAAAATGATATTATACAGTACATTATACAGAATGAAAAACATTCTCTTCAGGAAATGTCTCCAAAAACTTCTAACATTTTTAAGGCAAATCAAATTGCTACTGCAGACAACAATTCAGTTAATTTTAACTGTGAAAAAAACAAGGCCTATAAGCAGAAAGAAATAACATTAGAGAGTTCATTGTATGTCTGAAAACATTTAAACTAACTGGACAGGAAAGAAAGCCAGGAGAATTTTAATGTTCCTCCATACCAGCCTGTTCTTTGGATGCTATGTCTGTGATTCATGTTACTGTCCTCAGAGACACAGATGCAGAAGATTTTAGTAATTAATATTTCATCAAATAGTTCATCTTGTCCAGAATCATAGTTCTCTCCGAAGGTTTATACTTGGCAAGTACTCCTTCTCCCTTACCATCAATTTCAACCCATACAGGGCTGTTTACATTATCTTTTTATGAGGATATGTCTTAACGCCTTTTTTAATGTGGTACTGAATTTTCATATGGGAAAGTATTATTTTAAACATGAAATCGGTGAGTCAGAATTCTACTGCAAGCTCATCCTCTAGTACACTTTCCACAGTCCACAAACAATATACAGATGCAGTCATTCACAATTCAAATGAATTATTTTGTGGTGCACAGGCTGCATCTTACTGCACGAGATCGCACTGAATTATTTTTACTTATTGAAAATGTCAGTGAGTGCACTCTCTTGTAAAACCACCAGTGAGAGCAGCAAAACCTTGCAGGTATATGTGGAGCAGTTGAGCTTCTACCACAAAACACAAGCATTTGAATTCCAGGAGAGGTTGCAGCAACAATGTTTTACTAGAAAAGTCAAAGGATATTTCGAAAAAAGAAACAATAATACACATTTTATTTAATTATGCCTTTCAAGATATCCAAGGACACATTACAAGATAACACCATAAAATATATAACTAGATGGTATTAATACTGTAGCTACAGAATTCCTGAGTCTTTAACCTGGTTATTTACAGTATGGTGGATATTTTTTAATACAAATAGTGTGATTTTTATCTGAATATTACAATCTTACATATACAACAATAATGATTATTATTTAGACCAATGGGCTTTATTCTACATTTTAAATATGATTTTTGGAGTTCTGTTGTGTGTGTCGAATGTTCCTTGAGGCACATACATGTACTGCAATAACAAGGAAGTAAGGCTTCCTAAGAGAGGTATATAAGGAGGGAGGATTCTGGAGCTCGAGCGATACCCTTCTCATTTCATTACTGATGGGCACAATGATGTGTGGCACAAAGCACACACTAATTAAAAAGGCAAAATAATGCTGTTTCTGACAACTTCTGCATGTGGTTGGAGTGATCCCATCATAATCCCATCGCAAGTGGATCACAATGTTAAAGGCAGGTGTAAAAAGGGCCAAAAGTTGGTTGCCCTGCAAAGACTACTTGTTTTCTAGAAGTGCTGTTTTTTACTATTTTATTTTAAAACTTGTTAAACTAATGACCTCACGTTATGCCTGTGTAATGGAACCCTGGGGTGCCAGTGAGCCCCAGACTCCCAAACACAATCACACCAAAAGTCCCAGGTTCAAATAAAGAAGTGTTTATTAAACACACCTCTACAAATTTGCAAAAGCACAGATTTTCTTCCTCTTCTCACAATACTCTCTCCTCTCACCACCGCACTGCCCTCTTCCAGTCAAGTGTGGATAAGAGAGTACAGTCTTTTTTATTGAGGACCTGGGTGTACTTCCGGTGCCAGGGCCACTGCCCGATTTAAGTATTTCCGGGTCATACAAAAGTCCAATAAATTGGGGTGCGCGTCTCCTCACAGTGCCCCCTTGCAGTACCCATGGTCCCCAGCAGGGCTGTATTGCTGGACTACATCTCCCACCATTCCCTGCTGGTTGCCAAATGGGTGCCGTCATGGAGGGCTGCTACCATCTAGCGCCTGCGAGAACTAGATATCCCTCTGTGACAATCTTTCCCAGTCCTTCCCTTTTCTCCCATCCTTAGAATGTACTGGAACCATGTCCGGCTGGGGTGTCCATCCATCCCCTATGGCAGCCTTGTCCAGGTAACTTCCTTCCTTCTTTTGGCTAGGATGCCTTTTGGTATTCTCAGGGCCTCCCTTTTAGGTAAGTGATCTTCCCGACTTCCTGCCTGTCTATCTCGTATGCCTCCTACACTGTATTAAACCACAGCCTTCAGAGCACACGGCCCCACTGTTTTAAAACTACACCATTACACGACTTCTTTCCCAAGCATTTTGTTAAAGTAAAGGAAGAAGTGAATTTAAGTAGAAAATAGAGTTTTTTGTTTGTAATAACATGCACGCATATTCAGAGAAAAAGTACATTATGTAGTAGTTCAGCATTTAGCTGTGCATTTTGCATGGCTGGATCTGTATGTGTCTTTTATGGGTTTTATTTACATTATGGATTTTAAACTGAAAGTAAGCATTATTTACCCAAAGTAAATTATGCCATGTTTGTTTTTTCTTGAATTATTTTAAATGAAATCAAAGGAAATTTCAGAAATATTACTAATTGAAATTTAACACCAAATAAACTTGTAGGAAACAACAAAGTACCCTGATTAGATGTCCAATTAAAGGGTAATTTTCCACCAGAACAGCAAGTAAAAATAATGTACAACATATAAAACCTTTATATACAAAATTAACTGCTTCTTATTAGATCATTTTAAGGTGACTTATATTCTTTTAAAAAATAAACATTTGCTAGTAGTTATTGTTTTCCTAGTGGAATTTGGTTTAGAGATACAGATATTATTCCTTTAATCAGTTCCCTGCCTGATGGTTTTACCATTTTCTGTAAATCAAGCCTTAGTAGCCAATGAATCAGACATAAGAAGGAAACTTGAAGAATGTTTTAACTTCATGTTTTTAAAATACCTATCTGACATTATAGCTTTAGAGCTCTTTAAAGACAGACATTAAAAAGAAATCAAGCAGATTGTCAGATAGCAGGGAATTCATAAAAAAGATTTATGACACAAATCATAAATCAGTGCTGCTTGTCTATTGCATGGCCTACTCAAGCATACATCCATGCAAGAGCTGATTTGGAATTGGCAATTAACATTATACACATGTTTAGGTGATGTATAAGTAAATCTGGAGATTCTTAAGGAAAACCCATTCAGACACAGGGAGAATATCCAAACTATACACAAGCAATGGCAGGGCATGGGATTCAAATTTAGGATGTTTGATCCGTGAAGTAGCAGCTTTAACCACTATATTAGCACAACAATGTTTAGCCATCCATTTTATTAAACCATTTCTTCTATTGCTACATTACAGGAAGCGAAACCTGTCCCAAAAGCATTAGTGGATCAGTGCATAAAGCCATAGAATGCTTTCTGTACAATATGGAGGCAGTGTTTAATTATAGTGGACCGTTTACAAATGGAATAAGAAATTAAATGTGTGGAGAAGTGTTAAGCACAAAAAAAGAAGTCCGTCCATTACTGATGACAATATTGACCAAGTCCATGCCATAATTCTGATGAACCAACTAGGATTTCAGTCCCTGGTATACCTTCAGGCCATAAAAAAATGGTTTACTATTTGCTGCTCTTCTTTGTTGCAAATGGAGAGTGGAAAAGAGGAGAAAGTGACTGATCAAGGTGGAAACTTTACCACTGTGACCAAAGACACATCATGTTTGCACATGTGTTCAAAGAAAGTTGTACAGGCAACAAACAAAATTATCACAAAATTGTAGAAAATTATTGATCTGTTATATAGTTATATGGTTTTACTATAATACTTGTTATTATACACGATTGTAAGGTTTGTTTATAAAATGATGGTCCTTTTCACCACTGGCTCCTTTTTTAGGTACATCTACCCAGCAGTAAATTGATTCCCACTTGTATTGACTTAACAAGGTATTGAAAGTACAGCAATTGGATACTAAGCCATAACAACTCAAATGTGTTGTACAGGTTCTGGAATTTAGGTAGTGGTGAATCTTTACTCTGAACAACATTAGAACATTCTAGACGAGAATGGGCCATTCAGCCCAACAAAGCTCGCCAGTCCTATCCACTTGTTTCCTCCAAGAAAACATCAAGTCGAGTTTTGAAAGTCCCTAACGTCTTACTGTCTACCACACTACTTGGTAGCTTATTCCAAGTGTCTATCATTCTTTGTGTAAAGAAAAACTTCCTAATGTTTGTGCGAAATTTACCCTTAACAAGTTTCCAACTGTGTCCCCGTGTTCTTGATGAACTCATTTTAAAATACAAGTCTCGATCCACTGTACTAATTCCCTTCATAATTTTAAACACTTCAATCATGTCACCTCTTAATCTTCTTTTGCTTAAACTGTAAAGGCTCAGCTCTTTTAATCTTTCCTCATAATTCAACCCCTGTAGTCCTGGAATCAGCCTAGTCGCTCTTCTCTGGACCTTTTCTAGTGCAGCTATGTCCTTTTTGTAGCCTGGAGACCAAAACTGCACACAGTACTCAAGATGAGGCCTAACCAGTGCATTATAAAGGTTGAGCATAACCTCCTTGGACTTGTACTCCACACATCGTGCTATATATCCTAACATTCTGTTAGCCTTCTTAATGGCTTCTGAACACTGTTGGGAAGTTGATAGCTTAGAGTCCACTATGACTCCTAAATCCTTCTCATAAGGTGTACTCTCGATTTTCCGACCGCCCATTGTGTATTCAAACCCAATATTTTTACTTCCTATGTGTAATACTTTACATTTACTGACATTAAATTTCATCTGCCACAAATCTGCCCAAGCCTGTATGCTATCCAAGTCTTTCTGTAACGATATAACAGATTCCAAATTATCTGCTAATCCACCTATCTTGGTATCATCTGCAAACTTAACCAGCTTGTTACTTGTATTCCTATCTAAATCATTTATATATATTAAAAATAGCAGCGGCCCTAGCACTGACCCCTGTGGAACACCACTCTTAACATCAGCCAGTTCTGATGAGGTTCCTCGCACCATCACCCTCTGCTTCCTGTGTCTGAGCCAATTCTGCACCCATCTAAAAACATCACCCTGAACTCCCACTTCTTTTAACTTGATGCCCAACCTCTCATGTGGCACCTTATCAAATGCTTTCTGAAAGTCCAGATAAATAATATCATATGCTCCACTTTGATCGTATGCTTTTGTTGCAACCTCATAGAATTCCAACATGTTAGTAAAACACGACCTCCCTCTTCTGAACCCATGCTGACTGGTCAGAATAACTCCTGTCCTTGCCATGTGTTGCTCAATCTTATCCTTAATAATTCCTTCCATTAATTTTCCTGTGATGCATGTTAAGCTTACTGGCCTATAGTTGCTTGGATCTGCCCTGTCACCCTTTTTATATAATGGAATGATATTTGCCATTTTCCAGTCCTTTGGAATCTCTCCAGTGCTCAGTGACTTCCTAAAAATATGTGTCAAGGGTTTATATATGTACTCACTAGCCTCCTTAAGAACACAAGGATAAATATTATCTGGGCCTGGTGATTTGTTTGATTTCAGCCTATTTAATCTAAGCAGCACTTCCCCCTCTTCAATTTCCAAATCCCTCAGTACCTCCTTAGTAGTTGCGTTTACCTCTGGGAGGTTATCCACTTGCTCACTTGTAAACACCTCCGAAAAATGTAAGTTTAGGGCATCTGCTATTTCATTGTCTGTGTCTTTTAATTCCCCTTTACTATTCCTGATGAACTTGACCTCCTCCTTGACTGTTCTTTTACTACTAAAATCTCGAAAGAATCTCTTGGGGTCTTCTTTCGCCTTATCTGCTATATTCCTCTCCAACTGTCTTTTAGCCTCCCTGATATCCTTCTTAATGGTTGCTCTCATATTTTCATACGCTCTACGATTCACTTTGCAGTCATTAGTCTTATACGCGTAATACAGCAGTTTTTTCCTTTGCAACTTCTTTTTTAAATCTTTATTAATCCATCGTGGAGTTTTTTTTAGTTTCCTATTAATTCCAAATTTAGGTATGTATCTGTCCTGCATTACATGTAAAACATTTTTAAACCTGTTCCACTGCTCCTCGACTGTCTCCACACTTAAAAGCTTATCCCAGTCTATCCTACTTAGACTTTGTCGCATCTTCTCAAAATTAGCCCTACCAAAGTTCAACTTAACAATTTTAGTCTTTGCATCCGTACTATTACAAAATACTGAGAACTGTATTACATTATGGTCACTTGACCCTAGTGGTTCAATCACCTCTACACCCTCAATTCTATCCTGATTATTACAGAATACTAAATCCAGACAGGCTTCACCCCGTGTTGGTGCTTTAACATGCTGTGTTAAAAAACAGTCGCTGATTACTTCTAAAAACTCCTGCTCTTGTGCTCCTCCATCTACAAGGTTATCCCAGTTAATATTTGGATAATTAAAGTCCCCCATGACTATAATATCCCCCTGTAAACTTGCCTTTTTGATATTACTAAAAAGATGTGTGTTGAAATTATTGTCTGAATTGGGTGGTCTATAACATACTCCTAAAATAAGACCTCTTTCCCTAATATTTTCCAGGCGAAGCCACATGTCCTCACTAAGATGGGGCTCATCATCCAACTGAAGAGGACTTACATTTAAACCCTGTTTGGCATAAACAGCAACACCACCTCCTTTTCTATTCTGTCTATCCTTCCTAAAAAATGTGTACCCCTCTATGTTACACTCATCTCCATCTTTGTTATTTAGCCAGGTTTCCGTTATTGCTATAATATCATAATTATGCTCTGCTACATACAACTCCAACTCACTTACCTTATTTTTGATACTTCTAGCATTAAGGCAAGCTATTTTTAATGTGTTAATCCTTCTACATTTATGTGTTTGCTTAGAATTTACATTATTATGCATTTTTTTTCTACACCATTGTTTGTTCTTCCATATATAGATCTAAATCTGGCCTGTCCTAAACTCCCTGCCCCCCCATTCCCTAGTTTAAACAATCCTCGACTAGCCTACACATACGCCTCCCCAATACATTGGTGCCCCTCCGGTTCAGATGTAACCCGTCACGGCGGAACAGGTCCCATCTGTTCCAAAAGGAGTCCCATTGCCCCATAAACCTATACCCTTCTACCCTGCACCAAGATTTGAGCCACACGTTAAGCCTTCTAATCTCCTCAATCTTACCTGGACTGGCGCGTGGCACAGGCAGAACTTCGGAGAAGACTACCTTGTCAGTTCTGCTCCTCAGCTTGGTACCTAACTCTGAATTTGGATCGTAGAACTGACAGACTACCCTTATGTATGTCATTTGTTCCAACGTGGACAATGACAACTGGATCCACCCCCGCTCTGGCCAAGAGCCTATCCACCCTTCCAGGGAGGTCTCCCACCTGTGCTCCCGGAAGGCAACACACCGTGCGAGACTCTCTCTCTCTGGAGCACACCTGCGCTTCAATCCCCCTAATGATTGAGTCCCCAACTATCACTACCTCTCTCTTTCTGGGAACTGGTTTTGAGGTGGCCCGTTGGGGCTCCTCAACCCTGCCTACCACCTCAGAATTATCAGAGTCACCGTCCAGCTCCGCAAGGACATGATAACGGTTAGACACTTCTAATTCTGGGGTTGATGCCCCTGGACAGTGTGCACCCTTTACCTTACGCCTTGTGACTGTGACCCACCTATTTCTACCTGTCTGGTCTGGAACCTTAGGGGTGCACACCATCTCTTTAAAGGACACC
The DNA here is from genome assembly GCA_026402145.1 of Polypterus bichir lapradei. Taxonomy (NCBI): domain Eukaryota; kingdom Metazoa; phylum Chordata; class Cladistia; order Polypteriformes; family Polypteridae; genus Polypterus; species Polypterus bichir. The sequence goes on along the minus strand of JANRMT010062849.1, from coordinate 505,778 downwards.
TGGGCCAAGTCCGCCAATTCTCTATTACAACGCAGGTCAGCCAACTCCTCCTCCAGTTCAGCGACCCTGAGCTCGAGGTGATGGATCAGCTGGCATCTCTTGCAGATGTAGCCCTCATAGACAACTGGCTCTTCCAAACCATCATCTAAAAAGTCCAACATCCAACAGGACTTGCATTGCACTGGCCTCATTATTAAAATTTGACTTGGGATTACTAAACTGCCTTAACTTTAACTTTTTTTTTTTTCTTAAAATTAAATTTCTTCTTCTTTCAGCTGCTCCTTAACTTAAATGGTAACACTGAGATCTGCTACAGATATTTTACACCTTATCTCCTTAAGCTCCTGTACTGTTGTCCCTCTCAGCTGCCTGCTATTTGTCTATGAGGTTAACTTTACTTTTCTCTGCCTCTTCTCCTGACTTTGCGCTCCTCTTACTGATAAGCTCTCCATTCGCACTGTTTGTATTCCCCCGTATTAATGAACCAATACGCTGTCGCCCACTTAACTGTTCTACCTCTGGACCGCTAAGGGCTGTTTAATCTAAAATAAATAAAACTTTACTACCTTATTTGCTCCTACTGCTCCTTGTGCCTGATCGGCGTCAACGCTGGCCGTTTACCTGCGCACTGCAGAGCTTCTACCTTTTACTGTTTTGAAGTCAGCCGCGGCCTTTTTTTTCTTTTCCTTTAAACTAAGGAATCGCTGTTACGATGACGCGGTTATTTATTTACAAATGCCGATACCAGTTACTGCTGCTTTCTACCCTGCCGCCTCGATGCTAATTCAAATACAGATAACAAGACAGGTACAAGTACAAATAACTTTTCCAAGCGCACTTCCAAACACCCAGCTACTTTTGCTCTTGTGCGGGCGAAAAAAAGCAAAAAAAAAAAACCCTTCTAAAGGGAAAAAAGCTTTAAAAATTCCCACACGGCTCCTTAGCGGCAACCAAAACCCAAGTTTTTAAGAGCAAAATGTATTTTTTTTTATTTAAATCTCACACCACAGAACAAACCAACAACTCTCAACAGACTCTAGCGTTTGCAAAGCACACGTCAGCGCAAAGCACACGTGACGCTGATTCTGTGTTTTGCCAAAAGGCAGTTGATTAGACTGTGATCTGGTGAACAATTCAATCTTTTTTCTGAAACAGTTTAGGACTTTTCTGATCTTGTAGTATTGGATATTAGGTTGATTTAAAATTGCAATTGTGCAACCACAGAAGGATAAACTGCAGCCAATAAATGAAGCACCCAGCTGGCAACCATGTTCAGATATCCTGTGGTATTTGAATGCTGCTCCATTTACATCAAGGGACCCAATTTGTGAAACCAAACTTGTGTAACATTAATACATTTTCACACAAAAGGATGTATTACTGACACCCAGCAGAAAAAACACGGGGAGTAAAAAAGTATGCAGGAACCACAGAAGTGGTTTGTCAAAAAGTAAAATGCCATATGGGCTTGGAAAATGAATTACATTAATCATATAACATGACAAGCAGGCTTCTTTAATTATTTGTTCTAAGAGGTTCTTCTGGAGACAATTAACATTGAAACATCCTTGTTTTTATGTGCAATCTGATACTTAAACCAGGTATGGTTGATTCAAAACATTATAAAGAAGTATCATTTTTAAAACACAAAAATGAAAACCTGAGCCTTGGATTTTTTAGAATGACCAGAATGTATTATGAATAGGCCAGAATGTCATCTAAATAACGAGTATGGATACTGGTTGATTCAAAAGTGCCAAATGCATCATTATTTTAGAATTACCAGAATGCATTTTAGACTGTTTCAAAGTGCCAGTAACCACAATCAGGCTACTCAGGATATGACATTAAAAACTGGGATTTAAGAAATTACTGTACTTTATTAAAAAGAATAAATAAATAAACAAACAAATAAATAAATAAATAAATACATGCAAAAACAAACTGTAGAATTTATTTTACAGATGAAGCATAAATCTTCTTCCTCTTCTTTATTAAACCTCAATAAAAAGTAGTGCTTTTGAATGGGAGTTGATGATAAGTGGCACTATATACAGTGCATCCGGAAAGTATTCACAGCGCAACACTTTTTCCACATTTTGTTATGTTACTGCCTTATTCCAAAATGGATTAAATTCATTTTTTCCCTCAGAATTTTACACACAAAACCCCATAAAGACAATGTGAAAAAAGTTTACTTTGGATTTTTGCAAATTTATTAAAAATAAAAAAATTGAGAAAACACATGTACATAAGTATTCACAGCCTTTGCCATGAAGCTCAAAATTGAGCTCAGGTGCATCCTGTTTCCCCTGATCATCCTTGAGATGTTTCTGCAGCTTAATTGGACTCCACCTGTGGTAAATTCAGTTGATCAGACATGATTTGGAAAGGCACACACCTGTCTATATAAGGTCCCACAGTTGGCAGTTCACAGTTGACAAACTAAGCATGAAGTCAAAGGAATTGTCTGTAGACCTCCCAGACAGGATTGTCTCGAGACACAAATCTGGGAAAGGTTACAGAAAAATTTCTGATGCTTTGAAGGTCCCAGTGAGCACAGTGGCCTCCATCATCCGTAAGTGGAAGAAGTTCGAAACCACCAGGACTCTTCCTAGAGTTGGCCGGCCATCTAAACTGAGTGATCGGGGGAGAAGGGCCTTAGTCAGGGAGGTGACCAAGAACCCGATGGTCACTCTGTCAAAGCTCCAGAGGTCCTCTGTGGAGAGAGGAGAACCTTCCAGAAGGACAACCATCTCTGTAGCAATCCACCAATCAGGCCTGTATGGTAGAGTGGCCAGACGGAAGCCACTCCTTAGTAAAAGGCACATGGCAGCCCGCCTGGAGTTTGCCAAAAGGCACCTGAAGGATTCTCAGACCATGAGAAACAAAATTCTCTGGTCTGATGAGACAAAGATTGAACTCTTTGGTGTGAATGCCAGGTGTCACGTTTGGAGGAAACCAGGCACCGCTCATCACCAGGCCAATACCATCCCTACAGTGAAGCATGGTGGTGGCAGCATCATGCTGTGGGGATGTTTTTCAGAGGCAGGAACTGGGAGACTAGTCAGGATAAAGGGAAAGATGACTGCAGCAATGTACAGAGA
>JANRMT010062849.1:448724-502571 GCA_026402145.1 Polypterus bichir lapradei | reverse complement strand
ATGGTCACTCTGTCAGAGCTCCAGAGGTCCTCTGTGGAGAGAGGAGAACCTTCCAGAAGGACAGCCATCTCTGTAGCAATCCACCAATCAGGCCTGTATGGTAGAGTGGCCAGACGGAAGCCACTCCTTAGTAAAAGGCACATGGCAGCCCGCCTGGAGTTTGCCAAAAGGCACCTGAAGGATTCTTAGACCATGAGAAACAAAATTCTCTGGTCTGATGAGACAAAGATTGAACTCTTTGGTGTAAATGCCAGGCGTCACGTTTGGAGGAAACCAGGCACCGCTCATCACCAGGCCAATACCATCCCTACAGTGAAGCATGGTGGTGGCAGCATCATGCTGTGGGGATGTTTTTCAGAGGCAGGAACTGGGAGACTAGTCAGGATAAAGGGAAAGATGTCTGCAGCAATGTACAGAGAGATCCTGGGTGAAAACCTGCTCCAGAGCGCTCTTGACCTCACACTGGGGCGACGGTTCATCTTAGGACAACGACCCTAAGCACACAGCGAAGATATCAAAGGAGTGACTTCTGGACAACTCTGTGAATGTCCTTTAGTGGCCTAGCCAGATCCCAGACTTGAATCCGATTGAACATCTCTTCCCATCCAACCTGATGGAGCTTGAGAGGTGCTGCAAAGAGGAATGGGTGAAACTGGCCAAGGATAGGTGTGCCAAGCTTGTGAATGAATGTAATCCATTTTGAAATAAGGCTGTAACATAACAAAATGTGGAAAAAGTGATGCTCTGTGAATACTTTCTGGATGCACTGTATAGTTACACTTACATTAGCAGAGCACAGTGCTAATGCAGAGTTGTTCAGAAAACATAAAACTGTTTTTTCAGGGAATTCCATAGTGTTTTACCAGCTACACAAAAGGCCGTGTCAGCCACAGAGTTTACCCTGGATGGAGGTACACAAAGCAGTTGAGCTCCAGAGGACCGCAATGCTCAGAGAATATAGGGGCAGAGAATATTATTGAGATACAGAGCAGTCACATCTTGAAGAGATTTGAATACCTGTAAAAGTGCCTTATACTATATATGATATTTTTTACAGGGAGCCAGCAAATGTTAAAGAATGAGAGTGTAAAAGTCCGGGTAGACTGCCCACTCCCTGATTGCTTTCAAGAGCCTCTTGAACCTGGAAACATCAATAACGTACCTGAGGATGAGCTGCAACAAGTGAGGATGCACACAGTCAGTGAGGAGCTGGTACAAAGTGTGTAGTGTTTTTATTTAAAACAAACAGTAGTGTCCAAAAGTACAGTGCAGTAATCTTCAAATAATAAATAATCCATAAAATGACGTGCAAAGTGGAGGTTCAAATCAATAAGTAGATCCAATAAATTTAATGTTACAATACAGACAGAATCTTCTTTTAAAACAGTAACTAGCCCCAATGCCCATTCTAAAATTTGGAGTCTCCTCAGCTTATCCCATCATGACCTTGCTGTAAGAGGAGACACCCAGTGACAATCCTTGGTTTGGGTTCCTACAGCCATTCCCAGGGTGCCTGTAGGACTCCACTCCAAACCCCACTTGTGTCTCCCTCAGCCAGTTCTTCACCATCCAAAGGGAGACATCTAATCTACATTGCTCAATGGGGTGTCCCTTCTCCAGCCCTGCTATCGAGTGCCAGCCTGCTGCTTGCTTTCTTGGGTATACTCTGACCACCAACCTCCTTTCCTTCCAGCACAGGATCCCCTGAACCAGCCTCATCTTGTCCCTTAACCTCCATTCTCTCTTACTTTCTCTTTTTTGTTCCATTCTTGTTCCTTTATAGCGGCACGTGCATGCTAACAATTGCACCTGCACCAGGTTGGAGACTGTATGCTCCCGATTATTTATTAAAACTTCTCACCACAGGAAGCAGTATAGTTCCATGATTTAATATGGGTAAGAACACTAGCTGCTGAATTCTGGACATACTGCAAACTATTCAACACATGACTAGACACTCTAAAGAAGTGCATTGTGGTAGTCGAGCCGTGAGGTCACAAAAGCATGTATGAAGGTCTTTACAGCTGCATGATTAAGAAAATTTTGTAATCTATACTTTTTTAAATGAAAACATCCAGTCCAAGTGAAATTTTTATAATGTGAACCAAAAGAAAGAATAGACTCCAAAATAACACCAAAGTTTTTCACCTCAGCTGTGTTGAACTATTTGAAAATAGATAGTGGTAGGTGAACACATTTCTTGAGTACTGCATGCAATGCAGGAATGAGAGCTTGATATTTAAGTAAATTTAAAGTTTATATACATTTGAATATCCACCATAAAAATGAAATTTCAGACCATACTACTAAATGACCTGGCCAAGAGGTAACATATAAATAATGAATAACAGTGGGCCCAGCACAGTACCCCAGGGAAGACTGTGTAACAAATGAGATGTACTTGATCTAAAGATGCCAATAGAAACAAACTGTACCCAACAACAAAGGTAAGACTTGGACCAAAACTGAATTACTGACACCAACCAAGTGATCTAACAGGACCTTATCACTAATGGTGTTAAATGCAGAAGAGAGATCTGACAAACTAAGAATGATAACATATCCAGAATCAGCTGCTATCAATAAATCAGTAATTACTTTATTAATGACTTATTGTAATCACTGCCATTTTCAAACAAGCAGGAATAATACAGTACCTGTGAGGAGAGACTCAACATTTTTAGTTATCAATAGGTATAAAAGGGAACAGCAAGCCTTTACCAGAAATGCAGGCATATCATCAAGAATACAAGAACAAGATCATGGCCATGAGCATAGCAACTAATCTCTCCTCCAGTGAAAAGTCTGACAGCTGATTAGTTGCCAGAACCAGAACATAAGTAAAGGAGGATGAAACAAAAGGCTGTACATAGAGCTCTGAATATACAGATTTTACCTTACCATGGAAAAAAAACCTCCTTAAATTTATTACAAAGCTTTGCAGATGCAACAACCTGCTTACTAGCAGATGGAAGCAATCTGTTGATGTCTGAAAACAAAGCTTGGGAATATTCCGAGCTTTTCAAATTAAACTGGTGTAATAAGGATTTCTAGCCCTTTGTATTGCCTTATATTAAATCACATGGTCCTACTAATACCGCATATGAACTAATAAACCAGTTTTTCTATTAAGATACTCTAACTGACAGCCAACAGCATTCACAGGACCAAACTTAGAGGTGTATCAAGAGGCAGGCCGTCTAAATGATACTGTATGCATTTTTAAAGGAACCAAATGACACAGTTTTAAGAATGTGGTTAAACTGGTACACCATATCCTTCAGAAGACTGCTAAAATCAAACAAAAAAACTAGTTATCTCCCATATCTGACAGGGAGCTAGATTGACATTTCTAAAATTTTCGAAATGTAATATTCTGAACATTGGCAGCCCGCTTCACTAATACAGGAATTATTGAATCAAATAACACAACTTTCTAATCAGAAATAATAAGTGCCATATACATTTTAGTAGAACACCAAAAGTGAATACCTGATCCAATAAAGAGGGAGAAGGGAAATATTTACATTGAGTGATATCAAAACATTGAAAATTTATGAATTTTTTTACAAATGGATAATTATTTGAATATATTTGAAAATTAAAATCAATTAGTAATAATATGCTAGGATGATCAAAATACAAGCTAAGATATATCACAATAAACATTGATGATAACTTTGGAGGATGATAAATAAGTATAAAAAAATTTGAACATTTGAAAGATTTAGACAAGAATAGGCCACTCAGCTAAACAATAGTCCAAAATTGATCCAAAATATCATCAAGTCGTGTTTTGAAGGTCCCTAACATCCTACTATCTACCACGCTACTTGGTAGCTTATTCAATGTGCCTGTGGTTCTCTGTGTGAAGTTTTGTGCAGAATTTATTCTTATCAGGTTTCCAACTTGTTCTTGTTGAACTCATTTTAAAGTAATAGTTTTAGTCCACTGTGCTATATCCCTTCATAATTTTAAACACTTCAGTCATGCTCAGCTGTTTTAATCTCTCCTCATAACTCATCCCCTACAGTCCTTCAATCTGCCTTGTTCCTCATCTCTGGATTTTTTCAAGAATGTCTATGAATGTTCTTTTTGTAGCCTGGAGACCAAAACTGCACCCAATACTCCAGATGATGCCTCACCAGTGAGTTATAAAGCTTGAGCATAACCTCCTTGGACTTGTACTCCACACATCGTGCTATAAAACCTAACATTCTGTTAGACTTTTTAATGGCTTCTGAACACTCTGCAAGATGCTACAAATAGGTAAACATAAATATTATAAAGCAGAACATTTAAAGGAAAATAGAAATACATTAAAGAAGACAATAATAATTGGGTAGTGTTTTCATATCAAGATGTCAGTTCAATTTAGGGGCTTGTTATAAAAAATAGCATTTATTTTTGTGGAAAATTAGAATCTGACAGGAGCCCACTTTGCATGTGTGCTGATAGTCTACTTTATAACTTGATATGCCCCTTTCTATTCCCAACAAGTATTCAAAGGTGGAATTGGTGCTACTAAAGTAGGCTTTCCACTAAATAAAAAAGATCCCAAAAGTGTTACAGTGGTATTAAATCATTTTAACAAACTAAGTCAAACCGATTTTCAGCTTCGCAAATATCCATCAGGGTCCTATACTATCGGGCATGGGGAAAAAAGTGCATTGCTGTGCTGGTTTAATGCCAAGATCCAGATAAAAGGTAGGTATAACTGAATTAACCCAAAACACTTGTGTTTCAGACAGGGTTCCCCCTCCCCGGCTGGGGTTTAAATATGTAATATATGTTGATTTGTTAATTTTTTATGTTACTAGTGCATTTTATTTAGTTTTCATATTTCAAAGTACCTTCTTCTATGTTCCTTGTGTTTTCTGGGTGATTCCCCAGGAGGCAGGGCCACCTGCCCATCACTGCAAGGGATTGTCTTCAGCCTTATAAAGGCTGAGGAAAACCCATAGCCCATTGTAATTCATTGAATTCACTCATGTTGTTGGTGAGGTTCTCTAGTAAGTATTGTTATTGGGCTTGTTTGTAATTTCGTGGATTTTTAAACCCATGCTCTGTTTTATGACTTTGCCTTTGGATTTTATATTGCTTGCCTTAAATTTTTTTTATTAGTTTAGGCAATTCCTTGGCCTTGCGTGCTCCTCAGAGCTTTATTTGGCTACAGAGCATGTTTTGTAAAAAATAAATCTTATCTTAGTTACCATTGTTAAACATAAGGATAAGAGCGGTGCCAATGAAAGTCAAAAAAGGCCATTATGAGGCAGAAAAACAAGAATAAACCCATTAGAGATATTGGTAAAACCTGAGGATTATCTACATCAACTGTCTGGAATATCATTAAGAAGAAAGCGCACTGGTTAGCTCAGTAAACAGACTGGTAGACCAGGAAAGAAACCCGCCCTCCATTGCTGATGAAAGAAGAATCCTCAACTATGGTAAAGAAAAATTCCAAGGCCTGTTCGACAGATCAGAGACAGTCTTCATGAGGAAGTTGTGAATGTGTTAGAGATGACTATCCACAGAAGACTTTATGAACAGAATTACAAAGACCACACTTCAATAATAATCTCAAATATACTACTAAGGCAACATAGGAGTTTTTCAAAGCTACAAAAATTCTTGGAAAATTCTTGAATGGCCAAGCCAGTCACCCTATTTACATTCAATTGAGCATACCTTTCATATGCTGAAGAGACAATGTAAGGGATGTGGTAGAAATTTAACATCTTATTAAAGAAAGAAACATCCCCTAACAGGACAGACTAGTTATCAGGCAGGAGAAAAGCTGTTCATTGTATCTTTTAATTACTCCTCAGCAAAATGCCTTGGAGGGAGCATTCTTCAAAAGCAGTCTGTTACAGAATGGTCACAGAAACAAAGAACAGAGATTAATTTTATAAACTACTGAATTTACATACAGTGTCAATAAATTAATATATTTTACTGTAGATGGTTCTTTGGTTTACACTCAAATGATTTATATAAAATAAAAGTCTATTATATTATATTCTTATTATACCTTTGAGTTGCGCCACCACCCTTGAAATTTCTGTGCATAGAATAACTGTCCATTCTCGTTTATAGGACATCACTTTGTCATCCTTCAGTACATTTTGTGTATTACATCAACCTTTCTTCTGGTACACTTTATTTACTTGACCATCTCAGTATTTTTTCCTAAACCAGTTCTTCTATTTCAGTGTACAGTTTGTTGTCCCCTTGACCTTTACCTGGTTTCATGGTGGGCCTGAACAGGTTTCTGATGTTTATTAAGCCTTTATGCTATTTCTTTAAGATGAATGCTATGTTCCCCTAAAATTATTCTTCCACACTGGACAAGCACCCGAAACAAGCATATGAAAATGGCTGCATTAGAGACTTGGCAGAGCAGCACCTGAGAAGATACTCATGTCTGTGAGTTGCAGACTTTCAGCAGTCATTGCATGCAAGAGATGCAATATGAAACTAAACATGGCTGCTTATATAGACCTGCCATTGCTATGTCCTAAATAATATGAAGGGCACTGTATAACTAATACTGCTGCTTAAGCAAGGCAAACACAAGTCATATAAAAGTAGAACCAAAAAGGAAGAAAACAGCAATATCAAGAAATGTTACAAATTGGAGGAGACCATTCAGTCGATCTGTCACTCGAGTCATTCAACAATATCGCTACTGCTGAATGTTTTGGATCTTGCCACTCAAGAGTCCAATTGTGAGCCACAGACCTTGGGACAGTTGGGGGCAAACTTCCATATGGAAAGTGTTCTTTATTGTACAAATTATTAGTGATTCATTTAATTTTCTTTGCCTTTCATTTTCTCAAAATAGTAATCTTTTTAAGAAAAGCAAACTAAACTTCCAGGTGGATGAGTTGTAATGAAAAGACCACAACATTGAATGACTGGAGTATTATATGTTAAAACATCTAGCCTTGAAAGAATTCATATTGAAGTCACAGGTGGATGAAGAATTATCAGTTTCTCCGCAACAGTGCTAGAAGCAGAGCTTTGCACTCAAGAGTCAATAGGTCACTTTAGACATAACATCACGTTTTAAGTAAGCAAGGCTTAGTTTTGCATACCACTTCCTCACCCTAATGACTTTTTCTCTAACCTGCATAGCATACCAATTTCAAGTTCACTAATAGAGAAAAGGTTAACCAATTACAATAATACTGGATAACTGTTTAGCTCCCCTAATACACCACATCTGTTACATTTGAATACCTTTGGGAAAGCTGTGCCCTTTTTGCAGTCATGCATGTAATTAGTTAGTACATAGAATATTCTTAAATGCACTGAACTCATATTCCTTTATGTATTTTTTGGGCTTCAGAAATTATAACACATTTTTCAGCATTAAGAGTATTCACTTAGCTACTCAACCCACCTGCCATAACCTACTGATAAAGACACTGCCTCTACTTATTCACCAAGAAAATGAAATTTCAAGGAATTAAGATGTTTAGCTTCTATCTGTGGGAGTAGCAAGCACACACAATTCACACAGAGCAGGTTATGTTTAGGAGAGCAGGTAAAAGTGAAACTGTTCTGCCACAAGGCTAGTATGAACAAGTTTCAACAGGATGAATCCTGAAATGACCAGCAGAGCCAATTTATAAGTAACTGACTCAATACATTTAAGAATGGAATTAAAGCCCATGAACAATGGAGCTAATGTGCATTACAATCTTCAGATGAATTTCTCATGTATTGAGTCATACCTTCTGTCCATCTTATAAGTCTAGACTCTTATAAGACTTGTGATCGGCAAACCGTTTACTAGACATTTTCCATGGTCTTCAGGCTGTCCCTAGCTAGTCTTCATGTATCATATAACCTAGTTGGTTATTCAGCCAAATTTGGTACAGAGGATAACACTGAGCCCAATTCCAAAAAATGGGGTTTATCCCAATATAAACACTCAAACTGGGCCATTTTAATGGAAGAGTTTTAAAGGACATTGCTAAAAATTCTGACATACGTAACATGGTATTTTACATGTCTCTGAAAAATGTTTGATGGTGCAGCAAGAAAGCTTTTCTAAATCCTTATTAATAAACAAACTGTGTCGTAAATATAGGAAGGACAGTCCTTGGGTGTGTGGGAACTGTTAACATTTGAATTTGATGATTGTATATACTGTATTGTGAAACTGACTTCTCTGTACTATTCTTTTCTCTGCATGTACTGGAGTACAAAAGAAACGCCACTTTGCACCAAAATATGGAGACAGGGCAAGACCAGGAAGAAAAAAAAAAAAAAAGTGGTCACTGACTACAACCGCATGAAGGTATGTGAATGATTTTTATGTTTCATCAATGCCACAATGTTTTCCAAAATGTACTATACAGGTCATAAATTCAATTATTTCAAATGTCATATATACCTATGTCTCTCTTGTTTGTCAGTGCGGCTTTGACATCATGGACCAGAAGGTGCATATTAATTCAGCTTGAGCAGGAACACTCAAGAATAAAACTGAATAAAAAAAATTCAAGTGACAAGATACCAAGTAGGCAGATTCACCAGCGTTTGTGTCAGTTTTTATCCCTCCACATCACAGAATTTCTGGTTCCATTATCTGAAAACTCCACTCACATCTACAGTTATTCCCAGTCACGTACACCACTCACACCCACATCCACAGTTTTCCCAGTCTCAGTCTCGTTCACGCACAAGATCTAACACAGTTTTCAAATAAAGAGGTGGTATAACAGAACAAGTTTGTTATACCAAATCTTTATTTGAAAACTAATAGTGTTAGATCAAGTTTGGGGTACTGTGAACGTGACTGAAAGAATAAAACAAAAAAAAAAGCCAACTTTTACAAGTACCATAACTTTACACTAGCTGTTACAGATGTTACAGATGTATCAAATCAAACGTATGTTTTTTATCATATAGTAGTAATAAAAATTGCAACTCACTACTCAAGATGGTAATTGGATGACCCAGAAATCGAACTGAAAACTACTGCACCAACCAAGCAGATATATCTACCTTGTACACCATAACCAATTTCTTTTTCTTCCGTTATATTCTTGAATAAAAGCACACTTGTTTTTTATACTTGTACCTTTTGTGAAAGTGTTTATTTGATATTTGGACTTCAATCTTCACACATTATACACTTTGTCTACATTTTGTAATTATTACTAAAACATGAATAACATTTCTGTTTTAGGTATGTGTTCAACAATTCCTAACTCGCATTTACTGTCTTCCTACATTTACATAGATTATTGTAGACACGGAACACACGCAAAACGTATGTATTCCAAATGACAATATATTATTTACCCTTTACAATTCCAGGCACCTCACACCCAGATAAAAAGACTTTAGCTCTAAGAATCTTCTCTGCAACTTGAGCTGCGTCAGAGGGGGAATGGGAATGCTTGCTGCTTGTGCTGATCAACACATTTACAAGACAAAAGACGCTGACGGAAAGGTGCAAAGGACTTTAAGGTAGCCCAGGATTATGATTTTTTTCCTAGGCTTCAGGGATTCTAGTGTTAAGGCAGATGCATACACTAGCAAAGAAAGTTGTTTTCTTGCATTTGCAAACATTGCCTTGTATGAAATATCTATGGAAATGTGAGAAAGTTGTCTTCCAGCATTGTCCTCTTTACATGCAGCATTTTCTGTTCACAATGTGCCACATCACATAAAATGTTTTCACACAACTCATAATGCAAAGTATGCAGATAGCACCTAAGTATAAAAAGTAAAAAAACTACAAAAGGTAGACATTTCACTTGTAGCTCGCTCTGTCCACAATGTGCCATCTTGTGTGTTTTCCTTTCCATCCATCTAATGTATGTTGACTGTGTAGTTTGTAATCCAAGTGAGCGAAAGCATTGCAACACAATTTCAGTCGAGCTTATATATGTCTTTTGAGCTCACTGAAATAACAGGAGAACTGACAGACTGTGAACAGTTTTATAATTAATTTGTTATAGCACTTGCCCTTTGCCTACATATCCCACGAAATATGTAAGCATGAGTGTAATTTCTATAATCTATTTATAGAGAATAATATTTATTTTTACTTCATTTATTTTATTATGTGTCCAGTTGATTGAAATCTTTTGTTTTGATTTTCAATAATAAGTATTAAAGCAGATTTGGCAGCACACTCTGGGAAGTTTCTTTTTTTTATTTGGAATTTTTGCAAGGTTTAAATGAAAATATATCCAAAAAATATGTGTTTTGTGCCAAAAAAGTATAGATCTTTACATTCAATTAAGTTGTACTAGGCAATCTATGGTTTTTGAGAGTTGTGCAGTCGATGTGTTTATCAACATGCAGAACTGATGGGCCATTAGTGAGAACAAGAGGATGTAAATGCCACTTAGCACAGCCTGAGTGGTGTTAGTATTGAAAAAATATGTTACAATTCTAGTGTTAATGAAAGTTTAAAAAAACTACTAGATATGGCAAACCCTAAGGTATAACGCAATATTTATAATGTCCTGTAGTGTTGTTAAAATGCGGTATTCCACTCACCTCCCTCTTTAATAAGAATTAGATTATAAGCACACTTTAATTTGGTAAAGATGGTGCAGCTGGTCACCTGATTTAAAAATGGTAATATCAACGGACGGATAATTGTTTTTAATTGTTATTCTTTTATTCTTGATAATCGATCCTCCATATTTTTCTAAAGGAAATAAAAACCAGAACGGTTTAATTAACACATTGTTTTGATTTTCCTAGATGTGCTTTTCCATTTCTAAAGATTCAGGTTGAGACAAAGCATATATTTTGCCCTCGGTAACAGGGCTCCTGGCAGGAGGTCAATTGAACAATCATATTTTCTGTATGGATGTAACACTTGAGATTTGTGTTTGTTTAAAACATTTGTGCATTCTTGACAGTAATTAGGCAATAATTCTACAGCCAAACAAGGAACCACAGAAAGGATGAAGCCTTGTAGGACAGTGACAGTGGGACATGTCTTGAAAGCCAACAATATCCTAATATAAGGTGTTTCAGGGAACTTTGGATAACAAAAAAAAGGCAGTTCTTGTTAATATTAAAGGAGGTTTTGTAAATTCTAACATTCTAGCCCCAATGGGATTATCATCTACAGAAGCCACAAATGGCATGCCTTATGTTTCAAAGGAATAGGAATTCCCAATTCTTAAATATGACTGAGCTAGTGAATGTCTCTAACTTAGCAAATAGCTCATGGGATTGAATAATGGCCACATCGGCAGAATTATCCTGAGGGGTTTGACTATAAACACCCACCCTACCAATCCTAAAGTAGGCAGAGCTTTTTAGTTTTGCTGCAACTTTGTCAAATTATCCTCCCTCAGATCAACGGAATATGAAGCATTCTTTAAAGAGAACTAAGGAAACCTTCTATAGATTTTGGTTCTTCTACAAACCCAAATCAGAAAAAGTTAGGACAGTACATAAAATGCAAATTAAAAAAAATGCAGTGATTCTTAAATTTACTTTGACTTTTATTTTTTTGCAAACAACATGAAGCCAAGATATTTGATGTTTTGTCTAGTCAAACTTCATTCTTTGTGTTAATATACATTCATTTTTGCATTTCAGGTCTGCAACCCATTGCAAAAAAAAGTTGGGATGGGGCAAATTAGGGCCAGTAATGAGGTAAAATAATTAAATGATGATATGATTTCAAAAAGGCGATGCCCACAGGTGATTGTAATCATGATTTGGTACAAAAGCAGTATCCACGAAAGGCTTAGTCTTTAAGGAACAAAGATGGGCAGAGGATCTCCAGTTTGTCAACTAATGTGTGAGAAATTTATTGAAATATTTAAAAACAATGTTCCTCTAAGAAACATTAGAGGGACAGAAATGTCACTATGCACTCAGGATCAAAAACGAAAAGGATCATCCAGACTGTTATCAGCAGCAAGTCCAAAAGCCAGTGTCTGACATTGTATGCAGTTGTGCCAGTGCACTTGGCAAAGGTAATTTATACTTCTGTGATGGAAACATTAATGCAAAAAAAGTACATTGAGATTTCAGAGCAACATATGCTGCCTTCAAGCCGACATCTTTTCCAGGGACATCCATGCATTTTTCAACAAAAAAATGCCAAACCGCATTCTGCACACATTACAAAGGCATGGCTGTGGAAGAAGAGGGTACGAGTACTGGATTGGCCTGCCTGCAGTCCTCACCTGCCCCCAATAGAAAATGTGTGGAGAATTTCAAAATGAAAATTGCAACAATGATGACCCCACACTTGCACACCTTAAGACGTGTTTGCAAGAAGAATGGGGCAAAATATCCTTAGTGCCAAAACTTAGTGTTTTGAGAAGAAATGCCAACATAGAAACTGGTGAATGTTTTATGAACTTTTTTTTGGAATGTGTTGCAGGCCTGAAATGCAGGAACAAATTCATACTAAAAATGAAATGAAGTTGACCAGACAAAACATTAAATATATTGGGTTCATATTGTCTGCAATTAATTTTTTTTTTGCATTTTTCCTACTGTCCCAACTTTTTATGATTTGGGGTTGTAAGTACATGTAGACAAACCAAGTAAACATGTAAACATTTTGTAACCATTAAACTTGTCAATCATACAGTATACTAATGGAAATGTGTTTTCTTTATCGTGGTTCCTGTTGTAGCATTATAGTTTCTCAGAATGAACACTGTTATACTCTCCCCTCTTCAAGTTGACATCCTTATTTTAACCAAAACTGGAATTATCCCAAGTGTCCCATTATGATACTCCAGGGTTGCCAACAGCCTGACATCACCAATTTCCTTGGACATCGATAGCCATGTACCGAGGATAGACTAATGCAATGAGGGCACAAACAAACCACAAGTTGGTGCAAAAGTGCTTTGTGCAGTTTATTCCAAGTAATCCAAACAGTGCCTAATAAAGTGCACTGCAGTTCTTCAAACAAATTAGCTCTGTAAGAGCCATTTTCCTAGTTCTATAAAATGCATGAATATTTATTAGATGATAATGCATAAAATATGGGAGGTTCCTATAACCCCCGTGAATAGAATTAAGTTGGTATTTTCCTGTCATTTCTTAACAGTTTTTGAGTAAAAATGTTCGTTAGTTAGAGTCTAGCCTTGCCTTGTGTAAGGTACAGAGGCATATGGTTTTTTAACCGTGTCCTTGTTTGTGCTCACGTTTGTGCTTGCGCACGTGAATGTGCCTCGGTACATGTCAATGTGCCAACGGCCTACGGGCCTTTTGAGTGTGAAGTAACACGTAAAATAAAAGATTTAAGAGTTGAACCGTATGTTTAAGGCATACAGAAGAAGAAATAAAGAACCTTTAAGTATAGAAAGAAAGAACTTTTAAGTACAGAAATAACCAAAGCTTCTTAAGAAAAACTAAGTCTATAGAAGATACATTTTTTCCTTTTTTTTCCTTTATTCAATGTGTGTAACTATTTTTCTTTTTATTCTTGTGTGGATTATTTGCTTTTAACTTTCACTAAATATTTTAAAACGAACTTTTGGACTGTGAGATTTCTTTGACACGCGTCTTACCCGTGCCTGACTTCGCCTTACACATTGGCAGCTACAAGCTCTTAATTTTTTGTGTTGACACTGTGGTACCCTCAAAAAAGTGCATCGTTTTCCAAACAGCAAGCCATGAATTACCAAGGAGATAAAAAGTCTCCTGAATAAGAAAACGAGAACATTCAAATCCAGTGACAAAGATGTTGTGAAGGATGCACAGTAAATGCTGAAGAAAAAAACTGAGTGAAAGAAAGGAAGCTTACAAAGCTAAAATAGAAACAAAAACACTCAGAATAACATGAAGGATGTCTGGAAAGGACTCGGCATAATTACTGGACTCAGGCAATCCAGGGCTCAGGTGCTAGAAGGTGATGTAGGCAAAGTTAACATCTTAAAACAATTTTTTATTAGATTTTCCCTCCTACTGCCACCTTCTTCCAGCACCCAATCTCTCTATACCATCACCTACTACATTAATAAATCCTAACCGCTTCAACTGGAATGTTCAGTGATGAGTCCACTTCTAACTATGAGCTGTCCATAATTAACAATCAAGTGAGGAGACGATTGAAGAGGCCACACAGGAAAGCTGCTAGACCAGATGGAGTCAGTCCTTGAGTTCTTAAGGCCTGTGCGGTATTCTCTGCCACCTATTCATTCTGCCCCTAAAGTTCCAAAAGGTGCCGCTGCTGAGGAAAACATCCTGCATTGTTCCAGTTCCAAAGAAGGCAGGTGCATCATCACCTAAAGACTACAGACCAGTGGCGCTTACATTTTACATTATAAAGACCTTTGAGAGATTAGCCCTGGACTGTATAAGTCCTCTTGTTGTAGGTGTCCTCTGCCCACTGTAGTGGAGAATGCAATTATCTTATCTTCTCCACAAGACTTATTCTCACCTGGATGATGCTGGCAATGCTGTGAAGATTAGGCTTCTTTGATTTCTCTAGAACCTTCAGTACAATCCAGCCCTCCCTGCTAAGGGGTAGGTTCAGAGATATGCAGGTGGATGAGCCTATGGACTATCTGTCTGACAGAGCCAAGTTTGTGAGACTCAAGGACTGTGTCTATGATATGGATGTGAGTAACACTTGTGCACCACATGGAATAGTCTTGTCTGCTTTTCTCTTCACTCTGTACACCTACGACTACAATTATAACACCAGATCATATCACTTGCAGAAATTCTCAGATGATTCCTCAGTAATAGGGTGCATTGATAAGGGGGATGAGAATAGTATTATTTTACTATTGGGAGAAAATACAATATGGACTATTATTATATATTTTCCTTTTGTCTCTTGTTGACAAAAAGGGCAAAGGGGAAAAATGGTGTAATAATTTAAATTTAATATATTATTAATTTTTGGCATTTTTTTAACAAACTGTATAGCTTTTAATATCTTATCACTTCGTAATGAATGTCATATTAAATTTAAACAATGTAACAAGAACAAAGCAACGTTAGTTATGCTATAAAATCCTGTCACTTATAAGAAAAGGTGGCAATGAATGCCATGATTTAAATGTTGTTTATTTTCAATGGATAGTTGAGGTCAGGGGTCAGCAAACTATGACACGCAAGCCAACTGTGGTCCAAAAAAACTTTTTATTGGCCTGCGTTTGTGTCATTTCTTCCTTGCCCCTATTGCATGTCACCTACTGCAGTTTCATTTCTCGTCATTGCTGCGTTCATTTGAGGTCATTATCAGTATAAAATACAAGTTAAACTTGAACATACCCTTACAGTGAACCATTCATCTAGTGACTATAGTTTATTTATGTTGGTACTATAGGCCTAGTGCACATTGCTAGTCTGTGGATTGCTTTGTCCAAATTAACCCAAAACATTGGCAGCTTAGCAGCTGAGAAGCAAGCACACACATATCACTAACGGTGTTGTGGTGGATCACGTTGTCTGGCCCCCAAAGGCGAGTTGAGTTTTATTTCTGGTTTGCCGACCCCTGGTTTAGGTTATAATGCTTTACCAATTTGTAATGATCATGTAAAATATTTTTTTTGGAGAATTCCGTATCATTAGATATATGCTACAAAAAAAAGACCCTTTCTCATTGAACAGGAATTTCATGAACTCTCAATTCACAACACAACATGCTTATCTGAAATATACCAAATATGACTTCCTGAATCCACTTTGGTTGAACAGGAACTGGCTCAGATAAGCTGAATGTAAGCGAGGCTTCTTGTCTTTCTTTAAAATAATAACCTGACTGGATTTCATTTAAGTTACAAATTGTGTCTTTTAAAATAATTTTAATTATTTAACATAGTATTTTATGCCAGTGTTTATTGTACTAAGATTACACAGCATAAAAAATATTCCTGGCACAGCTGCATAGTTGTATTCTATAATGTGATAGTTTTGTCTAAATTGTGCGCTTCACATAATGTATTTTTACTTATCACTGTTATCATTTGTTTGATTCAGGTAAATGTTCCCGGTGAGAAAGATCCTTTATTTATTTATTATGAAATAACTCTTTAATATGAAAAATATTTCTAAAAACAAAAAGATTGCTTTATTTCAGTTACTGTCTTTGTGCTGGGTGGTCTTTTGGCAAAAAAGAAAGGAAATCCAACTTAGATTATGATCTGAAAAAAATAATGCAACATCTAAATTAATTAAAAACAAATTTGTAGATTTCAGCGATAACTACATAGCTTTTAGGCAGATTCTTATTAACTAAAACTAAATATTCTAATTTGATGAAAGGCAGTTGTTCTTGGAAAGGAAAGGTCTTTGTTTTTTAGTTTGTATTTGTCTTTTTATTGAAGTCTAAAATTATAAATGCATTTTTCACATGGGCTTGATGAACTTCTTTCTCCAATTACTATATGTCTTTCTTTATAACATTAAAAGATGGTCACATACTCCATTTTATCTGTGGAACACAAGAAAGTTACCCTTTTTTTTTGCTTAAATATGTCCTGTTGCTAAGATAACCTTTCTCTTTTCACTGTACTCTATGAAGCCCCACAGTCTTGAATCCGCAATACTATTTATATCCTCTTTGAAAGTCATCACACTCTCAAGAACCTTTCAGAGTTAATGCTATGTTTGCAATAATAAAAATATTATTTTCCAGTATTCTATTTAACATAGCAATACAGTATTTGGTGGCAATTCATTATTTTCCACAAGCTTACCATTGTAATTATAATAAAAATTACATTAACTAAAAGTTAGAAAATAGTTACATTAAATATTAAACAACAATGATGATGACACGGTTATATATCCAGAGTACATGCAATGTTTTGCACTCAAAAAAGTGTAATATGTCTGCAACAAAAGATTACTATAAATGTCCTTATAACAAAACAATCAGTGAATGTTAGGATGATTTGCTGACAATGTGCCAATCTTATGGCCTGGATGTAGATGCCATTCCATAATTTGTTGATGCTTGACTGAATACCTCAATACGATTTGGCAGGCAGTAGAAGAGAAAACAGTTTTTGACTGGAGTCATTAGGAATAGGCCTATATGTTTAACTTAGTAGTGATCCTGGTTTTATGGTAGCTTACAGCCGGTAATAAACTGTTCTGATTTCACTACCACGTTCTTTCGCACTTTGCACTCCAGGGTGGAGCGGCTAACATGCCAGGCAATGTCAAATCTTCAAGGATACTCTCAGTTCAGCTATTGTACAACATGACCAAGATATGTGATTGAATGTTCGGTCTTCTTTTAACCAGCAGAGAAAGAACACATATTGGTGTTATGGTGGTATGGTGAGACTATACTAAGTCGTCTGTTATATTAACTTTCAGAAACCTAAAAATACTGATAGTGCTGTGCTGTTGATATAAATAAGCTTAATCTTCTTTCAGATTCTTCCTATACTCTTACAGATGTTGACAGAGATGCTGTTACTCTAACGCCATACTGCACACTTCTCACCATCTGTTATCTGATCATTGGGATATCATGTGACAGTACGGGTTGCCACCACACTCCCACTTCCATTTTGGGAGCCTCTTGAACCCGACACCATTGATAGCCATGACTGGGATGAGCATGGCAGATGAGGACAAACGCACACATAGCAAGGGATAGGTGCATAAGATGCTCACTGCTTTTATTGAAAACAATTCAAAACTCAAAACAGTGTCCAAAAATTGTGTAGTGCAAAAATTTCAACAATAAATAATCCCATAAAAATATGTTCAGTGGAGGTTAAAACACTCAAATAAATAATCCTTTAAAATGAACGAAGGTTAAAAACACGGCAGGAAACTGTCCTTAAAATCCATGAACCTGGGTGCTCTCCATTAAAGCTGACGTCTTCTTGACTTAACCCTAATGGGTCCTTGAAGCCAAGAAGTTGCCTAAACTGCAGTTCAGTCACCCTTCCACACTGCTCCTAGGCTCAGGCCCTTGTAGCCCTCTCTGCCTCCCGCCAAGACACTCCATCAAGCCTCCGACTCCCGCTGTGAGGCTTGCACATCTGTGGTCCATGGCACCACCCACAGAATGCCTCTGAGCCTCTTACTCCCCTGCAGCCATGCTGCCTTTCTTTGGCGTGTTTGGTCCAACTCAGCAGCGTTTCGGCTACTGCAGCTCCCAGGTCACTCAGCTGCAGTGGCCATCAGCCCCTGAGTGTCATTCACATGCTTTGCTTGGGACTTTCCTCCCGGGCTGCCTGTTCACTCTCACTCGTACACATGTACCAGCTCCCTCTGTCTCCTGCCTTCTCTCTCCCTCTCCTTTCATTAACCTCCTCTCTTCATTCTTTTCACTCTTTTTTTCCGATCGGCCTTTTCATCTTTCCCTTCCTTTTCATTCCCTCTCTCTAACACTTTCCTTTTAAGATGGGGGCGTGGCACAGCTGTGTCAATCAATTGTTCCCGCCACCAATTTGGGTCACAGAGATCCTGCACCTGTGTGCTAAGAGCAGGGCTGTTCACTCCTGCAATCGCACACGAGAACCGCTCTCGCCACACTATCACGCCCACCCAAAGACGCGAGTGCAGCAATTTAAAAACAGTCCCCTGCTTCTTAGCCATGGACCTGCCTTTCCACATATCATCTTCCCACTTAGTGATGGTGTTAAAGTTTTAGATAGAAACATAATCATTATAAATAAAGAGTTAGAATAGAGGACATGTTTGTGCGTACTCTCACCACCTCCTGACATCTGTTATGTATCAAGGATCCAATTATGAAGGGGGGTTTTCAATCCCTGGTCCTAAAGCTTGAAGACAAACTTTGAGGGCAATCTGAGTTATATTCAGTAACACTATTATCACATACTGTATGTTCTTTTTTTTTTCCAGGTGTCAGAAGGCTGTATAAAGAGCAGTGGCCATGGCATGACAGAGGTGTTGAGCTGTTCTAGTGACATATACATTGCAGTTGGTCCCGAGAGTCAGCCAGAGATTGGAAAATGAAGCTGCTCATAATGACTGATGTAAGAGGAGCAGGTCAGTAGTCATTTACTTTGGATTTCTTCAGAATAGGTACAATGATGATTAAGCTGGAGGAAGTAGTGGAATGAGCAAGGGGTACACTGAACATGTCTATGAACCTTTAAATGGCCTTTCCCCAGACTACCTCAGTAACCTCGTCCATCACTGTGTTTCTACCAATCTGATTGTGCCCCAAACTAATCTGGGCTCTTTAGGTGACAGTGACTTCAGTTCCATTGCACCCAGACTTTGTAATGACGTCCCTAAATTAATAAGATCTACTGATACAAGGCATTCTTAAAAAAAGAAAAAAAAGATTTTAACTTACCCTGACTCTCTCTCCCTTCTTTCAGTTTACACTCTTTGTCCAGATGATCAGGATGATTTGTATTTGTATCACAAATTATATGTATTATTTGTTAATAGATTTCTTGTTTTATTTGTTCTTTGTGTTTTATTGGGATTTTTTATCATTTATTCTATTTCAATGTTTTGTTTGTCATGTATTTATCTTTATTTATTGCTACATGGGGATTGCTTTTAATCCAAAACTATTTCTGAATTTCTATAAACCAATATGAGCATTGGAAAGGTACTATCTATATAAAATGTATTCTTCTTCTTATTATTATTATTAGCTGCTTGGAGTATGCCTTAAGAACAAGGTTGGAGATTGCATAAGGGTGAGAAAACTTGTGTGAATAATTTTTCCTCTCTGGACACTATAAGTAGATTTTCATCCAGGGTTACTGGGATCAAAACTGGCTGCTTCTGTATTATTGACCTCAATGTGAGCTTGAAGAAATGTCAAATCAGCATTACCACTGTTACATGTAACCTCTTACCAGTCTCACTGTCCATACTGGCTGCTCATTGACTGGGAATGTCTTTTATTTTCACTCTTTTACTTCAACACACATTACCACCAATACAGGATTACACAAAGCATATTTTATGCCCTTAAGGGACCACAGCTAGAAAAGGAATTAACAGTCATTGCTCTCAGCAATTCTAGTAATCAATGATGGAACATTACATTTAAGGTTTACAATTAAAATTATATTTATCTGCATAATAGCCTAAGGCAGCAAATATAAGCAATGCAAACAAATATGCAACCTAGGTGGATTCATTTGCTCCCAGATGACATTTCCCAGATGGCAGTTCCTTTCTTACAGATTATATATCTGCACTCAAAAGGCAAAAAGATAGATTTTTTGTGGAGACAGAGCTCCTTGGAAAGTGCCCAGCAGTTAAACAGATAGCATGCTCCTTTTAAATGTTTGTGGCTTTTCCCAAAGTATCAGAAAGTCAACAAAACACAAACTGAACTAAAGCTGGGCTAAACTAAAAACTGAACTGTAAAGCTGATGTATGTCTGGAAAACGTTTAAATAAAAGGTGGCCACTGTCTCTTTCCCCTTTTAGCTGAAATTATATGCACTTACCTGCCTTACTGTTCTCTATCACTTTTATAGTTTCTGAAAACAAAGGAAAGGAATTGAAGAAGCTCACAGACAAATCCCAATCTGCACTAAGGTGCTAACAGACTAGCTATACAAAACATTTTAAAGTCCTGCTTTGTCTTTCAGTTTTCCCACAATACACTTCACTTCCTGTTCATACTGACAGTCCTCTCAGGTCTCGACCAAAATCTGTCATTTGAAAAGGTTAAAGCATCTTCCGTGCAAGCTGGATTATGCTTTATAGTCTGTTATAATGCGCATTTCATTCCACATATTCAGGTTATTGCAGCTGTGATAATATGACTAAAATTGAGCTCTCTGTTTATCTATTTTATGGCTTTTCTGAAATCATAAAAACAATTTCTAAAACTACTCATGTCTCCAAAGTTGAAACCAGCTGTTTTTAGCTGTATTTACATTTACCACTTTTGCAATTTGTTCCTGTTTTTTCATTAGAGTAAGAGTCCAAATTAAAAAAAAAAAAAAAGTGTTGACACTGGGGGTTCAATCTTGTATGCCTTTTTTTCCTTTGTATTGCTAATTTTCATTTAAGTAAATTGTGCATCTGATATATAATTATTATTTGTTTGATTGAGCTGTATGCTATTATAATGTTCTGCTTTTTCGAAAATTAAATAAAATTGTATAAAACCAGGGCTTAATGTATGTATCCTCTTGCTTACAGTCCTGTAATAATGTCCCTGGGCACATATTTATCGTCTCTCCTGTTTATAAGATAATGTATTGATCAATATCATTCTGCATATTGTGTAAAATGATGCTGATGAA
Source organism: Polypterus bichir lapradei (assembly GCA_026402145.1). Lineage (NCBI taxonomy): Eukaryota > Metazoa > Chordata > Cladistia > Polypteriformes > Polypteridae > Polypterus > Polypterus bichir. The sequence goes on along the minus strand of JANRMT010062849.1, from coordinate 481,381 downwards.
AATGCATTTTTTTATTTGCATTTTTTAGATATAATTTGCCCCATGTAGTTCTCGTTCCTGCCTTAGGCACATTGCTACTGGGATGGTCTCCAGCCCCTTGACCAAAACCTGATTTGAGCAGGACCCTTCTCTTAACTTGGACTCTATGAACATTCCAGAGTGCCTTTCTGTGCTGCTGTCTCCATATATAACTGTGTGCAAATGTCTCTGTGATTTTGAGACCACTTAACAGGAATGAAATGCGTTATGCTTGAGTGGTTAATGATGTTATTAACTTGTGTAATAGGTGAGCGTTACAGCTTAATGTTACAAGACCTAAGTAAATTATTAATTTTGGAAGTAACACTGTTCACCCACAAGAGACAAGCATTAAAAACTTAAAACCAGGCTATAGAACTTGTTGAAAATTTTAACAACCATAGACTGAAAATTGACTCTGGGAATAGAACCAATGTGCAATAAGTGACAACAGTGCCTCTTCTATCAAAAAGAGTTAGTCTCTTTTACTTATTATTATTAACCCTGTGATAATATGAATCACATACAGTAAAGGCATTCCAGCCTATGCTGGCAGTGTTGGGTGTGGAATCCGTTCAGCATGTTCAGCCAGTCCTTCACAGGACCCACTCTCATACACACACACACATCCATGCGCACACATACATAGAACCATTTGAAATTTTGAATTAATGTAAACTTCATGCATTTGGTCAAAACCCATATAGACAGTGGAAGAATGTGCAGCTTTTATGTAGGCAATAGTAAGGTGTGCAGTTTGAACCCAGGACATTAGATTGGTGAGACAGCAGCACAAACCAGTGGTGCCCTTCAATCTTTTAGTTACACCTAAATAAACAAAAAACTTGTTCTTTGTTATTTTTCTTTACACTTACTTAAACTCAGCAGAAAAGTTTTTTTTTTACTTTCAATACTGAATCTGCCATTTCATTTTATATACAGCTCACTCCACACTGACAAGTTCAGAGTGTCGTGCACTTTTAAATATATAGTTAGAAAAGACTCATTGAAACACAGGACATAGTATAGTTGTCACAAATCCATCCAGTCAGTAAAAGAGAAACAAAAACAATATTTTTTTCTTTTAAACCACCTTTCAATTGCTTGTTATTTTTTTTCTCAGTGGCAGAGGTCAACTACAAAAGCAGTATAGAAAGTCTTTATTCAAAAAAAAAGTCTTTATAGTAACACACAAATAGTATATGAAGGAAGTAGCAGAACTTGGAGTTAAGGGGAAGCAAAGTTTGAAATGGAAAAGGCACAAAAAGTGATCAGAGACCTGTCAGGGTCTCTGCACAGAACATAACAGTTGCCCACAAGAGGGATCAAAACCAAGCCTAAAAGTAGATGGTGGACTCTGTAAGGAAACAGTCACTGCTATAAAAGCAAGCAGGTAGACTGGCAGCTGGAGCTATGAGGAATTACTCAAATATGAAGATAAAAAAATGGACTGGAACTGAATGGCTGGAACTGGGAACTAGTTCCCAGTACACAATTGTCAAGGATTAGCCACATGGAAAAGCAGGACATAATGACTGCTGGGTGGACACATCAAGCAGTGGGACAGACTAACAACAACAAGGACAAAATTAGGTTAGGGTTAAGCTGAGGGTAGGGGATAATAACATTACTGCTAGGGCTCTGGCACACTACTCTCCTATTTAACAATTAAGTATTTTTGTTTTATAATTAATTATCTGGGAAAAATAAGTTAAAAGAAAAACAAACCCTAATTATAAAACTCAAATTTTATTAAATTCAATGAAAGTAAAAAAGGCCTAAAAAACAATTACCCTATTTTTCATTTAGTCCATATGGGTAGTATGTTTGTAAACCCCTAATCCATTAGGTCTTTTTTCGTAAACATTGTGTTTTATTCCATTTTGCATTCTGTTCTAGTCCAAACATTACTGGTTGATGAGTCAGATCACTAAAATCTATATATATAAAATTCTTTTCGCCTTTGAAATGGAAATTCCATATGATCACGCGAAATGGAAATTACATATGACCACAGAACATATTATAATACAGGAACTAATCACTTTGTTTGTGGATGCCATTCTTATATCGTGTTTATGAATTGTTATTATTTGTGTGAGTTACTTTACTGATATTGAAAAGAAGTAAACACAAACACGGCGAACTATCCCATAGAAGTGCGCCCCACGTTGCCCTCTCCCAGCCCTCCTCTCTGGACTCCAGCGCTGAGCCGTTCGCTGCCAGGTGTGTTCTGACAGAGAAGTTTTATTTATTCGTCCACGTGACTGTCGCGGAAACTGCTACATTATAACTTTTTTTTAATTGGCAGTACTTGATAGTAGAAGAGATGAGAAAAACAACTTTACGTCTTTCTACTTTTTAACTGCGCCGAGCTGTAAACAATGTGAAGACGACACCGCCTTCAGTGGCGAGGGGTTGTGAAAACAAAGTGGACGCTCGGAGGCGCGGAATGTCGGGCTACTCTGCCGGGTCGAGAGCTTCGCAGTTTCGGGCGCCGTCCTCTCTTCTCGCACTGTTTGTGACACTTCAAGTGCCCCATCGACTCCTGGGAGAGTGGAAATCATTGCGAATGAGTGTGATCGCCGCAATCGAAGCAAAACTCTCTTTGTAAATTGAGCTTAGGTCACTAAAACCCTGCAACATTCAAGGTTGCTTTTGTGATAAATTCTTCTAAGAAGATGGGGGGTTTACATCTAAGAAGATGTACCGACCTCTTCACATTAAGTTTTGGACTTGGGAATTGTTTGGAACATCTGCCCGTTAAGCACGGAAGGGCAGCGTCCACATTTCTCAAAATAATTTTTCTCTTATATCACAGGTACAAGGTTGTCAGGCAGAAATTTGTAGGATCTCATAGAAAATGTAATTTCTATACCACAGCGGTCATGTAGCACCTTTCAGAAGGGATCTGCTACCGAGAGATGATCCAAATACATTTAAGCTGCTGTTAGTGCTGCTTACCTGTTATGTTATAGCGCCTTTAAAATGTACTTTACCCGAAAGCACTCCAGTACTGCTCAATGTATCTTTACTTCTTAAATGTTAATGTTTTACTGTTTAATAATTTATATACTACATTTTATTTTTTTCCCTTGCACTCAGTGAGCGAAGCCACTGGGTAATCAGCTAGTGTTTATATAAAACTGCATGTTTGATTTGATTGTCAATAAACCGTAAATGCTTTATAAAACAGGCCTTCAATGAATTTTTGGTCTCCCCCACATATCTTTTACCACAAGTCGTACATTGAATTGCATAAATACAATTAAAGGAGTGCCACTGAAAAGTTTGAAATATTGGGATCTCTATTTTCAAAGGTTTGTTACAAATTATTTATTTTTTAAAAAAGAAATTGACCAAGCAGTTTTATTTTCTTTCTTTTTGATGGTGCATGATGCATGAACTAATAGATCCTGTAATTTTGGGTTTTTCCTGTAAGCTTTGATTAATTTAAAATTTTGGATATTTTGGAAATTCTGTTGCAGTACTCTAACTGTACCCTGTGCTAATTCTGAAAATGTGAAAATTATCGGAAATTTATTTTGATAAATTGAAACTGAATTAATAGTCTAAATAGAATTTAGTGAAATTTCTGGGGGAAAAGTATCAATCCCTCCCTCAATTATGCCCTCCCATCTTAATAATTTGTCCCCATCCCCCCCATCCATGCCAACCTGAAGCTGTTCCCACCCCATCCAATTCTGCCCTCTACTGTCAGAGATTTAAATTAAAGACCATTAAGGTGATATTTTGCCAATATTTATTGATTTTCAAATAAGTATAAATACAATAACCAGAATGTATGCAATTGGTTTTCTCTGAAAAAGATAAGGAAATTGTCAAACTATTACTTTTACAATCAAGTACATTTAAGGGAAGGACAGGATATACTTTTGACAATTAGGGATAAAATCTATGTTAAAATTAGGAACTTGATTAACCTTAGGGGAGGGATAGGTCATAATTTTCTAAATTAGGGGTAAAATCCAAATTATGACTAGGACAGTGATTAACATCAAGGGTGGCAAAATTAGGTTAAGATTAGGCTTAGGGTTAGATCCTCTCAGCCTGCTCAGGAAAACTGCACCACCATCTCATAACAAGTGCAGATGTACAGAAACTTGGTAACTTATTAATAAGACATGTCCAGCTGTACAATAAATAAATAAAATGCACAAGAAAAACAAGAGGAATGGTCAATTGGCAGCTTGTGCTCTACTATCAATTTGTAAACACTTAAAGCAATTATAAAATATCTTTTTTAAAGGTGCAGAAAAAAAAAATAAAGAAGCTAAAGCAAACAGTTAACTATGCCATGCATGAGTAAGCACTTGTGTCTGTGTATGGAAGAAGGCAATTATACTCTCACTCACTTAGGGTGTGAAAATGCTGCTGCAGGAAGGAGCAGATCTTTTCACCAAAGAATGGAACATGCCTTGTAACATTTAGAAAACACACAAAAAGTCAAGTCAAGTTGGGGACATGCACTGGTACAGTAAGTTGCCGCACCCACCACACGATGAAACAGCTGAGAATTCCGGTTGGAAGCCCCTCAGGCAGACATGCGGTCCAGTCCCACCCTCCGAAAATGACCTTCTATCTGCCGCAGCCAGGTGTTATGTGGGCGTCTCCATGGTCTGGTCTAGCCACTTGGGACCCCAACGATGAGAATCCTGCAAGCCGGATCATCCTCAGGGAATCGCGCCACATGGCCATAGTGCCGTAACTGATGCTCCCTTACAATGCAGGCAAGGTGCCTCATTCGGGACTCCATGGGCAACCACTCATTCGACACAAAGTCAAACCAGCGGTACCTAAGGATTCTCGGAAGAGACACAATAACACAACAACAGCATTTATTTCTATAGCACATTTTCATACAAATGATGAAGCTCAAAGTGCTTTACAAGATGTCACAGAAGTGACAAGCAAAGAAATACAAATTAAAATTAGACAGGTATAATAATGCATAAACAGTATACCAAAATATTGCACACTTAACATAAGATAGATATGTAAGAGAAACAGAGTCCTAAAATATAGAATTGTGTTTTTTTTTAATGGTTCAGTAAAAAGATCTGCTGACAAGGGTGGACAGAAAAAAAACTCCAGTTAATCTGAAGAAAAAAATAAAATGTGCAGGGGTTCCAGGCCAAAACACCATCCAGCCTCCACTGGGCATTCTAACCAGGATAAATATTCTTAAGTAGGTCTTTATTAATTTTTAGTAACATTTTAGTTTAGGTACTGCAAAAAGGCATCCATTACTCATTTATTCTTATGTAACATGCCCTTAACAAAATCTTGTTTTGGTCTTCATAACACTTATAAAATATCAATGGAGAGGATTTTTTATCTCTGTGCAGTGTGGCATATTGATGTGATGGCAAAATGACTTGTTAATATGAAGGATTCACAGATCTAATACTAAATATGTAATATCAAGAGAAATGTCTCTCTGTTAAGCTCTTTAGACCACCTCAGTGTGAATGTTTGTTAGTAGGTCACATTGCAGAGATGAATAAACACTTTACTTGGTTTAAAATTGGTTTGAATCCTACCTGGCAGGGAGAAAATTCTTTGTTAATTGTGGTAATCACAACTCAAAGACGCATGATATTCTATATGGGGTTCCACAAGGCTCTATCCTGGGTCCGCTTCTTTTCTCAATCTACATGCTTCCGTTAGGTCAGATTATCTCAAGTTACAACGTGAGCTACCACAGCTATGCTGATGACACACAGCTGTACTTATCAGTAGCACCTGATGACACCGACTCTCTCGAATCAATAACACAATGTCTTACTGGTATTTCTGAATGGATGAATAGTAATTTTCTCAAGTTAAATAAAGAGAAAACTGAAATTGTATTGATTGGCAAAAACGGATTAAGTGAGGTTATCAAAAATAATCTTGACGCATTAGGATTAGAAGTTAAGACCGAAGTAAAAAACTTAGGGGTAACCGTTGACTGTAACCTGAATTTTAAATCACATATTCTTCAAACCACTAGGACAGCATTTTTTCACTTAAGAAATATAGCAAAAGTTAGACCTCTTATATCATTGAAAGATGCTGAGAAATTAATTCACGCTTTTGTTTTTAGTCGATTAGATTACTGTAACGCACTCCTCTCAGGACTACCCAAAAAAGACATAAATCATTTGCAACGAGTGCAGAATGCAGCTGCTAGAATCCTAACTCGGAAAAGAAAATCTGAACACATCTCTCCAGTCTTAATGTCACTACACTGGTTACCTGTGTCTTTCAGAATTGACTTTAAAATTCTGCTTATAGTTTACAAAGCCTTAAATAATCTCGCTCCATCTTATATATCGGAATGTCTGACACCCTATATTCCAAATCGTAATCTTAGATCATCAAATGAGTGTCTCCTTACAATTCCAAAAGCTAAACTTAAAAGAAGTGGTGAGGCGGCCTTCTGCTGCTATGCACCTAAAATCTGGAATAGCCTGCCAATAGGAATTCGCCAGGCTAATACAGTAGAGCACTTTAAAACTCTGCTGAAAACACATTACTTTAACATGGCCTTTTCATAACTTCACTTTATCTTAATCCTGATACTCTGTATGTTCAATTCATTATAATAACTATTCATGGTGGCACTAAAATCCGTACTGACCCCTACTCTCTCTTCTGTTTCTTTTTTCGGTTTTTCTGTGGTGGCGGCCTGCGCCACCACCAACTTACTCAAAGCACCATGATGTCCCAGCATTGATGGACTAAAAGCCAGAAGTCCACGTGATCATCATCATCATCATCAAGTCCTTCCGTGAAAACCATAAATACAAAGAGGACTGTTTCATTTATGTTAGGTAGATTGCCCAGAGGGGACTGGGCGGTCTCATGGCCTGGAATCCCTGCAGATTTTATTTTTTTTCTCCGGCCGTCTGGAGTTTTTTTTTTGTTTTTTCTGTCCCCCCTGGCCATTGGACCTTACACTTATTCTATGTTAATTAATGTTGACTTATTTTATTTTCTTACTGTGTCTCTTATTTTTCTATTCTTCATTATGTAAAGCAGTTTGAGCTACATTTTTTTGTATGAAAATGTGCTATATAAATAAATGTTGTTGTTGTTATTGTTACTGATGCTTTGTATGTGTTGCAGAGACACACAGAAGTGTTTGTTAAGGTCTTGCTACACAATAATAAGTGAGTAATAGATGCATTTTTGCAGTACCTAAAGTGTTACCTTATTTTTTACCTTCGTCTTAGAAGATTTGACCCAGTGGGTCCCGCGGTAGGTTGGGGTATCTGCTTTCATTCAAACATTCAGGATGGTTTTAGGCTATTTGTTGCATTTCTATCATTACACAGTTTATTATGTTATTTGGCTACAGAAGAATGACCTTGTCTGTTAATGCTTTTGTATTAGCTTAAGGATAAATTTGGTATTTTTCAAGTCAAATTTATTTCTTCACAATTATGGTATTTATTAGTTTGTCACCCAAAACTGTGTTCTAAACTGAAGCATATTTTATACATTTAAAAAAATAACTGGCCTACTCTTGCCTTTTATAATGATGGTGAAGGTGATCAGAGTCCCATTTTAAGAAAAGCCTTAAAACGTACAGAATCTATTTTTCAAGCCAAAATGTGAATCGCATCTTGAGATTACATGCATTTTGCAAAACAGCATAGTTTTAAAAAAGAAAAAAAAAGCAAAAGATTGTTGTGACATTCATCCATTTTAAAAGGAGACCAGCTGTGCACTTTACTCCACCACTCATCCACTTCACAGTGACCTTTAAGCCCCTGGTGTGTGGATTCAGCTCAGAAAGTCAAAGCCAAGCACTGTCATTGATATTATTGAGTGTTGATGCTCAGATGTGAATTGCTGTCTCTGTTCTGTAGACAACTAAACAGTAATAGTTGAAAACGGTACACTTATGATCGCTTCTAATCTATCACTATACGAAAGCTAATTCCATTATTTCTCTTGTTATTCCCTACTGCTGCTGTATTGATAATGCATGTGTGTACTTTAGTCAAAGAAAAAATTATAACAACTCTGGGAAGGAGTGAGACATGAAGGAATGGAATTAGCTACGTTATGCTGACTGCTGTTAAGGTGGCCCTAAAAAGGGCTTTTTGGTTCTTTCAGTGGCCAGTTCCATCATGCCACACAGATGTTCAGGGTGTCATGTGCTCCTAGCTGTTCTATCCTTTTGCCCAATCATGCACATGGCCCAGCTCTGCCTCTCTGCTATCAACTGGGGTCAGAAGCAGCCAACCCAAGGCCAGGGTCTACATCAGGGCCGATGCACTGTGGCAGTTGGGAATGCGTCTGAAGCGTGCTTTTAGTGCTGTGTCTAAGCCTCGACACTGCTTCTTCAGGTAACCCAGTGGGGTCATTCCTGCCTCACAGTGCCAGGGTCTTCATGAATTTTGCATGTTCTCCCTCAGTATTTATAAATTGATTAACATAAACAGGTATCAATCAGTTTACTTACTGAATCATGTTGTCCTAAGTTCTTTTCTTACCATATCCTCAGCAAGAGTGACTCATTGTTCTTTATCGCAAGAATGCCTCATAAATGCAGAAGGTATGTTTTCTTAAATTGAAACCTTTGCTGCTTCAGAGTGGACATTTTTGGTTAAGTTTTAAGGATTTTTTTACTCACCCATGGATCCTGGTACAGACAAGGCATTTTTAAAATTCATAAAAAATGCTTCCCTTTATGATATAATTGTATGGGTCAAATGAATATATACCATGATTGGGAAGAAATGTTGAATTTCAAAATGCTGAACTTATCCTTTAAGATTTACCTTAATATTTTGATAATTACTTTAAGCAGACAATGCAAAAAGCCCTGTGTCATTGTAAGTCTAGAATATTCAGAGTGCTGCTATGAAACATCATTTGGCTATGTTTTTGTTGATAAAAGATGACAAGTTGTTTATATCAAATGCGTCTGCCACTGAGCACGTACACAGTTTAAGAGTGCTTTTTACAATGCTTTTCCTAAGTTATACAAACATGCCTCACTGTAGTTTTCCCACTTCTGATGTCAGAAGCATAAGAATAGCTTATGATCTCCAAAACAGCTAATTTTGGAAATTGAGAGCAGAATTACACTTAGGTATAGCTATATATTGTAAGATTAGATAAATGAGCTGATCTGAGAGACATAGATGAGGACAGAAGAATCAAACCTAAAGTGCTTAGAGTCACTTCCAGGCCTTTAAGCACCCGGATAGATGTGTAATCGATCTTCATCTGCTTACATAACTACAGAACAATCCAGGTTGCATGGTAAATTAGCACATACTATTTCCTTTTGTTTATAACTATTTGACTAATGTCTGAATGTTACAATTTAGTAAGCCTATGAGTACTTTCCTGCCTGCACATTTACTCTATTCTACTGCTGGGTGCTGGCAACGCAGTTCTTTTCTCAGCTAGGCCTATGAGGGTTATAGAGAGACATATCCAACATGAAGGCTACACTGACAGTCAGTGGTGGGTAAAGTCTGAAGGAACTACACATAGTAAGGTAGCAGACTGTAGTCCTGGGTGCAAGTGCATTACAACTGCAAACTGTCTAGCTCCAACAGCTGGTAAGTGTATGAATAAGCAAACTAAATTAGTAACAGAGAATTAAACATTATCCTATGTGTCCACATTGAAAAAGAATTTACGCATTTGAAAGGAGGTTTATGTTTTAAAGAGAATTGTTCCCAAAAGTTTTTCCTCGATAAAACAAATGCCATAACAGAGCCAAGCCAAAAAAACTAAACAAGTATTATATTGTGTGGATTCAACCAAACTAAACTTCAAAGAGTTGTATATTTTATATTATTAGTAGACTTTCTATCCAAATATAAGGAGAATATGTTTGCTTCTTGTCTCTAAAACAAGTATTTAATGAAAAGGAAGAAAACACATCACTTGACTGTATTGTAAAGCTGAGAAACATCAACATACACCCAAAAATAACATTTCCCAGTGACATCTCTTACTACTAATAACAGCATAATTTGTAGCACTTCTGCGTAGTAGATTTACTTTTATTTCTGTTTACTTGTGCTGTCATGCTGGAGCATTTACAGTCTGTAAACTTCTGGAAGCTCTGTGGTATGGTAGTTCAGTGGTGAGAGTGTTTCCAGGTGAGTGGATACAATACAATACAATTTATTTTTGTATAGCCCAAAATCACACAAGAAGTGCCGCAATGGGCTTTAACAGGCCCTGCCTCTTGATAACCCCCCAGCCTTGACTGTCTAAGAAGACAAGGAAAAATACCTAAAAAACCATTGTAGGAAAAAAAAAATGGAAGAAACCTTGGGAAAGGCAGTTCAAAGTGGGACCCCTTTCCAGGTAGGTTAGGTGTTCAGTGGGTGTCAAAAAGAAGGGGGTCAATACAATAAAATACACAAAACAGAACAGAACAAATCCTCAACACAGTATACAGTAAAATAAAAATATTACAAGTACAGAGCAGAATTTAACAGTAGATGATATCACATAATATGATTTGGATGAATGAAGTTGCCATTGACACTGGTTTTTGTGCCACTATAAGACTTTTAAAAGGGCATATGAGCTGGTAGAGAAAGCCACAATGCAATAAAGCAACATCTATAAGCATCCACAATACAGCAAAAGTAACATTGAACAGCAGCTACTGAAATCCATCTAAATGCTGCGGGATGACTGACTGGCAGATTCATTATTGGGAGAGGTGATGACCTCTGTGAGTAACATTTACCAGCACCCCAGGACCACACCCTGGAGAGGGGATCATGAAAGCTACCCAACATTAAAATGTTGAGACAGCCCAGGTTTTATGGTGACAGCATCAGTTAGCCATCCTTTCCACCTCCCTTGAATTCATTTTAAGTTATATTTTTTTACTATAGTTTCTTGAAACTGAACTCTTTATATTTTGTTTGGGACTCTGCTATCTATAGTTGATGGGTATAATATTTAGAGTATGTTACTTGGCAGAATGATATAAAATAAAATATAGAATTTTTAACATTTGTGGGATGAGTGGGTGTTGTTTATATTTTACCCTATGTTCTTGCATTCCATAATACATCTTTGAATGTCTGTTTCTGATTCAAATATTCTTTTGTTATTTTCTTTACTAATAGAATGTGTGGATTTTCCTATGGGATGGAAAGAGCTTGGATTGAAATATCTTTGAGATTATCACATTCTAGTGAGGTCAGAGAGGTGTGGCAGGTCACCTTTAGTTGGTGGCTCTTTGAACAAACTGCTCCCAGCACTGAGCCCTGAAGGACAACATTTCCAACTTCAGAGAGGAATGGAAAACTACCATCATCAGATATTAAGGAATTTTATTGATATGTTTAAGGCAAGACACCTAAAAAAGTGCTTGACATTCCAGCCAAAGCATGTGTTATAAACTGTTTTATATCATTTATGTCATAAGATGTGATTCAGAATAAAAGCATAAAGACTGAAAAATTGCCTGATTTAGAGGTTGCAGTAATATAACTATTGGCATGAATATGAGCTGTGTCTGACCTCTGACCATGGAAAAATTCAGAAATATATTTCTCATAAATATCGCGGTGTTTAAAATAAGACTGCGGAAATGACTACAATTTTTAAGACTTACAAGAAAAATGTTATGGTGGAATATGACCTATAATTCTTAAGAAATGATTTATTTAACAGCTATCAGACTGTATAATGCTTCTTCCTATTGTGCCACTTTTGCCTTAGCTAGTTATAATGGAGATGCTGGCACAGGGACAATATTTCTTTATATTACTGTGTCATTATTATTTCAATGGTCAGAGAGCTGCATATTATATTATTTACAGAAGGCTTTTGAGTGATTTTCACTGGACATTCAGGGTATTGTGTGTAGGCAGGTACAGAATTGAGTTAAAGGTTAGCGTCATGGTGAGAGGAACGTTTTCAGATTAGATGATGTTAAAAGTGGCGTTTATCAGAGATCAGTGCTGAGCCTCCTGCTCTTTTTAATATACATAAATGATCTGGATAACAATAAAAACAATAAGCTGGTTAAGTTTACAGATGATACCAAACTAGATGAAAGGGCAGATAATGTAGAATCAGCTAAAGTGTTATAGAGGGAATTGAACAGCATACATGCTTGAACAGATTTATGGTAGATGAAATTTAATTGAAGTACATGTAAGGTATTACACACTGGAAGTATAAAAATTAGATTGTATATAAATTGGCAGGTTTCAAACTAGAGAATATATTTCAGGGCAAGGACATGGGAATTATAGTGGACATGTCATTATCTACTTCTAGGTAGTGCACAAAAGCAATCAAGAAAGGTAATAGGATGTTAGGTTATGCAGCACAATGTGTGAAGTGCTGTTATGAATCAACTGAAGTTAGTGTTGTGTTGTTATTTTTAAATTATTATTTTTATTTTTATGTAATTTCTGTTATGTTTGTAGTTATGTTTTGTCTTTTTAAATGTTTTGATAGTCTTTGTGCTTTGTGGGTAGAGCCCCAGGAGGCAGGGCCACCCTAAAGTCTCCACTCCTGAAACTTATTTAAACCAGAGCAGAGAAAGCTCAGGAGTAAGAAAACATTACATTTGTGACGAGTTCTTGTGAGTATTGTTATTTTTTTTGGCCTCTCTGCTTTTTTTCCTGGACTTATTTTTTTCTGTCATTTGATTTTAGTTATAGATTGTAGATTTGGACTTGGTTACACATGGATTGCCTATTTTTATTCTTTTGAGGTTTTCCTGATATTATTGTTTTTTTTTTTTAATAAATCCTACATTTCTAAAGACTCCATGCTTGTCCTTCTGTGCACTAGTCGGAGGTACAGTCATTCTCGCTGTTGTGGAGCTATATTTTGGGACTTTTCTAGATATTATGCCAACTGTTCTTGTTTTGAGCCTGCAAGCATTTAGGAGTGCCTGGGTTTGGGGTTAGTCTCCTCAAGCAAGCTGGTGAAGTACCTGGCCTGCTTCATGGTCCTTACAGGAGGTCTTCCAACTATTTTGCCATGTTTGAGACTCTTATTCACAATAAGTACAAGTCAGGGAGGTTATGCTTAAGTTATGTAATACACCAGTGAGGCCATAATTGGAGTACTGTGTAGTTTTGGTCTCTACTGTATATTACAAAAATAAAAGACATAGCAGTGCTAGAGAAAGTCCAGATAAGAGTGACAAGGCTGATTCTATGTCAGAGGGCTATGAGTTTTGAAGAGAGACAGAAGAATGGGAACCTTTTCAGTTTTAGCAAATGAAGATTGAGAGACAACATGATGGATGTTTTAAAATTATTAAAAGGCTAAGTACAGTAGTTCCCACTTGTTACCTTAAAGTGAATTCTAGAAGGCTACTCGACATATAAATGTGTGTTAAAATAATGTTTTAAAAATAAACAAAACGTGATACAAGGGGAAAATCTTTCCGTAGTATCAGATTATACAAATGGTATTGGACGGCATCAATAGTTTGAATGGTAAATGTGAACAATATATTGTTACATGTGTTGTGTGTGTGCTCTTTGGTTCTGTGTTATGGCCATAGTGTAGGAGGTGATGTAATCTTGAAAGAATTCATGAAAATATGAACTTCTAAATATGCATCTGAAGTAATTGGTGTGTCACACTCCGTCAAAAGGACTACTGTTAACAGAGCTGATATTGTAGAACCAGAAAAGATGCAGATTTCAGTACTCAAAACACAGAGTCAACAAATCTGCCTAACAACACCAGTAGATGCACAGATGAAGCTACATGTCATCCACCTTCTGACTGCACATCTAAACAAATAACTAAAAGAAATGTAACATTACTGCTTAATTGGCAATGCAAACATGCTATGACAAATAGCCACAGCATCTGAACACATTGTATATCAAGAGATCACAATGCTTATCTAGACTTTGTTTGTTGTTATGACATAATAGCAGAAAGAGGAAATTCTTAAACATGTGGAGACCAGTAGCTGTGGTGGTCTGCGTGTGTCTGTCTGTCTGTCTGTTTGTCTTCACTGTTCCAGTGCTCATTATAATGTGCAAAATTAATTATTCAGCTTTAGTCACCTTGTGCTACTGAGCTCCTGAATGGATAGCTGCAATGTTAGCTTTTTATTTTCTTTCATGTGTAAAGTCATTTGTTCCATATTTTTTACATTCTCCCTGAATCCCCAGCAGTAGTTTAAAACACATAGACTCCAGAAACTGGGGGGCAGGTATTTTAAGAAGAAATCCTGTGGGTGTTGCCTGTTCACTGTACACTTTTTAATGGGCTGTCCATAAATGTGTATTCTTGTTTGAGAATCACACCTGGCCCAGCAAGACTAAGAACTGGGAAACCGATTTTGGCATGTGAGAACATTGTTGTGCTTCAGATAGTTTTTTTTAGTTTACAGGATCTATATGAGTGTGAATTTTTGTTTGAGGAAGACTAATTTTTTTCATTTAAATTTTAAGTATGTGTCATCAACCATGATTGGCTATTAGGGATCAGTCCTGGTTGTAAGGAGCTCCTCCTCCCTGACTCATGTCATGAACACTCACTATGAATTACAGTGCATTGGAGGAGCCCCTTTGTACAAGATACACAGCTGATCAGTGAAGAAGTGTGTTACGATCATTGTTCCCTATACATTAAGCATGTGAGTGATCACTCAAACATTTTAGAAGCATCACTCACAGATTTTACATAGTCCCTCACAAAAAAAGGACTTTCAATCAAACTATTAAAAATTAAAAAAATAAATAAATAAACTGTGTCTGTCAGGTATTATCAGAACACACTTCTCACTTGGGTTCCTAGTCTGTCCAAACAGCTGTTTGAACAAACTCACATTTCAGAAACCTTTTTAATATATATGTGTCCAGGAAATAGACCTGATAACAAATGACAAGTTGGTCAGCACCATTTGCCTCAAGGTGCTCTTTTACTAAGCAAGGTGTTTTATGACAGGCCATGTAACGCTAATACACTTTAATAGACCTCCTTTGTGACATGGGGATTTAGTCGTCCCAGTTACCCTCTTCCTGGTGTTGTCATCATTCTTCTTATGAGCAATGCAATCTCTTAACAGGCCGATGCAGTCATTAAGCACTATCCTTTTCAGTGAAAAAACGCGCTGCCTTTAAGAAGGCCAATCAGTGTAAATGCTTGTTAGGACCTATAAATAATAGTCTCCTGCCTGAAGTGTCTTTGAGGGAAACCTCTCGTTTACCACTTTAAATTTCCACTGTATGGCACCCAGCCATTGGTGTCTCACATCAGGCAGCACCAGAACTGAAGTCAGACAACCCACGATGAGAAGCCTGGTTCCAAAAGCAATGCTGTACTTAAGGCCGAGGGTAACTATAGCCAGCCAGTACTTTCAACCTTCTACACAAACACTAACATTCGACATGTCAAGGGACAGTTTACAGTGCCAAGATCTTCTCTGCCCATTTCCATCCTGCTCTTGTCTATCACCAAGCTGCATTGTACCAAGTGTTTATCTATTGCTTTACAAATACCAAACTCACACTAGACTGTATATGGCAAAATGCCCTGGCAACTAGGTACAAGCCAAGGGAAAATTCTGCCCCTTAAGCCAGTGGTCTGAGGTAATCCTGCCAATAATGGGAAGAACATATTGTAGATTTAAGAAATTAGTGAATAAATACAGAAAGTTCCCCAACTATGGTCTAAGTTATAAACCTAGGAGGGGATTCTTTTCTTGTGCATTTTAGTTTTTAATTTAATAATACACCCGACCTCTTTTTCTGTTTAGTAGTTTCCTTTCATCTATAATGTAGCTATTGAATAGCTATAGACATAATTTAACAGCTTGCTGCAGTAATGAGACTTAACGTCTTGACGTTGACCTACTTTCTATTCTTCAAAGCAATTATCACTTCTATAAAATTAAATTGATGCAGCTGAGTTATGAGGATGCTGCTCTGATTGCCAGGTGGAACTGCCTGAAGCACCTTTATTCACAAACCACAACTTGTACGGGCAAGTAAAATATATTGTTTTATTTGAGTTTAAAATCACTACCCATTAACTGCTCATTTGAGAAATAATGCACAAATTCATGTTAGGGAGGTTGAAAGTAGCAGATACCATTCAGCTGAGTTTCAAGAGAAAGAAAAGATCTTTTATATACAGCAGTGTTGTGAATGTCTTTTAAGGAAAGATTAAAGAGGACTCTTATGCAATTAATTGTGTGAAGGCTAAGAAGAATGCTGCAAAAAAAAAAAAAAAAAAAAAAACTTTGAGAAGTCTATTTTGTTATTTTAGGAATTACCTAGAGTGTGGATGCGTCTAGAAGATCACCATTAGATAAAAGTATATAACTTAGCGCAAAGAGATAAAATATAAAGTGGTAAATCGATGCTGTGCTATTGTTTAATTTTAAGACCTTGGACTGGTTTTCCTTATGAAAAATTGAGAGAAAAGGTAATAGTGAAATTGACTGTTTTCATTAAATGATAAACACCAGAGTGACTAGTACAATCAAAAGCAGAGGAGGAAAGGCTTAATCTCCCCAAAAGGGAAGGTTTTCATAGAACATGTTTGTTTTTTCTGCTTTATTTTACATTCTTCTGTAATTGGTTTTGTAAACGAGTGAAAAGTAATGCTGAGAAATTTGATAACACTTTTGTTATTTTTTTTTCGTGGGTTAAACTATCCTCCCTGTCTAAAATATAAATACATTCCCTTTTTAAACATTAAAACTGACAAGTTGCACAATAAAAAATTCAAATTATAAGTTTATTAAAAACAAGTCACTCTCTTGGTGAAATATACATGTTTACACTGTGTGTTTATGGTGTTTCTCGGATCTTCCAGTGTGTTTCCATATCTTAAAAAATGCATTTTGGTGGTCAGTAACAGTGGCTGTTCCATGACGTGGGCCTATAGTAATAATAATACATTTTATTTATCTAGCACCTTTCCCATGCTTAAGGCACTTCACAGAGTCTCATAAAGAAACTGCAGGTATATGTAACATTGGATACAAATGTTTCCTGAATAGGACACTAAAACAGATAGACACAGGATATACAAAACATTAAATAGAATAAAAGACAATAAAGCACAGTAAAATACTAAACTAAACACTAAAAGAAAAGCCTAGCAATAACATAATGTGTGATATAACACACACACACACACAAATTATCCTGAGTACCTGGACAGTGAGGTAAACTGAAAGAAGAGGCAGAATGTCAGATTAAGTTAAAAGTCCTCCTGAAGAGATGAGTTTTAAGTTGTTTTTTAAAAGAATGAGTGGAGTCAGCTGATCTAATTCATTTCAGGAGGTCATTCCCAAGTCTGGGCGCTATACAGCTGAAGGCCCTGTCACCCATAGAGTGCAGATTAGTGTGGCACACAACAAGATTGCCAGAATCAGGCGAACAGGAGCATAGTGATGGAGAAGGTCCTACAAGCTTTGTAGGTTATTAACAACATTTTATAGTCAATCCTGTAAGACACAGAGAGCCAGTGGAGGTGAAGCAGGATGGGTGTTAAGTGCTCGCTGTTGCTGGTCCATTTAAGGACTCTTGCAGCAGAGTTTTGAATCAACTGGAGCTGTGATATAAGATTAGAAGGGACAACTGCCAGGAGGGAGCTACAATAATCGATGTGGGATGTGATGAACACATGGAAAAGTTTTTCAACATTAGAAAAGGAGAGGAAAGAGTGAATACAGGATATGTTATGGATGTGAAAGTAAGAAAGTTTCTTAATGTGGTCTATGTGTGCAGAATAAGAATGGGAGGAATCAAAAATGACACCAAGATCCTTTGCATCAAAAGAAGATCTGATGAGATCAACGTCAAGAGAGACTGTGAAGGAGCTCATTTTCTTAAGTTGCAATTTAGTGCCAGTTTTTCATTTTAAAGAGTTCTGCTCCATCCAGGTTTTAATTTCACTGAGTCAGGTTGTGAGCTGAGAAAACTTTGATGAAGTTTAAACTTTTAACATCTAAACAGAGTTGAGTATCATCTGCATACAAATGATAACCCAGTCCGTAGCTACAAATGATATGGCCAAGGGAAAACACATAGATACAGAAGAGCGGAGGGCCGAAGACAGAGCCCTGAGCATCTCCTTTTGTGACCGGTGCTGAGCTAGACCTGCTGTTACCAAGACTAACCAGTTCTTGCCTGTCAGTCAGATTTGACTTAAACCACTGGAGGGCAGTGCCAAAGATACCCAGCATGTTCTCCATTCCGGACAGCAGAATGTCATGTCTGACAGTGTATTGACTCCTGTCTGCTTATATAGGTTTTGCAAGTTTTAGAAAACTTGTTGAATAAAGAGACAGATGGTACCTGTACCAATGTGAACTAATATTGCTAAAATTACCTGCAAGCATTTGTACAGGTATGTTTGGCCTGTATAATTAAAATCTCAATACCTTCAGTCTTTTGAATTTCTCAGCCCTATTTCATGTTATTGTTGTGCAAAATACTTAGTTATAAAAAAAGTCTTAAGTCATCACTATAAATGAAATCTAAAGAGGTCCTTTATTTACACAAATTGATGTAGGCTCACTATGTGAACAGAAAGGCTCCCCATAGCAAGCCTGGTTAGTTTTAAGAGAACAGCTCCTGTTATCACTTAGTTTCATTTAGGTATAATAGCTGGCAAACATTTCAGTCCCACCAATGAGCACTAAATAAAAGGTACATTCTAACAATACCCCTCTGCCATTAAATAACATCCAAAGATCCCAAAATAGTTAATCATTAAAAGTCTTGTCTAAACATTTGGTTTACAGAATAGGACTTCTCATATGTTGTGGTTGAGGGAAGAAGAGTTGGTGAGTCAAAAAGAAGTTTGGAGTGCCAAAACAGTACTCCCCATTTAGTACCAGCTCTTTTATATATAAAAATAACACACAATGGCGTGAAAACAACATAATCACTTGCACGTCGCGGCCTTGATCATCAGGCCTCTGACAGTGATGTAAAATCAGAATAAACAGGTTCTGTCTTCAGATCATCTCTCTGGACAAAGGCCCTTTTAAAGCCGAGAGGGACAGGGTTAATTACCCTCACTGGGCATTTTCTCCGGACTGTGAAGGAAGAACACAACATGGCTGTTAACTGCAGTGCCCCCTCTCGGCCCGAGGTAGTATTACATAGCTGGGATGAGCTTAGATGGTGATCCTCAGATGTGCATGCATGACAATGTGAAATGTTAATCACAGAACAAAGCAAAAAGTTAAAAGTTATATTTCATTGCATAATATAAATTGTCCTCGTACAAATGAAGTCAGGATGTCCCAGCATATCAGCCAGGAAGTTTTAAGATCCTTTTCTCTCTTTTCCCTTACAGTTCTTTTTCCATTTTGCATGCCAAAAATCTCATTTCAATCTTCAGATTGCATCTAGTAGGTTTGTTTGTCTGTTTGTTTGTTCTCCCATCAAATAAAAATGGCTGGACCAAATTTTTAAAGTTTTTCATGTAGGTTACTGTTGTTCCAGTTTCAAATATAGGCTATATGGAGTTTCATAAATTTCACGAGGCAGAATTGTAATTTTGCAGGAAACTCAAAACTGCTTTATTCCATCAATTGTAATGACATTTAGAATGCATTGTAAAGTTGAACCAACCTAAAATCCAAACTTCATAACATTTTACGTGGATAACACTGTTGATAAAACTTAAAATCTAGACTTCAACGCTTTAAACGGGTTCATTGACAGACAGAGCTGTAATGGGTGGTTACTAAGGCAAAATCTCATTACCATACTAAAGTTGTCCAGCCAGTGGTAGTGAATTTGATATATTCCTTTGGTTTGGCTCTGTCGAAAATGAAGAACTCCTTCTATTTCAGGGATTCAACATGGGGCAGTGGGCGCTGGGTATAATAGAGAACCAACACAAAGATCAAGGATCACTCAAAAATGGCCATGTCTCCTTTGACAAAATGTTGTAATTAATTACATTATTGTTCATGCACTTTTAAATGTAATATGCCAAAAAGCCTCTGAGACCAGTCACCATCCAGCGGGAGGATGTGGAAGTGGTACAGAGATACAAATACCTGGGATTTTCACATAAACATTAAACTGGACTGGTCAGACAACATAGTGGCACTGTACAAGACAGGCCAGAGCTGCCTGTGCTTCCTAAGGAGACTCAGGTCTCTTGATGTATGCCGCAAGCTACCTAAAATGTTCTAGCAGTCCTTAGTAGCTTGTGTGTTGCTTTATGCTGTGGTCTTCTAGGGAGGCAACAAATGATGCACAATTCCTGAACAAACTTATCAGGAAAACTCCTCCAACACAGAGCGGACCCTGGATACACTGGAAGCTGTTTAACTAGTATCAAAGCCACACAGACAAACAAACAAAGCTCATGTATGCATGTGTAACTGTTGATGCTGTCAACAGTATAAGAATTGGAAACATTATTTTTTTTTTTACTTTTACCTTACCCTCATGTACATATTAGATGCTGGCCTTAGAGCCAGAAATTTAAAGAAAAAAGCCATTACTGAAACTAGCAAATAAAAAGAAAAGGTTAAACTGGGCAACAGAACATAGACATTGGACAGATCTCTGAAAAAGCATTGTATAACCAGCATACTAAAACTGTTTTCTGTGTTGCAGACAAAACTGATATTTGGCATGTATTCAAAGAAGAAGCTAACTGAGGACCTTTAAGGCATTTGTTTCTCAAACTACACACTCTTATTCTTTTTTTGTAATTTTGCATCTGGACCTTCTCTTTCTTTTTCTATCCAGGTTAGATCCAGTTTGCCCTCTTGTCTCGAGACAGTAATAGATAGCTTTGAATGAAATCTTTAGTTTCTTTGCAATTTTTTTTCATGTAATAACCTTCATTCTGCCCAAAAAGACAATTAATTGACTGACATGCTTCTTTTGAAAGCTGCTTCATTTTGACTACTTCTAAGCCACAGCTGAACTTCAAGAGTGCTAATATCTTGTAACCCAAGTGACCAGAATAACAGGTTTCAGTGGTGCTAAAGCAGTTGCAAAGGTTTCAAAAATAACAATTAAATTTAAAATGACTAATTGAAAAAACCTAAGGGAGTTGACCATTAGGAAACTAAAGAAGTAGCTGTTGAAGATGGGGATTTGTAGTCATCAATGTATGACTAATAAATAAAAATCTGTAATTTCAAGCAGTAGTAGCCTTTAAAAACACTAGTAATGTCTAGTGTTTTAAATCAGTTTAATGGTATCTTAATTAAAAAGTAGGGCTGGGCAAGTTAACACATTATTGTGTTAACGCATTAATTAATTAACACTGACAATTATTTTATCACACGTTAACACAGTTTATGTTATTATTATTTTGAAAGCCTCAGTCTTGCTAGCGATCATTAGAGATCAGTGATCTTCTTGTTATAGCGCTTTTCGATACACTTTTGCTAGAAGGAAAGTTAGCTTTGTTTATTTGACCTCGATTCCCTGCGCGTGCATGAGTAGCAAAGATAAACAGCTTCTAAAATGGCATGTGGAGAGATACCAAAGTGAATGCTCAAAGCAAAATAATTCGTGGATGACTTTTTCATATTATCGCTGAATCGGACTCTGATTTGTCGGACTCTGATTTTGATGCAAGTGATCTGGAGATATACAGTAGATTGAAAACGAAAGTGAGGTACTGGCATCAGCTGATCGGTCCCCAGATGATCGTGGTGCTGAACACGTTTGTGTAACTGATGCACCTTTGGCAACGTTTGCCTGGGAAGACAGACACTTACGATGACAGGAGGTACAAACCATATTGCGTCTCACTGCAACTGCCTCCCCTGCCCACCTGTCTCACAAGAACAGCTATGCAGCAAGCCCACCATGCTAACAGACATTTTATGTTGATTTATGTGTGAAACCATTGCTTTATGTGCTTTTCAGAAAACTGAGTTTTTTTGAAAACAATATTAGCCCTCAAAGAATTTCTACTGAACATAGACTGTTTATGCTGCTCATTGATAAAAGAAAATGTTTCTGCTGGTATCTGTTCAGATTAAAAAGAAAACAGATTTAGAAATGTTAATTTGCTGTTGCTCAGGAGGTGCCTCTTATAATGTTGTGATCATGGCTCTGGACTCTGAGGGCAACTTGTTTTTTTATAACAAACTAGATAAAATGTTAATACCCTGGCAGTGGCAAATAGCTTTGGTTTTATATTTGATTTGATTACATTAATGTTTAAGTTGAGATTTACAAAAATATTTTAACTGCTACTATTTAAAGGGAATACTGTTGTTAAAAAGCACCTTATTTGTTCTAAACTGTTTGCAAACCAAATACACGCAATACACCACTTTTGAGTTCATTATTGAATTTTGCACATAACAATGTGATTATCTGTGATTAATCACGATTAATTGCAGACAATCGTGCAATTAATTGCAATTAAAAATTTTAATTGCTGCCCAGAACTATTAATTTCTACCAAAAACATGAGTATTTCTGGGTATGTCCAGACTTTTGACTGGTACTTTGCAATGTGATGGACTGCAAATATGGTCTAGAATTCCTTCTGGGATGGGTACTGGTCCATTACGAGGATGCCAGGATGAAGAAAAGACACAGCAATTCCTGCCTTCCAGGAGGTTAGCAGAAGATGTCAACAATATGAAGAGTGCATTAGCATCCTAACTAGAAATGAGTGTGGAGATTTACTCAGCCAGAAGATCAATACAATGAAAGTACAGTGAGACACAACCCATTTGAACACCTGCGGGACATGCTGGGAACTGTAGTTTGGTTCAATGGGTGCCACATGGGGGTGCTGTGGAGATTCATGAGCCCTACTTTTGGGGACTTCATTTTGACCCAGAAGTGCTTCCAACAGACCCTGGAAATGGAAGTACTCCATAGTCCAGTTTAAAGGTGGCTGCTCTGATAGAACTAAGCAAGTCGGAGTAAGATGGAAGATGAACAAAGCTTAACTGGGAAATATGGAGAAAGGAAGAAGAGAATTGTGATTGTGCTTAGGTTGTTATTACAAAGAAGCCTTTGTAAAGGTAATTTATTACAGTAAACCTTTTATTTAAATCCAGTGCTTGTGTCACTGTGGTTGTGTTTGAGGTTTGGGGTGCTGCAACGTCCCCTACAGGTCACAGAAAATACAGTATATATATACTATATATATATATATATATATATTGTGATGCCCGGGCATGTACATCCCAACAGACAGGCAGGACACAGGTGTCAGCATGCAACACACATCTTTAATTTTCAGCTGCCAGTTCCCAACAATATACAAATAATAATATAATTGACAGCACAGTCCTTTTGCCTTCGCCTTTCATTCCTCCATACAGTCCTGTTCCTCCCGACTAGGGCCGTTGAATTCTGGCGACTGGCCCCCTTTTATAGGGCACACAGAAGGACTCTAGGTGCCAGATTTGAAGGTGATAATTGTCAATCCAGTTGCCTCACACTCTGCACGAAACTATTCTAGTGCCTACTACAAATAACAGTTTAATTAGGCCACGGGGACAACATCTTCCATATTACTCATTCTCTATAAAGCACAAGTAGACAGAATTGCCTAGGTCCTTTGGCCTCTTTAAAATCTATTCAAGTATTATACAAACATTTAGTTCAGTGTTCCATATTCAAGATGGAAATCAGCAGTACCATAGTTGGGTTTTACATTAATTGATCTATCTATTATTCTTTTTTTCTTTATAGGTTTTATCTGGGTACATTAGTTTCCTGTCACATCTCAAAGATGTGTGTTAGTTTGTCTATCTTCATTGGCCTATTGAGAGTACAGTATGTGTATAAACACATTCAACAAAGGACTGGCCTTTCTTCAAGGGTTGGTGTCTTGTATGCTATGGTGCAGAGTCAGTCAATGGCTTATCTCTATGAAGGAAATGCGGCTGGAAAACTTGGAAAGATGTTTTATTAAGGTGCCTGTGAAGTAATTAAATATTGTAATTATGATTAAAATATAATGAGGCAGTTTTCTTCCCTCTGAGTGGGAGGAATGATTGAAATGTGTTGATTGTTATCTTACCTACTGGGAATATTAACTATCATATAAATTTGAGAACTCTGACAGGAACTTCTTACTTCGCAGCTATGTTATTCTCTTCTTTCAATCCTAGTGTTAGGGCCTATGTTTTAGTTACTTTAGGGCCTTGTTGATAATTATTTTATTAATATTTCAGTTTCATTTGGATTACCAGCTAAATAAACAAATTGCATCTTAATGTCTAACTTTCCAGACTTTGTAGAAATGATTGTGCTAAATTGAAGGAATTGAAGGTCTGCTTATGTTTAATTGGAAAATTTAAAAAATGTTACTGGAATTAGGCAAGACTATTCATTTGCCTTTGTAAAAACTGGGCCTATTATCTGGCGTATTGGATAAATTTGTTGTGAATTTCATTTAGTTTTTGAATTTAAAGTTGCATATGCCTCTGAAACTAAAGCTAAAAGCACAAGAGACAGGATTGATCTTAGGAGATAAGCACCAGACGGTGACAACAGTCTTGGACACAGTGGCTGCTTTGGAACTTGCAGTTAACTAGGAAAAACAAACAAGCTGACAATCCTTGCTTTAATTTAATACATTCTTTCAAATAGCTCAAGTACAACTATGTATATGCAAGGTGATATTTTATGAACACATAAGTATGAACATACTGTATAATGCCTGCAGAACTCCCAGAATATTTGAATTATAGGGATCTCATATTTAATAATTATTTGTTTAGAATTTACAAAATAATATAAATATTACATGTTCTACCAACCATTTTGGGAATTTACTGTTTTTAGGTGCAACATGTGGCACAGTGGTTAGTTCTGCTGCCTCAGAGATCTTATTTCCTCATTTCAAACATCTTTCCCAGTTGTTGACCATGCAGAGTTTGCAGTTCTCTTCACGTCT
This sequence comes from Polypterus bichir lapradei, assembly GCA_026402145.1. Lineage (NCBI taxonomy): Eukaryota > Metazoa > Chordata > Cladistia > Polypteriformes > Polypteridae > Polypterus > Polypterus bichir. The sequence continues at coordinate 456,493 of JANRMT010062849.1, read as the reverse complement.
GTGTGGGGTTTTATTTGGGCATTACAGTTTTTCTGCCATACATGCAAAGATGTGTGGGTAATTTAATACATTGTAACTTGTAATGTACTCATATGAGTGTGAGTGTATCCCTGGGATACATTGACTTCCTTTCTATAGTTGGTTCCTGCGTGGCACTGTATTCTGTAAGGTTAGGCTTCTACTCCCCCTGAAAGTGAATTGGATTAAGCAGGTTGGGAGTGTGTTATGTTAATATGTTATGATTTCCATTACAGTGTCACTCAGGAATGTGGAGAAAATTACAGAAGTACTTGGCCCAATGGTGAGAACCAAACTTGGATGGCATATTAGTTCACAGCATGGTAAACTAATTCATAATAAACCACAGCTATCAATCAACATGTTTTGGCATGTGAAAGGAAATGGCATTGAGAAGAAAGTGTGGATGACACACAGACTGAATCCAGGCCTCTTGACAACAGCACTAGCAGCTACATTACTATGCTATCCAAAAATATTGTGCATATTATATGTTTCAGGCTCTTGTTCATGTGGAATTTACTATTTAGTAGTTAATACACTTACAGCAGTAGTAATACACCTGTGTATATATTATGGAATTTTCAGTTAATGTGTAACATTTTACAGCTTATTACAAGTATATATATCCGATATAGCCATAATCAAATGAATTATTAAACATAAGGAAACAGACTAAAGGTAACTCAAGGATTAACTAAATCTAGCTTAAAGCTTAAGCACGTGAGGTCTGTCTCATCTTAGAAAACTCACCAACTTGATTTTCCAAGGTTAGAATGAGGTAAATGAGTAATAAACACCCCACTAGAAAACAAGGATAAACTAATTGGAAAAAACAAACACCCCTTCTATGAAGCGGTGCTAAGATCAATAGGAGAATCCATAGAACACCGATATCAACAAGGTGCCATTCTGATTAACACTAGAATCCCTGAACCCTACTTAAAAAGTCATAATCCTGGACCACCTTAAATTCCCTCGCACCTCCTCATCAGTTTTGTTTTACAAATGTGTCAATCAGCACCGGCAGCAGGCAGCCTGCTATCCCATCCCACCACTGACGCAACTTTAGTCATACACAAAGTTCTCCTAGCTCAAGTCTGTTTATCTGGGTGTAAGGTGCCTTGAATTGTATAGGGTAAATAATATATCATTATTTGGAATACATACATTTCATACAATGATCTGTGTAAATGTAGGATGACAGGAAATGCGAGGCAAGAAATGTTGAACACATAACTAGAACAGAATTTTTTTTTATGTTCTACTAATAATTGGCAAAATGCTGACCTGAAGTGTATAATGTCCAAATATGAAATTAGCACTTTCACAAAAGACACAAATATAACAAAACAAGTGTGCCTGTTTTGTATAATTTAACCAAAGTAAAAGAAATTGGGATAAGGTACGAGACACACACCCACATATACAGCTGTTGTAGAGGTAAGAACTGCTGTCTCCAAGTTGCAGGTTCGATCCTTCACACATTAAATATTTTGAGTAGTAAGTGGCTATTATTATTACTATTATAGATTAAAAACATACATTTGATTTATTTTAGTCTGTAACAACCGGTGTAAATTTATGGTAAATTTATGGTACTTCTAAAAGTTTGTTCACTACTTCACTCCCAGAAAATCAATCAAGGCATGAGCTGGGAGAAGTTTGTGCACGTTCTAAGTCGGTGGGGGGATGGAATAGCCGGCTGCTTGCAGCCTGATTTTATCAGCACATTTAGATGACAAAGGACGCTGGTGGAGAGCTGTGAACGATTTTAAGAAGCGATTTAAGGTGGGACGGATTTATGAGTTTTTTCATAGGCTCTGGTAATTCTAGTGTTAAAGGCCGACACTTAGCTTCCAATCTTCGATGCCTGTTTAATGTAATATATTCATCTGCAAAGTCAAACACCCCAGAGATATTATTATCGTTGGATGCAAAGAAAGCATTTGATATGATTGAATGGAACTACCTTTTCACTACATTAGAGAAATTTGGGTTTGCCCTGAACATTTCTGCATGGATGAAACTACTGTATACCAATCCAGAAGCTTCAGTTTGTATTAACAACATTTGTTCAGACTACTTTAAACTAGAAAGTGGTACCAGACAAGGATGCCCCTTGTCTCCACTTCTATTTGCAATCGCCATTGAACCACTGGCAGTTCACTGTCAAAATGCTTATCAGATAAAGGGGATTATCAGAGACTTGAACAGAAAATTTCTTTATATGCAGATGATATGGTACTGTATATATCAGACCTACAAAATACTGTGCCTGCAGTCTTAACAGCACTTACAGAATTTCAAAAGTTCTCTGGTCAATAATTAATCTGAATAAAAGTGTGCACTTTCCAGTGAATTCTCAAGCATACAATGTTAGATTGGACACCTTCCCTTTTATTATTGCAGATCAGTTTAAATACCTAGGGGTAAATATCACAAGTAAACATAAAGCTCTTTATCAGCAAAATTTTGCCATCTGTATGGAAAAAATTAAGCAAAACTTGCATAGATGGTCAGCACTTCATCTCACTCTAGCTGGAAGAATTAACGTTGTTAAGATGAATATCCTTCCTAAGCTTCTCTTTTTATTTCAAAACATTCCAATATACATCAATAAATCATTTTTTAAGCAATTAGATTCAAGCATAACCTCATTTATTTGGAACTTAAAACTTCCACATATCCAAAGAGCGACCCTACAAAGACCTAAGGCAGAAGGTGGCATGGCTCTACCTAATTTTCAGTTTTATTAGTGGGCAGCAAACATACAAGCTATAAAAACTTGGACACAAACAGACAAACATACACAGGCTTGGTCCGCAATAGAAATAAAATCATGCAGTACTTCTTTATATTCCCTGCTTTGTGCCCCAATGAATGCAAGTTCAATATACTAATAACCCAATTGTGCTTCATTCACTCAGAATATGGAACCAATGTAGAAAACATTTTAAGATGGAGAATCTTTTATCTGTGGCACCTCTGCATGAGAACCACCTTTTTCAACCCTCGCAAACATATGCAGTTTTTAATATCTGGAAAACATTTGGGATTAAATTGCTTAGAGATCTTTATATAGACAACATCTTTGCATCCTATGAACAATTACATTCCAAATTTAACTTTCCAGCAACATGTTTCTTCCACTGTCTTCAAAGTAGAAACTTTGTTAAACGGAACCTGCCCGATTTTCCTCATCTTGCACCATCCTCTATGCTGGAAAAAATATTGCTCAGTTTCGAAGACTCAGGCAGCATGTCTGCAATATATAAAATTATTTTACACTCCCTCCCTTTCAAAGATCCAAGAAGACAATGGGAAAAGGATCTGTCCCTCAACATATCAGAAAAGGAGTGGAAGGTAGCAATACAGAGAATTCACTCATGCTCCATATGCGCAAAGCATACAACTATTCAACTCAAAATTATATATCGAGCACATCTGTCTCGTTTAAAATTGTCCAAAATGTTTACAGGGCAAGATCCAACCTGCGAACGCTGCAATCAAGTTCCAGCCTCACTGGGTCACATGTTTTGGGCCTGCACCAAATTAACATCATTCTGGACAATTATTTTTAAGTGCCTTTCAGACAGCCTTGGTGTCACAATCCCTCCTAACCCACTAACAGCTCTTTTTGATGTTCTTCCAGATGGGCTTAAAGCGGAGAAGGACAAACAAACTGTGATTGCCTTCACTACACTATTGGCACGCAGACTTTTTTAGCTAAACTGGAAGAATCCTAACTCTCCTCTTTTAAGTCGATGGGTAACTGATGTTTTATATTATTTGAAACTGGAAAAAATTAAATTCTCAGTTAGAGGATCTGTGCAGAACTTTTTCAAAACCTGGCAGGATCTAATCAATAATATTTTATAATAAGCTCTTAAAGCACTGAGGAAGTAGATTCTCTTCCCATTTCTTTTTCTTCTCCATTTATCTTTATCCACCTATTAAACTCATCAATTTATTTATTTTTACAAGCTTTAAGTTTTAGTCCGTTGGCCATGCCCTCTTTCTCAGGGGTGGGGGTTAATTTGTTTTTAATCCTGTTTTTTGTAAAAATCAATCTATTCGTATGGAATGATTACAATAAAATCAATAAAATAAAAAAAAGACATGCTATAAGAGAGGTGAACTCTGATGAGGATGAGGGTTCTACATCGGAGAAAGAGAGCAGAAGCCCATCCCACAAGAAACGTCCACTCCCACATAAGAACAACGCAGCTGCATCAGGCGTAAAGACGAAAGATGGCACCGTTTAAGTGCAGCAAGAGGTTGGGCATCATCCTGCCATTGAATCAAAAAATTACTGCGAGAAACACTACTGGTGGCAACTAGTTGATTGGATGAAATAAAAAAGTTCTGGATATTTAGTGTCAGATGATGTGATGTGTTAGACGAGTTAATAGTAATAGAAAAATATAAAAGTTGATGAATTGTTTAATTGATTGCTCACTTCATGGACTGAGACATTTGTACATACACTGTGCAAATAAAGAAATGTTCTGCATTTTCAACTGTGCTCCATGACTGCCTTCTTTGAAGATAGAGGAAAGTTTTTTTCCACAACAGAATTTCAGTGTCCTGCGCAGAGCCCTGACCTCAATCCTACTGAACACCTATGTGATGAATTGGAACATCGATTGTGAGCCATGTCTTCTCATCCAACATCAGGACCTGACGTCACAAATGCTCTTTTGGCTTAATGGACACACATTCTCAAAGATACACCCCAAAATCTTGTGCAAAACCTTTCCAGAAAAGTGCAGGTTTTATAGCTGCAAAGATGTGTGACAGGAGGATGCAACTCAATAATAATACTTATGGTTTTGAACTAGATGTCCAATAAACTTATATACAGTAAGTGTGATGAATAATTGTCCACAAACCTTTGGCTATACAGTATTTCCTAATTTACTAATGTGGTGTTTTTGTTTTTGAAAGAAAACATGGGTGTGTAAGAGTAGCATGATAATGCAATGGTTGGTGCTTTAGGCTCAGAGATCTGTGGCTTTGGTTTCATTCCACACCTGGTTGATGTCTGTGTGGAGTTTGCACAATGTTACTGTCAGGGTTTTCCTTTGAGCATTAGTTTCACCCAAAACATGCATGTTAGATTTATTGGTCATTTCAGTTTTTCTGTGGGTGAGTAGGCCAACTGATGGACTAGTGTCCTTTCTACGGCTGGCGTTTGCCTTGTTCTCAGTGAGGGCAGCATTGGTTCTAGCCACCTAGAAAGTTTAACTGGATTAAGTAGGATTCAGAATATTTGGTTGTGTTATTTTTGTCTGCATGTTCGTATGATTATTTGTTTTTTATTCGTGTTCTGTCTATGCTTTTGAAACTCCTGCCCGAAATTATTTTTGGCCTTGCAGACTTTTCTATTTGTCACAATTTCACCTATGTGACCTCCTCAGGAAGAGAAGGTTGCTCCACACATCTGCCCTCTGTGTCAAAACTATTATAGAGTTTGATCTGTCTACACTTTTCATCAAATTTCATCCTTCTGACCTCCATATCTTTTTCTTAAATAAGCTGTTTTTGTTAACCATGATGGTTCCCTATTGGTTTTAGACTTAATGTATACTGTATATTAGGTTCCTTTGTTGCTTTTCCAACTAAGGTCAACAAGTTTATATGTCTGAGCAACAAATTACATGCACAATTGTGCTCATGTGCTCTTGTGATGCATCTCAGAAGAACTGAATAGATTAAAGATTTCTTGTGACTCTAAAAAATCTTACACTCCTATTTCTTTTCTTATTTGTTTAATGTGAATAGACCAAAGCACCACATTTTATTATAGGGAAACAGAAAAGCAAGTTCTGTGGCTGGGGGATTTAGTGATCTCTTTTCCATTTGTCGCTTCTGTCCTTGCTGAAAGCCAGATGTTTGTGAAAGTGAGAAAGCTGCTGCCATGAGCAAATGTTCCCCGAAGTCATTCATATGGAGCTGTTTAGATGAAGAATGAAGCTTCACTGAACTGGAACAGCTTGATCACAGTAGGATCCCTCACAGTGGTGAAGACAATGAAGATGGCCGCTACAGTTAAGTAACACATAGTGACAGTTTGTATCCACAGTCTTGCCGTTTGCATAATATCCTCATATATCATTTTTTGCTCAACTATTTTGTGTGGTACAAAGGCTTTATAATATGAATACCTGACGTGCAAAAATAAGTATAAATAAATCTTTTACAAGCCTACAAGTACTAAAATTAGCCGTGTTTTTCTCAGCACCTTCCAATTGTGTTTTTATGAAGCATAGAAAAGAAAAGGACACTTAAAATGGCCTCTTCTTGAAAAACATGACAGACACCATTCTTAAAAAGATATTTACATTTTGTTCAAAATCCTGACGCTAATGATGATTCACCATGCTTACAGAAGCAATAAGAATAGTTTTTTGTTATAATATCTTTTATTTTTTGGCATTAATTAATAAGAAAGATAAAACTGGTAAAACAGTATTTCTTAAATAAATACCAAAAAATGAGCAGTTTGTTAACCCTAGCCTATATCTTCAAGTTAGAGAACTGTGATCAAATTATTGCCAGAATTCTGAGCAATGCAGAATAAAATCAATCCATATATGGAATATTATATCTCACTTTATTTTACAATAGTGATTTTATTGGGATATAAATTCATTTAAGTTATTATATAGACTTTTTCAACAATTAAAACTTATGAAATTAGCTTACAAGTAAATCAAAGAGACCACTAAAGGTAAAATAAGGTTGCTTGGCTAATTTTCCACTAGCACCTAACACTTCGGGGGACTTTTATTCTGAAAGTTACAGTGGGAGCCACGTCAAACAGCCGCCTGGAGCATGACAGGTCCATGACAGGACCATGACAGGACCATGACAGGCCAATGCACGATCCGTGCACGGAATGTGATCCCCCGCGATGACGCAGTTAACGATGCCCTGCCCAATAAACGCCCCCATGCGCTTTCTAAAAAGATGGTTGCAATGCTGTATAATCCCGCCAGATGGAGCATTGACTGCTTCAGTTAACTGCAGTGTCCAGGAAGCCCTATACCGTATCTTTAATATACTGTACAGGCAGTTCTTGTATTGTCAACATACTGTAGTTTCATAAATAGATGACGTGGTAAAAAAAACAACAACAAACCGATTAATAAAACAGATTTGTTAAATCACTCAATACACAACTCATGATGATACGGAAGCGTATTAGGGCCACGGTGAAAAAAAAATACGGACACAGTGAAGGAAAAAAAATCAAAATGTCGAGATTAAAGTCGACATGTTGACTTTATTCTCGACATTTCCACATTATTCTCGCCATTTACGTCGAGATTAAAGTCGACATGTTGACTTTATTCTCGACATTTCCACTTTATTCTCACCATTTATGTCGAGATTAAAGTCGACATTTCCACTTTATTCTAGTAGTTTATTTTGTCAGTAGAATGTCGCAAACTAAACATCTTAAAATGAATGTTTAATTTACTAGATTTTCTCAAACCCCCGTCATAAGTTAATGTAGCACATTAAATGCTTTTTATTAAGTGTTCCCCGACCCAGTTTTTAATCTCTATGCGCTTCTTAAACTGACTTCCTCTTGCACACAGACAGCAGACAGCGATCGCCGCACATTGACTTCATGATATTCCTGCTCTATGAACATTCAGAATACTAACATACAGTGCATGATATCTTCTTCACGATGAAATGCATTAAAGCATGTATTAAACACGGGTGGCGGGGGGCAC
>JANRMT010062849.1:414122-448324 GCA_026402145.1 Polypterus bichir lapradei | reverse complement strand
TCTCAACTTTGACGAGTGAAAGTGACAGTTTTATTTCAAGTCGTATTTCATGACGGTTTGCAGGAATGTTACGGACAAAATGAAATAAATAAATAAGCAACAAAAAACATGTTTCGTGACACACTTATTTATTTATGCTCTCATTTCATGATACATTTATTTATTAAGGTTTCATTTCATGATACATTTATTTATGCTCACATTTCACAGTACTTTTATTTATTTACGCATTTATCTATTTATTTAATTTTGTCTGAAATATTCCTCCATACCCCCATCTGACAATGCTGTTTTCACATAAATACGTGCTATAGCTCAAATGTGATTTATTTGGAGACGCGCTATAGCTCGAATGTTATTTATATTGGGAAGAAAGTACAATGTCAGGTGCTCATTCAGTGTAATAGGAACCATAGCACAGAGAGGTGTGACACTGCAACAAGTACGCATGTCGTAAATGTTGGAAGGGTGTGAGGGAATTGTTAATATTTGAATGGGATGATTTTATATAGCACGGATCGGAAATCAGCAGTTCTTAGCATTGCCCCACGCAAGCTGTCGTATCAACTGCCTACTGTAACTTGCTTTATTTTTTCTTCACTTATAGTCTAGAATAAAAGTGAACTTGTTTTGTTATACTTGTACACAACAGATGTTCCTGTGTTTGAGCGACCCGGGTATGCTCAAAAAAAAAAGTGCACGCAGGCACAGCAGTTCGCAAAAACATTGGTACGAGAATGCAGTCACAATTACGCTGCAGAGCTATAGCGCATTTTCAGATTGGGGGGGGAGGTAGGGAAGGATCTTGGACACGACTGAGAGAATGAAAAGTGAATAAAAAAAACTAACCTTTACAAGTATCATAAATTACACTGGCTGTTACACACTGAAATCAAATGTATGTTTTTATTTTAAAATAGTAAGAATAAGAGCAGTTTACTTTTCAAAAGAGAATCGTGCAGGATCGAACTCATAACCTTTTAGTTGTAAGTCAGGAGCTGATACCATTACACTACCATGGCAGTTAAGATACCTATGTGTCAATGTGGCATGTTAATACGGCTTTTTTTCCTGCAGTTATATTTTTGAATAAAAGCATACTTGTTCTGTTATATTTGTACCTTTTGTGAAGCTGTTAATTTGATATTTGGACTTCGGGCTTCATACATTATATAGTTTATGCCTACATTTTGTCATTTACTACTACAATATGAAAAACGTTTCTGTTTTAAAAATGTGTTTACACGGATTACTGTAGAAACGGAACACACGTGAAATACGTGTATTCCAAATAATGATCTATTATTTCCACTCTAAAACTCCACTTCACTCCCAGATAATCAATCAAGGCATGAGCTGGGAGAAGTTTGTGCACTTTCTAAGTCGATGGGGGGATGGAATAGCCGGCTACTTGCAACTTTTCTTTATCAACACATTTAGATTAACAAAAGACGCTGGCGGAGAGGTGAGAACGGTTTTAAGAAGCGATTTAAGGTGGGACGGATCTAAGAGTTTTTTCGTAGACTCTGGTAATTCTAGTGTTAAGCCGCTATCTTAATCTCTGTAGTGCAGTTTGGTAGCGTCAATTCGGCGGGGGAGGGGGGGGGTGGGTTGTTAAAATCACGTGATTGCAATTCAGCGCAGCTAAATTGCTGGCGTGTGTTAACGTGTTCTTGAGAACAAAGCGCCATCTAGTGGTGGAACCAGGTAAATGAATAAATAGGGCATGAATGGGCGTGTTTACTGTGAAATCTTGACACGCCTTCTGCTAGTAGAGGGAGGGGGGGATCACGGCGTGCATAGGGCAGCCGTACGCCATTCGCACGCCATTTGCACGCCATTCACACGGCCGCGGCTATTTGACGTGGCTCCATCTGTATACTCTTTTTACCCATTAGTTTATACTCAAGTCAGTGTTTATCGTTAAATGAAACATTGTACTTGGTAGTCCCAGCTATCAAATTTAATATCGTTAAGACTCTTTGAACATAAGTTGATTGGGTGTAGAAGTTCGAGCTGCTGCTTCATAGATTCAGTTTTCTAGGTATTATACCTCAGTCATTCACTCTCACTTTTTGATTTGCACATTCTCTCACTGTCAAATTAGGATTTCTCCAAGTACTCTTATTTCTGTCCATATGCAAATCTGTGCATGGCTTCCGCTGGCTTCTGCCTTGTGCTCAGTGTAATTGGGAAAGGCACTTGTTTCCCTCAACTTGGTAATAGAAAGAATATGAACGAGTACGTAAATATACAGCACCTTGCAAAATTATTCAGACCCTTCACTGAAACACAAAGTTATTATAATGTGGCGTTGTTGTATGTTAGAACTAAATTCTCTGGAGAACAAATTTCAGGATAACATTAAGATCTATTGATAACGCCATACTCTCCATTCTACCGCTACAGTACTTCTATCCTGTCATTCTTAAAGCCTGAAAAGTTCTGTTTTATTCAGTTTACTCTGACAGATTCTAACTACAGTATATTTATCATTTTGAAAAAAAATGGAGTGCAAATATTGAACATTAGATTCATTTAATATATCTTTAATAACATGCTCCTAATCTTTATACTTGCTAAGTTTATAAATGTTTCCCTTAGAACTGACACCATTAAACCTAACAAAAACCAGTTCTGGCCTTTAATATTCTTGATAATTACAGACCAAACTCAAATTTGCCATTTCTTTTTAATGTACTCTAATATACAGTATAAAGTCAAATGTGAAATAATTTGTTCTTGAGTTACACTGCTTCATTATCCAATCTGAGTCACAGTGCTGAACTTCTGACCCATGGTGACTGTAGCTCGAAATATGCAGCAGTGATTCAAAGTATTTGCCCCTGGTTCTGATCTTTGGTCTTCTTTGTATTCACTACTCCATGGATGAAATATTCCATATATAGAACATATCGGATACCCCTGAGAGAGAGGTGTGTGAGCTGATTTAGGCTGTATTGCACTCTCTAATTTGAACATAGGAAAAGAAATGTTTGGGTGAAAAGTTGTATTTGAGACACAATGCAATTCCAAAAATATTCTATATGCTAAACATTGTATAGTTATGAAACAGTGAAAACATATGATTATCTTGCAAGGGTACAAGTTAAAATAATTTATGTATTCTAGGTTGAAACTAATGCTATTTAATATACAGAAAAACACATGCAGGGAGACATTAGTGCAGGATTTCCTTTCAATGGCTCATCAAGCCAGTATAAGTTCACTTCTTTCTGACTGCTCCCACAGTCTTATGTTATGTATATTTGTTTACCTGGTAGTAAAATTGAAAACTGGGAATCACCATGCTTTAGATCTCAGAAGCACAGGATAAATGTATCTGGAAAATGGATAGTTGGATTTATGAATATATTTTAGAATTCACTAAAACAGATATACATACAGTATGTCAAGTAGATATGGATTTTAACAATGTTAATTCTCTCAGCTTGTATGAGATAAAGATACCTTCTTATTTAATACTATCATGTTATTACAGCTACATTTGAAAATCTTGTTATATAGTTGTGTTTCCCAGGTATATAGCAATAAACCACAAAACTTTAGAGTGAAAAGAATAGCCATTACATTTGCATAACTCTCCTATAGGGACAATGTTTTCTTTGCCAACACCAAACAGTAACAATCTTAATCCTCCTAGCAGCTGGAGCTATTTGTGTGTATGGAGGTGGCTGGTGGTTGCATGTGTGCAATATCATAGCGACCATCTTAATAATCTGAGTTTCAAGTACTTCAGCATCCAATTTTTGTTGCAATATAAACAATCTGAATAAGATAGTAAGTCGGTTTCTCTCCTAGCTTCTTTTGCTCAGTTTGATTTTAGTTTGTGTTTCTTTTTTTGCTTCATCACCAATATCTTACTGCAATCTTTTGATTTTAGTTGCTAATCTATTGTCCCTTGGTGCTTGATCTTGGCTATTTCCTGACCACTCTAATAAACTGAAACCTAAAGAATCCTTGCCTTTTCATCATACAGATTAGGATTACATTTCTCTGCACATAAAAGGTTTCAAAAGTGTGGTGTAGTGGGTCCACAGCTCACGTCAAAAAGTCCACTTTTTAAATAAATATTTGCCGCACTCGCGGCTTAGAGAGGGGGAATGGTATGTGTGGCTGGAGCGGTTCCCGGGTGATGCGTAAGGCAGACGGTCCTCACTTAAGCGCACAGGTGAGGAGTCGTCCGCATCCGTAATTGGTGTCGGGAGCTGCTAATTGCCACATCTGATCCACGTCCCCATTATAAATAGAAGCGCGAGGCGGCTAGGAGGGGAACAGAGGAGAGAAGAGGAAAGAGAGAGAACGGGAGATTAAGGGAGAAAAAGGGTTTATTGTTTTGTAGATTTAAATGGACATATTTGCCTTTTTTGCTCATCAATCTACACTTGATAACCCATAATGACATACTGACATCATATTTTCAGAAAGGTTTGCTATTTTTTTAATCACAAAATCTCTCATTTATGTAAATATTCAACCCTTTAGCATGGCATTCCAGATTGTGCTAAGGTGTATTCTATTTGTTTTATTATCCCTGAACTTAACTGGAGTCCACCAATGACAAACTAAATTGGTTAAACATATTTAGATAGACAGAGATAGAGATAGATACTGTACATACTGTATTAATCCCCAAGGGGAAATTAACATACTCCAGCAGCAGCATACTGATAAAAACAATATTAATTAAATAGTGATAAAAATGCAGTGCAAGTTAAAAAATGCAAGGTGGAGAGTGCAAGGCAGGTATAACAGACAATAACATTATATAATGTTAACGTTTACCCCCCCCCCCCCGGGTGGAATTGAAGAGTCACATAGTGTGGGGGAGGAACGATCTCCTCAGTCTGTCAGTGGAGCAGGACAGTGACAGCAGTCTGTCACTGAAGCTGGTCCTCCATCTGGAGATGATACTGTTCAGTGGATGCAGTGGATTCTCCATGATTGACAGGAGCCTGCTCAGCGCCTGTTGCTCCACCACACATGTCAAACTGTCCAGTTCCATGCCTACAATAGAGCCTGCCTTCCTCACCAGTTTGTCCAGGCGTGAGGCATCCCTCTTCTTTATGCTGCCTCCCCAGCACACCACCGCATAGAAGACGGCGCTCGCCACAACCGTCTGATAGAACATTAGCAGCATCTTATTGCAGATGCTGAAGGACGCCAGCCTTCTAAGGAAGTATAGTCGGCTCTGTCCTCTCTTGCACATAGCATCAGTATTGGCAGTCCAGTCCAATTTATCATCCAGCTGCACTCCCAGGTATTTATAGGTCTGCACTCTCTGCACACAGTCACCCCTGATGATCACAGGGTCCATGAGGGGCCTGGGCCTCCTAAAATCCACCACCATCTCCTTGGTTTTGCTGGTATTCAGTGGTAGGTGGTTTGAGTCGCACCATTTGACAAAGTCCTTGATTAAGTTCCTATACTCCTCCTACTGCCCACTCCTGATGCAGCCCACGATAGCATTGTCATCAGCGAACTTTTGCACGTGGCAGGACTCCGAGTTGTATTGGAAGTCCAATGTATATAAGCTAAACAGGACCTGAGAAAGCACAGTCCCATGCGGCGCTCCTGTGCTGCTGACCACAATGTCAGACCTGCATTTCCCAAGACAGACATACTGAGGTCTGTCTGTAGGATAGTTCACGATCCGTGCCAACAGGTATGAATCTGCTCCCATCTCTGTCAGCTTGTCCCTAAGGAGCAGAGGCTGGATGGTGTTGAAGGTGATAGGGAAGTCCAGAAACATAATTCTTACTGTACCGCTGCCTCTGTCCAAGTGGGAGAGGGATCGGTGTAGCATGTAGATGATGGCATCCTCCACTCCCACCTTCTCCTGGTATGCGAACTGCAGAGGGTCGAGGATGTGGCGGACCTGTGGCCTCAGGTGGTGAAGCAGCAGCTGCTCCATGGTCTTCATCACATGTGATGTCAGGGCAACAGGCCTGAAGTCATTCAGCTCAGCAGGACGTGACACCATTGGGACTGGGGTGATGCAAGATGTCTTCCAAAGTCTCGGGACTCTCCCCTGTTCCAGGCTCAGGTTGAAGATGCGCTGTAGAGGACTCCTCAGCTCCAACGCACAGGCCTTCAGCAGTCATGGCGATACTCCATCTGGACCTACTGCTTTGCTGGCACGAAGTCTCCTCAGCTCTCTGCTTACCTGGGCTGCTGTAATTGTGGGTGGGGGGGAAACTCTCTCCTATGCTGGTATCAGCAGAAGGATGGGTGGAGGATGCAGTACTCTGAGGTAAGGGTAAGAGTGGGTTAGGGTGGTCAAACCTGCTAAAAAAGTTGTTCATCAGGTTTGCTTTCTCCATGTCTCTCTGGATGGAGGCACTCCGCTTCGACCTGCAGCCAGTGATGAGCTTCATCCCATCCCACACTTCCTTCATGCTGTTATTCTGCAATTTCTACTCCAGCTTTCTCCTGTACTGCTCCTTTGCCACCCTGAGTTGGACTTGGAGTTTCTTCTGCACGCGCTTGAGCTCATGCTGATCACCGCCTTTAAAAGCCCTTTTCTTCTGGTTCAAAAGGCCCTTGATGTCACTTGTAATCCATGGGTTGTTGTTAGCATAGCAGCGTACTTTTCTTACTGGAACTACAATGTCCATACAGAAGTTGATGTAGTCAGTAGTGAAGTCAACAACCTCCTCAATGTTCTCACTATGTGACCCCTGCAGGATATCCCAGTCCGTAGTTCCAAAGTAGTCTCTCAGAGCCTGCTCTGCCTCAGGGGACCACTTCCTGAATGAGCGTGTGGTTGGAGGTAGCTCCCTCACTCTTTGTTTGTAGTGAGGCTGCAGCAGAGCCAGGTTATGATCTGCTTTCCCAAGTGCAGGCAGCGGGGTGGCGCTGTATGTGTCCTTAACATTTGCATACAGTAGGTCAATAGTCCTATTTCCCCGGGTGTTACAATCCACATACTGGGAGAAGGCAGGTAATGTTTTATCCAGCGTCACATGGTTAAAATCTCCAGAGACTAACACAAGCGTCTGGGGTGCTGTGTTTGTAGTTTAGCATCAGTGGAGTGGATGATGTCACCCGCTATCTCCACGTCCACGCAAGGAGGGTTGTAAACAATAACAACAATGACGTGTCCAAACTCTCTGGGCAAGTAATAGGGACGCAGACTTACAGCCAACAGTTTGATGCCCCTGCAGCAAGTGGATATTTTGATGTTTACGTGTCCAGGGTTGCACCACCTTGTGTTCACATAGAGAGCGAGTCCTCCTCCTTTCCACTTCCCGCAGGTATTTGCGTCTCTGTCCACTGCAACTGTGCTATACCTGGGTAGCTCCATGTTAGCATCTGGGAGGCTAGTTGTTAGCCACGTTTCACAAAAACACAACAAACTGCATTCTCTGTAAGCCCTGACATTTTTCACCAGCGCAGCCAGTTCATCAATCTTATCTGGTAGTGAGTTCACATTTCCCAGGATCACAGAAGGCACCGAAGGCTTGTAAGGCCACTTCCTCGCTAGCTGCTTAGCCTTTAGCTTAGCGCTGGCTCTGCTGCCACGATACCGCCTTCTTACCTCGTCAGGAAAATAGGGAACTACACCAACACGGACCTTTGTTCTCAGAGCTAGAAGTTGACTACCTGAATGAATCCATGTCCAAGTAATAAAAAGTAGTAAAAAGTGTCCAAGAAATGAGTCCAAATAAAAGAAAGTGGTAGGAGTGATCAGAAAGATAGAGAAGATAAAGTCGTAGTTTTTTTTTTTTGTTTTTTCTGTCCACCCTGGCCATCGGACCTTACTTATTCTATGTTAATTAATGTTGACTTATGTTTATTTTTTATTGTGTCTTCTATTTTTCTATTCTTCATTTTGTAAAGCACTTTGAGCTACATTTTTTTGTATGAAAATGTGCTATATAAATAAATGTTGATTGATTGATTGATACTATTGTGATGATTTTATAATATTAAGGGCCCTAATATTATGATTTAAGAAAGACACACACCTATATGTATATGAGGTTCCATAATTTTCGCTGTGTGTCAGGGCAAAAACCAAGCCATGATGTTCAGGGAACTCTCTATAGATCTCTTTGATACAAGTATAGTGAAGCATAGCTCTGGGAAAGAGTACAAACCCATTTCTAAAACTTTGAGTGTTCCCATGAACATGGTGGCCTCAATAATAGTGAATTGAAAAAAATATGAACCACTGGGACTCTTCCTAGAGTTGGCTGTCTGATCAAATTGAGTAACCAGGCAAGAAAGACCTTGGTCAGAGATGGGACAAAGAAACTGATGGTCATTCAAACAGAGTCTCAAATGTCCTCTGCTGAGAAGGGAAAACCTGTTGTTTATAGTAGAGTGGCTAGATGAAGGCCACACTTGAGTAAAAGGCATTTGACATCCCACTTGAAATTTTCCAAACAGCTTTTAAAGGACTCTGAGAGCATGAGGAAAAAGATTCTTTGGTTTTAAGAGATAAAACAGAACTCTTTGGGCAAGACTAGATACTGCTAATCACCTGCCTAATACCATCCCTGCAGTGAAGCATGGTGGTGGCAGCATCATGCTATCAGGGTACGTCTCAATGGCAGGAACAGGAGACTGGTCAGAACTGAGGTAATGATGAATGCAGCCAAACAAAGGTCCTTGAAGAAAACCTGCTCCAAAGTGCATGCAACCTCAGATCACCTTTAAGCACGATAATGATCCAAAGCATACAGTCAAAACTTTATGATCTTCAAATCTCTGACTGTCCTTGAGTGGCCCAGCAAAAGCTCAGACTTAGACCACAAACACATGTGTGTAGAGAACTGATGATGGCAGTCTAAAGACTATTCCCTTTAAATCTACTTGGGATTGAGAGGATCTACCAGGAAGAATGGGATAAACGGTCTAAATCCAGATGTGCAAAGCTTGTAGAGACTTACCCAAGAAGTCTTAAAGCTGTAATTACTGGCAAAGGAGCTTATACAAAGCACTAAATTAAAAATCTGAATACCTATATGAATTAGAGATTTTACTTTTTCATTTTCAATAAGTATGTAAACATTTCTGAAAGACACATTCTTGTTTTTACTTCACTTTTCACTTTTTCAACATTATGTGTTATTGAGACAGGTTGATGGGCAAAAATAGCAAATTTATCCATTTAAAGTTAAGACTACAACATACTGTAATAATGTGAAACTGGTCTCAATACTTTCAGAAGCCACTGTAATTTTGTAAATAATTATTAAACTCTTTTAATAGTAGCTAGTTATTTTTAATTTGTCTATTCTCATTCGTTAGTTCTTTTTTTTTATTTCTGATTTCCTTTTTTTTAAAGAAGCATGAACTTTATTTTCCTCAGTTCAAGTCACACATCAAATTTTATTTGTTCACTTTGTTACTTATAAAGGGCTACTAATTTTTCTTTAAGCGTCCATATATTCTGTTCCTTCTGCCTCTATTAATTCTTTAAGTACTATTACCATGCTTTCTTATCCACTATCTGGAAAAATCTTTATGTTTCTCTTTTTTTAATGTTTTGATTTCATAATCATTTTACAAATAATGGGACATAGTTTAACCAAATATACAATCAATACTACATTCTAAACACGTATGTTTCCTAATAGCTCTCCATACTTTTTCCTTTGGTATACAAAGAGCCTAATATGCAAAAGCTGCTAACTGTTTCTTGAAGGGAAAACTTTGTTTTTCCTAATTTTAAGTAAATTTAGACATCAATTTCCTATTGTGTCCCTCAGGATGTATTAGGATTGTTACAATCGAGCAAAATAAGGTGATAAGTAGGCGAGGTTGCATAAGAAGCCATAATATAATAATATGTCAAAATACAAATAGTTGTCGACTTACGACCAATGAATCGTACAACCATTTGATTTACGACTGCGACCATGTCCCATGGACAAACAACAGTTTTTGCCATGTCAGGTCTGTATACGATCCTTTTTAGGGTTATAAAGGATACATTTCGAAACGTACTCACTAGCGTGGAGGTTGTTTTAAGAAAATGAAAAGAATACTTTGAGAGGCTGATGAATGAAGAGAACGAGAGAAAGAGAAGGTTGGATGATGTGGAGATAGTGAATCAGGAAGTGCAATGGATTAGCAAGGAGGAAGTAAGGACAGCTATGAAGAGGACGAAGAATGGAAAGATTGGTCCAGGTGACATACTTATGGAAGCAGAGAGGTGTTAAGGAGAGATGGCAGTGGAGTTTTTAACCAGATTGTTAAATGGAATCTTGAAAAGTGAGAGGATGCCTGAGGAGTGGAGAAGTGTATTGGTGCCGATTTTTAAGAATAAGGGGGATGAGCAGAGCTGTAGTAACTACAGGAGGATAAAACTGATGAGCCACAGCATGAAGTTATGGGAAAGAGTAGTGGAGGCTAGGTTAAGAAGGGAGGAGATGATTAGTGAGCAGCAGTATGGTTTCATGACAAGAAACAGCACCATAGATACAATGTTTGCTCTGAGGATGTTGATGGAGAAGTAAAGAGAAGGCCAGAAGGAGTTAAATTGTGTCTTTGTGGATCTGCAGAATGCATATGACAGGGTGCCTTGAGAGAAGTTGTGGTATTGTATGAGGATGTCGGGAGTGGCAGAGAAGTATGTAAGAGTTGTACAGGATATGTATGAGGGAAGTATGACAGTGGTGAGGTCTGCAGTAGGAGTGACGGATGCATTCAATGTGGTGGTGGGATTACATCAGGGATCGGCTCTGAGCCCTTTCTTATTTGCAATGATGATGGACTGGTTGACAGATGAGATTAGACAGGAGTCCCCTTGGACTATGATGTTTCCTGATGGCAATGTGATCTGTAACGAGAGTAGGGAGCAGGTTGAGGAGACCCTGAAGAGGTGGAGATATGCTCCAGAGAGGAGAGGAATGAAGGTCAGTAAGAACAATAAAGAATACATGTGTGTGAATGAGAGGAATTGTGAGGATGCAGGGAGTAGAGTTGGTGAAGGTGGATGAGTTTAAATACTTGGGATCAACAGTACAGAGTAAAAGGGAGTGTGGAAGAGACATGAAAAAGAGAGTGCAGGCAGGGTGGAATGGGTGGAGAAGAGTGTCAGGGGTAATTTGTGAAAGACGGTTATCAGCAAGAGTGAAGGGGAAGGTCTACAGGATGGTAGTTAGACCAGCTTTGTTATATGCGTTCGAGATTATGGCACTGACCAAAAAACAGGAGACAGTTCTGGAGGTGGCAAAGTTAAAGATGTTAAGGTTTGCATTGTGTGTGGCAAGAATGGACAGGATTAGAAATGAGTACATTAGAGGGTCAGCTTAAGTTGAATGGCTTGGAGACAAAGCTTAAGAGGTGAGATTGCGTTGGTTTGGACATGTGCAGTGGAGAGATGCTGGGTATATTGTGAAAAGGATGTTAAGGATAGAGCTGTAAGGCAAGAGGAAAACAGGAAAGCCTAAGAGAAGGTTTATGGATGTGGTAAGAGAAGAAATGCAGGTGATGGTTGTGACAGAGCAAGATGTAAAGGACAGGAAGATATGGAACAAGATGATCCAGAAACCCGAAGAGAAAGAGTAACAGTCATTTCACAGCTTGCTTGATGCAATTCTGTATGTAAATGAGCATTGACATGTGCTGTGTAGACAATGCTGTGGAGTGGAAGAGAGGAGGAAAATTCTGCTAAAAAATTTTGTTTCCTTACACAATGTCTGTTTCAAGTTTTATATTGGTTTTGACCAATTAAAATAAAACCTGTTTTGATTAATAATGTAACAATTCCAAACATATAATGTGTAAAGACAGATCAGTTCCATCTCCAGATCAAAATAGTAAGGGGTCATAGGAAATGCTAGGCGATGTGGGCATAGTGTAATAAAATCTTAAAAATCCAACATGTAGCATTACACCCAACAGCAGAGCTGCCACATTAAATAATGCCACATAATGGAAGGTAAATCTTTGCTGCCTATTCACCCAACCCTAGTACTGTATATCATTATTAGGCATGAGATAATACAGTTAATTTACATGCAATAAATATTTGTGTATAGGATTTGCAAAACAGTGTATCCTCTAAACATCAGACAAAATAAAATTAATAACTAATACATCCATCCATCCATCTATTATCCAACCCAGTATATCCCAACTACAGGGTCACGGGGGTCTGCTGGAGCCAATCCCAGCCAACACAGGGTGCAAGGCAGGAAGCAAACCCCGGGCAGGGTGCCAGCCCACCGCAGTTACTAATACATTTTTGGAAAAAAATGTAAAACAATGAAAATGATCAGCTTCTAATCAATACACACAAAATAAGCATTAAAAACAATAAAGTGTATAATAGGACAATGAATTCATCCATCTTTCTAACACGCTTAACCAGCACAGGGTTATGGGGCAACTGGAGCCTATCCAGACAATCATTGGGCATAAGGCAGAAACAACACTGGGATAGTGGACTGGGATTGCAAGGTGAACACACACACACACAAACTTCACCTACATTAGCTGCACCAATTTTCTTAACCTGCATGTCTTTGCAAAATGAAACTCAGCTGTTTCACTCTTTCTCTTTCTTTCCTAGGACAGGAAGTGGAAGTGGACAATGGCCAATGTTGAGATGCAGCATGTTGTCAAAGAACTCCGGGCCCTCAAAAACCAGATTCAGCAACTCCTGACCAGATGGACGCACCTGAGGGAACTGAAGGCTCGTCTGCTGAAAAAATCCTCTTCACCAGTGTAAATCGTTGCAGCTCTTCCAGATTCAGCCACTTTGACTCCATGCTGTACTGCTCATTTTCAGGGCCAAGTGAGTTTTACCTTTGTCTCCCTTTGGTAAGACAATGATGACATGAGGGAATCAGCCTGTTTCAGCTTTGTAGGCCGTGGTTTAAGGCTGGATCACCTCCATTGGCTCAGGCAAGCATCTCTATACAGAAGTGTTTCGACCCTCTCCACTCCCCCACTGTGCCGGCAGCCCAGGCTGATGTATTTATTATTGGAGATTCTATTGTGCAAAACCTCAATATTTGTTGCCCTAAACAGAAAACTTTTGTTTCTTGTTTTCCTGGTGCTTGTGTACATACTGGAGTAAACGACATGCAATACTGACAGTCGGAGGTTCTCAAAATGGATTTCGCAGCACTTATTAACACTAGAATTTTTTTCTCCGTGCTACATTGACATTGTGCACCAGAAAGCTTGAGTTTATTCAGTGCAGCAGGATCAACGCACATGTACTGTGCAAGACATGCGCGGGGGCCACTGTGAAAAGAAGAGTGTTCATTGCTCATATTGCAGAGGAACTTCATTGTCGCATCTTACTAGAAAAGGCGATGGAAAAAGAAAAGGAGGATGCAACATCGACATCATAAACCATAAGGTGCATACTAATTCTGTGTGAGCAGGAACACTCAATAAAACTGAATAAAAAAAAAATAAAGTGACTGTGAGATACAAAGAAGGCAGATTCACCAGCATTTGTGTGTCAGCTTTTATCCCTCCAGATCAGAGAATGTCCAGTTCCATTGCCTCAAAACACCACTCACATTTACAGTTATTCCCAGTTTCAAATAAAAACTAACAGAGTCAGATCCCTGGGTGGAGGGGCGTCAGTATGTATCGTGATCGTGAGTGAGAGAATAAAAGTGAAAAAAAAAGGTAACTTTTACAAGTACAGTACTGTAAATGCACACAGTCTGTTACAGATGCAAACCAAATGTATGTGTGTACTGTATAATATTAACAATAATAGCAGCTCAGTGCTGAAAATGGCGAATATAGGAGGCAGTGGGAATCAAACCGGTAGCCTCTTGATTACAAGTCAGCAAATCTTACCACTACGCCACAAACACTGTTGTATTGTCCTTGAACCTTTTGTGAAAGTGTTTATTTGATCTTTGGACTTCAGGCTTGACACATTCTATAGTTTATGCCTACATTTTGTAACATTTACTACTAAAATATGAAAAAGTTTCTGTTTTAACAATGTGTTTACACAGATTACTGTAGAAACGGAACACACATGAAATGCATGTGTTCCAAAACACGATCCATTATTTCCACTCTAAAACTCCAGCACTTTTCTACCAGATAATAAAACAAGGCATGAGCTGGAAGAAGTTTGTGCATGTTCTAAGTCAGTGGGGGGATAGAATAGCAGGCTGCTTGCCTTAATCGGCACATTTACAGGACAAAAGACGCTGACGGAGAGGTGTGAACGGATTTAAGGTGGGACGGATTTACAAGTTTTCTCATAGGCTCTGGTAATTCTAGTGTTAATGGCATGAAGGAGAGGACCCTGGCTGCGAGAATCTTCATTGCAGGTCCTTTAGCTCTGGCTAGAAGATCGGATGAATGCTACAGTTGTCTGCTGGCATTAAATTACTGGTTGAAAGGCTTCTGAGAGGGATAAAGCATCGGGTTTGTAGGCAACTGGGAGCTCTTCTGGGAGAGGCCATGTTTCTTTAGGTGAGATGGTCTGCATCCTAAAAGATTCAGTGCCTGAGTCCTCTCTGAAAACATCTGCAAGGTAATTGTCTCTCCTGACTATGTAATTCTAATTCAATTTTTTTCTATAATGCCTTGCTAGGATATGATAACTCTATAGCAAGCTTTTTTTCAAATTTGCACTGTAATAAAACTATCATAACCAACCTCAGTCTAATTAGAAATACCAGACAATGCGGCATAAATGTGAATAATCTAATTACCATTTCACTTCTAAATGTGCACTGTATTAAATCTGTAACAACAGATTATAGATTAAATAAAAAATCAGCACAAACCGGTATTAACACATATAACTGAATTACCATTTCAAGCAGCCGAAACACTTCACTTTAGCACTGTTCTTCCAAGACCTTAAATATGGCTTTATTAAATGTTAGAGCATTAACCAACAAAATGTTTTACATCAACAATCTTATTAGTAATAGGAAAATCAACTTTCTTACATTAATTGAAACAAGGAAAATCAACTTTCTTACATTAATTGAAACATGAATCACTTCTGTTGATGTGGCTGTTTTAATTGAAACTACACCTCCGAATTATAACTACTGTATACTCATGCGGTTCACCAAGGCAAGAAAGGCGGTGATTTAGCAAATATTTATTCAAGCCTAATGAAGTGTAAGAATGTCAGGTTTGGTATGTTTGCGTCTTTTGAGTATCTTGCCGTTGTTATTCAAGGAGTTTTTCAATCTCTAGTACTGTCTGTAGACTTCCTAAATATAATACTTTTTCATTGAGGGATTCTCAGATTTAGTGTCAATTATAATAACTAACTATGACAGATTCCTAATTGTTGGTGACTTTAATTTTTATATCAATAATCAGTGTGACCCGAAAGACAAAAGAATTCATGAACCTCCTGCACACTTTTGATCTGAGCCAGCATGTTAGCTAGCCCACACATAGGTGTGACACCCCGTGTAGTGGGAATTAGAATCACCAGCCTACACTCTAGGTGTCTAGTATGTGGGACCGAGCGTGACCAGGATGATGGTGTAAGACAGGGAGATACGGACACAAAAAGGGTTGGGGTTTTTTGAAAAATAAAGTGAGGTTTTATTTACAGGTGCACTTAAAGAAAAACCAAAAATAATGTCCTGCGGAATTTATATATATTAATACACAGTCCAATACCGCAAAGGACACACAAAAACAGTAATTAAATGGAGCCCAAAATGACTATATACAGTATTTACAGTGCTTCCTGAAAGTGCCAAAAGAAAAAAGTATACTGCACACAAACTAGTGAAATCCAAATATATACACAAAAGCAAAATATGAAGCTGTCTTCCTCCACAGTGAGCCAAGTCAGGAAGCTGCTCCTCCAAACAGTGTATGATACAGGATTCACCCAAAAATATTCAAAATACAGAAAAAAAAAGTGTACAGTATATACAAAAATAACAGTGCACCACTAACCACAACCCAATAAATACCTCCACCAAAGTTAATCAAGATATATTTATATGAAAAAATATTTACAAAAACAAAGAACAAACCGTAATGCTTGGTAACTTCTAAGACGCAGATCTACCAACTACAGTACCTTCCTCCAAGACGAACTAGTCAGAAAAAAACCCTTTTGAGGCTATGATTCCCTTTTGTATTCGGCGCCAGTGCGCCGACCAATTAAACAGCCGTACGTCATCCCTCCCAGGATACGCGATGACGTGAACGCGTTTGCGAAAAGCGGCGTCTACTATCCCACATAGTTACTATAAAAATCGAGCAGCCGGCGCGCGCACGCGTATAGCTGTGCCGGCTTTTCAGACACAGACTGCACTTCATTCCTTAAGTTAAAGTAAGCACTTTCTAGTTTTTTTTTTTTTCCTCCTTCCCCTGAGCCACAGCTCAGACAACTACGAACACGGGATCCCTATGCTAACCCGGGTTAACTAATATTAAGGCGCTTCACACTTTCTTTTGCTCCTTTAGAGTTATGTCGCAGGAGGCACACGCAGTGAGTGGAGGACCGACAACGCCATCCCGGCCGGTAAATGGCAAGGCTGTCTCTCCAGTCTACATGAGACCCGCCGCGACACTCCCCAAAAGACGCAAATATTGTCAGCGAAGACGTCTGTCTGCACTATATAAATGAAAAAGGCAAGTTTCCTTTCTTTATACCTTTTTTCCTCAAACAAAAGCCTCCCTCTTTACACAGCAGAGGACACTTAAAAAATTTTATTTAATTACTGGTAATGCCAGTAAGGCACATTACCACAATAGGAGGGGGCACACGCTGAAATTAGTGATTACTAAAGGATTAAAAGTTGATGTGAGGCAGATCGTGGATATTGGTTTATCTGACCAGTTTTTCATATTATTAAATGTATAAATGATAGCTACAGCTAATGAGAAGCATATTGTTAAAAAAACACAGCTGCAGCTTCAAAGTTTGCTAACACTCTAAACAACCAGTTTAGTGATAATAATGATAATAATAATAATAATAATAATAATAATAATAGTGATAATAATGTGAATAGTAAGGTGGAAAATGTTAATGATGAAATAAGAGCTGCCGCTGAAATAATCGCTCCTGAAAAGATAGTTAAAAAAATACTCCAGTACCATTATGACATGCAAGACCCAAAGAGTGTCTGATATAAAAAATACATGCCAGAGAGCTGAGAGAAAATGGGGA
Source organism: Polypterus bichir lapradei (assembly GCA_026402145.1). Classification (NCBI taxonomy): domain Eukaryota; kingdom Metazoa; phylum Chordata; class Cladistia; order Polypteriformes; family Polypteridae; genus Polypterus; species Polypterus bichir. The sequence goes on along the minus strand of JANRMT010062849.1, from coordinate 431,199 downwards.
AAAACTAAATTGATAGTCCACTATGAAATATTGAAGGCTAAAATAACATAATACAATAATATAGTCCGCCTGGAGAGGTGGTGCTACTTCTCTAAAATTATAATTAAAAATGCTGGTAATCAAGGAGTTTTATTCTCTACTATTGATTGTTTGCTAAACTCAGATCACTCAATGGAATGCCTCCAAGAAGCTATCAGCAAAAGCCTCACAAGTTTCACTATGTTTTTAAACACAAAATGAATGATATTATAAATAATATAATACATCCCCCAAAAGTTGATTATATTAAATCCCGGTATTTCATTTTAAGTGATTCTTACACTATTTGTATGAAAATTTGCTATATAAATAAATGTTGTTGTTGAATCACTCCTCCTCAGTGTCGCCACTCTAAATTATCTTGACTGAATTCAATGTCCACCGGGCAAGCTAAAAGTTGCCTTCCCTTTTGATTAACCATAAGTAGCTTTTAACAGACATTGTGGCTGACACCTTAAACACATACCAGAAATTAACAAATAATAACGCTCAAACTGGTGCACAATAAAAGACACAGACATGGTAAAGTAAAAATTAAATAATTAACATAGCAACAGGACTGAAACAGCACACTTTGATGCTCATGAGTGTATTACTACAGTTGATCTTGCTCAGACTCAAAATTTGTTACACCAAATATCACAATCAAGTACAATTCTCTTGCTTATCTGAAGTGACTGAATTATGTCAGAACTATACTAAAAAAACAGAAAAACATACTAGATACAGTATATAGTCAATATCAGACAAAATCAATTTGACAGCGGATGCAGGGGAAGGAGAGGCTAAGGGAGGTGTTCAGTGGGTGGTGCCATGGACCACAGAGATGCAAGCCTGGCAGTGGGAGTTGGAGGCTTGATGGGGTGCCATGCCTGGAGCAATAGAGGGCCAGAAAGGCCAGAGCCTAAGAGCAGCACTGGTGGTGGGCTGAACTGCCAGATAGGCACCTCCTTGGCTGCAAGGACCTGCTCTGAGCTAAGTTAAGGAGACGGCCAGGTTTTAAAGGGCTGTACCAGGGCTCAGGGTTTTAAAGACAGCTTCCTGTGTTTTAACCTCGTTTATAAAGGAATACTTCATTGGATTTTAACCTCCACAGAGGCACCTTCTTTTTATGGAGTATTTATTTATTTAATGACTATTTTACACTGCACTTTTTGGACACTTGGTTTTTTTTTGTTACATTATTTTAATAAAAACACTGAATACTGTTTCACTATCCCCTTGCTTGGTGTATTTGTCCTCATCTGCTCAGCTCAACCCGGTCTTGACTATCGATGGTGTTGGGTTAAAGAGGATCCCAGAATAGAAGAGGGAGCAAGGAGCTGACCTGCATTGTCAAACATCCATTATACAGTTGCACTCTGGTCCTAAATTGGGATGCTGAGGTGGTTAGTTGCAATGTTGGGTAAGGCAACGCGCTGTATCAGTGAATGCTCCCAAACACCTCATCTTCCTATAAGAAAATATAAGAGCACATTTCAAAAGACATCATTTGGTACACATAGAATAACTGAAGGTAATTTCAGACCAAATTTTAAAATACAAGAACAGGTATATCATCTTATGGTGGTAATAATAATGAAGAAATTTCCTGGGTGCAGCTGGATAACACAACTAGTATGTCTATAGATTTTTGGTGTCTTCAATTAATTCTCCATTTTATCATTTTTTTAACCTTTTTATAATTCTTTAGTCTCACCCTATGGCTACAGGTTTTTTTCCCCAAAGAATTTTTACAGTCAGTGAGTCATTTTACTGCTAATTAATTTCTTTGTTTAATTAGCTGGTCTCTTTATTTCTTCCCTTATTATGAATTTGGAAGAGAAACAGCTGTGAGTGTCCTACTCATGAGAAATTTGCACATATTTGTATTTTTGCCATAAAATAATAATAATTACAAATTAAGTGCTTTAAAAAGCATTTGATATTGACAGGTTCTTTTTAAATGAAAAGCAATGGTTTTAATTCAGCTGCAAAAATGCACTAATAAAACTTCTTTATCCCAAAATCAAACAGTAAACACTTATAAGTTTTGATATACAGTACAATTTAATTCACACCCACCCAAATGATCTTACAGCAAAATAAATATTTTTAGCTACCTTACCAAGTCAGAAGGGGATCAAATACTGTAGTTATAATATACATTCCATGACATTATTAATCAATGAATGTACACTCACCTAAAGGATTATTAGGAACACCTGTTCAATTTCTCATTAATGCAATTATCTAATCAACCAATCACATGGCAGTTGCTTCAATGCATTTAGGGGTGTGGTCCTGGTCAAGACAATCTCCTGAACTCCAAACTGAATGTCAGAATGGGAAAGAAAGGTGATTTAAGCAATTTTGAGCTTGGCATGGTTGTTGGTGCCAGACGGGCCGGTCTGAGTATTTCACAATCTGCTCAGTTACTGGGATTTTCACGCACAACCATTTCTAGGGTTTACAAAGAATGGTGTGAAAAGGGAAAAACATTCAGTATGCGGCAGTCCTGTGGGCGAAAATGCCTTGTTGATGCTAGAGGTCAGAGGAGAATGGGCCGACTGATTCAAGCTGATAGAAGAGCAACTTTGACTGAAATAACCACTCGTTACAACCGAGGTATGCAGCAAAGCATTTGTGAAGCCACAACACGCACAACCTTGAGGCGGATGGGCTACAACAGCAGAAGACCCCACCGGGTACCACTCATCTCCACTACAAATAGGAAAAAGAGGCTACAATTTGCACGAGCTCACCAAAATTGGACAGTTGAAGACTGGAAAAATGTTGCCTGGTCTAATGAGTCTTGATTTCTGTTGAGACATTCAAATGGTAGAGTCAGAATTTGACGTAAACAGAATGAGAACATGGATCCATCATGCCTTGTTACCACTGTGCAGGCTGGTGGTGGTGGTGTAATGGTGTGGGGGATGTTTTCTTGGCACACATTAGGCCCCTTAGTGCCAATTGGGCATTGTTTAATTGCCACGGGCTACCTGAGCATTGTTTCTGACCATGTCCATCCCTTCATGACCACCATGTACCCATCCTCTGATGGCTACTTCCAGCAGGATAATGCACCATGTCACAAAGCTCGAATCATTTCAAATTGGTTTCTTGAACATGACAATGAGTTCACTGTACTAAAATGGCCCCCACAGTCACCAGTTCTCAACCCAATAGAGTATCTTTGGGATGTGGTGGAACGGGAGCTTCATGCCCTGGATGTGCATCCCACAAATCTCCATCAACTGCAAGATGCTATCCTATCAATATGGGCCAACATTTCTAAAGAATGCTTTCAGCACCTTGTTGAATCAATGCCACGTAGAATTAAGGCAGTTCTGAGGGCAAAAGGGGGTCAAACACCGTATTAGTATGGTGTTCCTAATAATCCTTTAGGTGAGTGTATATCAACTGTACAGAATTAACTGGTTTCTGTATTCTCCTTGGACACACCAAAAGACATCCTGAATTGTACAACAAGGTTACACTTTTAAAAAATGACCATTCCTTAATTTAAATTACCACAGCCATTATAGCACTGTGAGCAAGTTCACCCATGCAAGTGCATACAACTTGTCAAAGATGGAATATGATTGTGTTCAAAGAGAAAGAAAATAAAGCAGCAATAAATAATTTCAAAGATTTGGAGAAAGGCTACATCAGCAAGGTTCTATAACAGTGAAAATTTGTTTAAAATCAGTTCCATGCTGAAAGATAAAACTCTTGCATTAAAGATGTTCAGCAAACTATGTGCAGCACAGATGAAGCAAGTACAGGCTTATATTCTTGCAAAAAGAATAACAGGACCATATGCGATTCTTTGGCACACTTTTAGTTACCCTGAAATTCTTAATAGTATAGGCAAAGATCATAGATGAGGTTTAAAGGAGGGATGGGGGAGGGGGTGCACTATGTTACTGAAATTAAAGTCCAATTTTCCCCAAAAGTAAATATATTTACAATCAATGAATATGATAATTTAATTCATTTTCTGTAAGCAACTCTTTCATGTACGTCACCTACCCTTAAAACTGAAAATCATTCTGTACTACATAAAATGCAGATTACTTCACTGTTCCAAATTCAGCTTGAGAGATGTCACTTCAACTTTTATACTATGTAAACAGTATCTACCTCTTTTACATGTTGGATAGCTGATCGTGTCGGCAAGCAGATCCCCAAGCAACTATTTAAATGACACAAAGTCATGCCCACACCTTATGCTTGAATGCACCACCTGTATAAACAACAGGTCTTAGTAAACATTAACCACATGTCATACACACCAGTGTAGCAAATATTTCATAAACAAAAATGTCTCTTTGTTGAAGTAAATTGAAATTTAAAAATGCTCCAACTTTCCATCAATCTATCCATTTTTTAAATCTACTTATCCATTGCAGGGACACAGGGAAACTGGAGCCTAACCCAGCAAACATTGGGCTAAAGGCCAAAACAATCCCAGAACAGAGTGCCAGCCCATCACAGGGCGAATGCACACATCAGGGGTCAATTTAGCATCTCCTAACCTGCATGCCTTTCATTGTTACACCATGCGTACATTTTCTAACTTGTTTAAAAATAAGTGTTAATTCTTCCACATGTTTGATAAGTAGACAAACAAAAACAAAAGAAAGTTTTCTGCCATTTCAATATTGTTAACTGAACATGTGTAATGTTTCATAATTTCTAAGTTTTAAATGTGTTATTGTGAGATTTAGGCTATATTGTAATTTTTGTATTACGAACAATTCATGATATGTGACTTGCAACTATGATGTAAATATGTAGCAGTACTGTTGTGACTTTTAAAAGTCGTGTGGCTCCTCCAAGCCTAAATGTCAAAACCTGGCCATTGTTTAGAACAATAACATTTATTTCTATAGCACATTTTCATACAACAACAACAACATTTATTTATATAGCACATTTTCATACAAAAAGTAGCTCAAAGTGCTTTACATAATGAAGAATAGAAAAATAAAAGACACAGTAAGAAAATAAAATAAGTCAACATTAATTAACCTAGAATAAGAGTAAGGTCCAATGGCCAGGGTGGACAGAAAAAACAAAAAAAAAAACTCCAGACGGCTGGAGAAAAAAATAAAATCTGTAGGGATTCCTGACCATTAGACTGCCCAGTCCCCTCTGGGGACAAAGGATGCAGCTCAAAGTGCTTTATAACATGTTAAAGAGGCAGTTACAATAAAGGAAACCGTTAAATTTAGATAAGAATAACAATGAATAAATGCTATAGAAAAACAAATAAATAATGCACACATACATATGAAGTAACACCACCACAGAAGAAACGGAAAAGAAAACAGAGAAATATAAAGATTAATAATGATTGTAGATTAACTGAAAAGAATGAGAATTCTATGTATATCTAGGGTAAAGAGTAAAACTAAATTGAAGCTACAAAAAAGTTCAAGTAAAAAAGTGAGATTTTATAAATTTGTTAAAATGTTCCCAATATTAGCCTGCCGTATGTCAATTGGTACCACATTCAAGATTTCTGGTGCGTAACAGCAAAAGGGCACCTCACCATTTCTTTTAAGTTTAGTTAAGTGAATTGTTAGCAGGCGGCTAATCAAAGATCTAAGGTTAAGGCTTGGAACACAATGAGATAGTCACTCGAAGATATAGGAAAGAACAAGATTATTTAAGGCTTTATACACCATTCATAATATTTTCAAGTCAATTCTAAAGAACACGGGCACTGTGAGTTACAGTAGTTGCATGTGGATTAGTGCAACTTGCTCCTATCAGGAGTGCCTGCTTGTCCTATCAGGCTGCTGCAAATGATCCAGAATGCAGTGGCCCACCTTGTATTTAATCAGCCGAGATGGGAACATGTCACTTCTCTCTTCAGGTCACTACATTAGCTTCTGGTAGCAGGATCCTTTAGATTTAAATCCCTGATGCTTGCCTACAGAATAATCATTGGGTCAGCAAATGAGTATATGGAGACACTGGTGAAGTGCTGAACACCTGCTTGGCCACTCAGGTCTGCCAGAGAACAGTGTCTGGTGATGATGCATCTGCATGGTATCAAATCTCAATCCAGATTCTTTTCCTGTATAGTTCTTAGTTGGTGGACCTACACATCCTTCAGAACTGCTGACTCCCTCAATGTTTTTAAGAAACAAATGAAGACCCATCTGTTCTGTGAATATCTGTTGAAATAAAAAGGAAAAAAAAAAAAACTTTGCTCTGCAATATTTTACAGTATGTTGTTGGTTAATTTGTTGTTTAAGTTTAATTGCAGTATTGATTGTAATCTATAATTGTAAATTATTAATTACTAGACATTAAGCCCGTTAAAATAACGAGCGATAGAACAGTAGTGCATAAACATTTGTATGAACAGTCTATATTAAATGGCAAGGGACCTTGTATGTGGCTGTAATATGCGTCACTGTATTGTGTGCCTTTAATTTTTTCTCTCAGTAATACTGGTTTGTATTTCCGTAAAATGCCTGTAATTTTGTCTGACAGTAATACAGTGGAACCTCGGTTCACGACCATAATTCATTCCAAAACTCTGGTTGAAACCCAATTTGGTCGTGAACCGAAGTAATTTCCCACATAGGATTGTATGTAAATACAATTAATCCTTTCCATACTGTACGAACTGTATGTAAATATATTTTTTTAAGTTTTTAAGCACAAATATAGTTAACTATACCATAGAAAGCACAGCGTAATAGTAAACTAAATGTAAAAACATCGAATAACACTAAGAAAACCTTGAACAACAGAGAAAACTAACACTGCAAGAATTTGCGCTATAGCCTTATAGCCTCTTTTTTTAATGAGTTTTAAGCACAGGGGAAAAAATGAACATTTGAAAAATCCCTAATTTAATAAACAACCAAGAAAAGTAACATTGCAACAATGCACGCGCGCGCCTGTGTGTGTGTGTCTCTCTCTCGCGGGCCTGCGTGTGTGTGTCTTAAGTGCGCGCCTCTATGTCTGTGTGTGTGTCTGTCTCTCTCGCCAGTGTGTGTGTCTGTCTGTCTGTCGGTCGGTCGGGCGTGCCTGTGTGTGTGTGTGTGTGTGTGTCTCATGTGTGCGTGCGTGTGTGTGTGTGTGCGTGACTCAGCGTGCGCCTGTGTGTGTGCGTGACTCGTGCGCGCCTGTGTGTGTGTCTGTCTCTCTTTCTGCACAGGGAATGCACAGGAAGAGACTGAACACGTGCTGTGTGGCCCCGCGCATGCGCACTTCTCCAGAAGACACACACACATGGACACCGTGCGCCTGTGTGTGTGTGTGTGTGTGTGTGCGTGTGTGACTCGCGTGAACCTGTGTGCGTGCGTGACTCAGCGCGTGCCTGTGTGTGTGTGACTTGCGCGCGCCTGTGTGTGTGTCTGTCTCTCTTTCTGCACAGGGAATGCACAGGATGAGACTGAACACGTGCTGTGTGGCCCCGCGCATGCGCACTTCACCAGAAGACACACACACACGGACACCTGGACGCACACAAGGGTTTTATTAAAGAGGATGATTATATCTCTTCAATCAACTTTTGTTACCTATCCTATTACACTTGTTGAACAAACAGGCCCTAACCTAATGTTGCTCAATTAGGTTTCCCTCTTTTGTAAATTGCTTTGCATAAAAGCATCTCACAAGAAAAGAAATGTAAATGTGACTAATGTAACAAACCTAAAACTGGTAATGATGTGTTCAGATTTTCTTTTTCTGGTTAGGATTCTTGCTGCTGCATTCTGAATTATCTGCAACTGTTTAGATAATTTAAAAGGAGGTTTACTTATTAGGTCACTAGCATAACTTTTGTTTGAGACGTTCTTGATGAACTACGTATAGCTTATAAGAGTGAAGGCCATGTAAAATTAGTCTAGAATAACAGGAACATTAACCCAGTGAAGTAAAGCTGAAATAGATCAATCTCATTCTAAACCTTGGCTTTGTTCTTCTTGTTCTGGGTTCTGGGGAGCAGACCAGAGCTCAAACTGTGATCCATGTGTGAGTGGACAGAACAGGCTATGTCATTTCTGTGTGGTGAGTCCACAGTGCTCTACACATTCCTAGAAACTGACCGCAAAATAATATTATGTCATCTCCACAAAGACAGCAATCCCTTTATGTTTTAAAAGTACAGATACAATTAACATGATGCCTGTACACAGTATAGTATAGTATATAAAAAACACCCTAATAAGATTTCAACCATACAAAACATCACATTATACAAGTGCTGAGCTGTTGAGTGAAAAATATCAAGAGATCTCCTATCATGCACATGAATCTTTTAAACTGCACATTCTTCTTTTTGTCAAGCTGATGATGGCTCAGTGCACCTATTTACGTTGGGGGCTCTTTCAGCATTGCCCCTCAACACTGTAGGAGAAACCATGCTGCTGGACTGCACTACTGCACTTTGGTTTACTTTATACCACTATGGCTAAGATCAGGACAAATCAGGAAAAGCCTACTAAGACACCAACAAAAAAATAATGAGTAAACCCATTTTAACAGCAATTTTGTTTATTTAAAAGAATGCTCAAACATTTTAAGCCGGTTTAGTAGTAAAGTGACAATTTTTCTAAATCCAAAAAGACAGACTGAGCTAAAGCCCAAAAAGCATAAAGGCCACAGTCCCTAAAATAAATAAATCCAAAATCCTGAATAATAAAGGTCAAAAAGGCTAAAAAATACTTAACAGTAAAAATGTTTACATGTTCCAGGGGCCTCTACAACAAATACTTGAGCAAATCCATCATAAAATATTCCTGCCTTTAAGTTCCTGATCCCTTAATCATGTGACTGCTGCATACCAATCTTTGTTTCCCAAAATTTGAAGAGTTTGAAGCAGACCTCAGTCCATTGCTCTTTTTAATTGAAGCAAAATTTCTTTTTGATGGGTTCAACTGATAACACAAAACACCTTTCAAAATGGCTATTGGAATAAATGCCGAATTCTCTTTTGTAGGAAACAGCAAGGTTAAGTCCTGTAGATTCACCATTTCACTCATTTACTACAGAGAATCACTAGATGAAACACACATCAAGCTGACACTACATAATAGCAGCATGTCTGTTCTTCAGACTTCATTATTTTTAACTGTTTAAAATGTTAAGCACTTTTTACCACCTGTAGCTGTGTTGTTGTACATTATTATTCCTTGTGTTTTTGAGGACATTTTGCCATTGTTCATATTTGCTCCCATACATCTGTTATGCACTGACAACACCTGTCTAAAAGGACTACTCAAACCAAAAATTATATTTTTTATATGTTACTATAAATACATCATGTGGGTTGAAGTGATTGCCAAAAAAATTCTAATCTCATGTTTTCATGGAGAACCTGTGGCAGCTGGTACTTTTTAAACAGGTAGGGCAAAGGTGTACTACTCAGTTGCTTTACACTTTTAAAAATATGTAACATAATTACACTGGAAATGCAATTCATTATCACCAGCTCTAGTAAACATGCGGGTGTCATCGCAATACACAGTAAATAGCAACTCTTCTGGTTATATGCTACTTAATAACCAGACAATGTATTGGTTTTGTTGGAGATGTTCTAATTATTGAGAAGATCAAAAAAGGCTAAAAAACACTCAACAGTAAAAATGTTTACATGTTCCAGGGGCCTCTACAACAAATGCTTGAGCAAAGCCATCATAAAATATTCCTGCTTTTAAGTTCCTGATCCCTTAATCATGTGACTGCTGCATACCAAACTTTGTTTCCCAAAATTTGAAGAGTCTGAAGCAGACCCCAGTCCATTGCTCTTACTTTTTAATTGGAGCAAAACTTCTTTTTGATGGGTTCAACTGATAACACAAAACACCTTTCAAAATGGCTAATGGAATAAATGTCGATATCTCTTTTGTAGGAAACACCAAGATTAAGTCCTGTAGATTCACCATTTCACTCATTTATTGCAGAGAATCACTAGATGAAACACACAACATTTTTAAGTAAACTATGATAACCAAAACCTGAGCAGACCAATTTCACTTAACATGGGCAAAAATATAACAGATGCACAGAAAAAGACAACCCGCCTATATCATCACCCCAAAGGAAACAATATTTACAATATAATGATTTAATGATAAATAACTTCTGTAAAGTCTTTGACATACAGTGTATAAATCATTTCTAAACTACATACCATACATAATTTGTTACGAACTGGTGTAGAAAAGACACATTTTTAAAAAGGTAATAAACCAGTTTGTCCTATAGGATCTAAGGAATATGCAGCTTATCAGCAGGCAGGAAAGTATTTCAGTGAACTAAAGTCATTACTTTAATACTCTGACCTTTAAAAAGAGATCACAATCATGGCACTTCACAGAAAGCTTCAACTGGACAGTCAAAGGGCTGCAATATATTTGTATGAGATACAAAAGGATATTAAGCATATGAAATATTTCATTATAGATTGTAACACTTTTTTCTTGTTTCTCTGACAGCTGAAAATACAGAATATCTGTTGATTTGCATTGCACTGAACCAATTTAAACTACTGGAAGGATCAGAGTTATGAAGGCATTGCAGAAAACCTTTGATAATTTTAATGTCTATCATATCTCAAGAACAAAATTCTAACAATACCTTTTTAATTACTAATCTTATAGAGTGTCTACAGTTAAAGATACTATTTTTCATATTATAAACAGCCATAATTTAAATATCTAGAGTGATTGTTATTGACTAAAATGAATAATACATTTCAGGCTGATCTCTGTAAAAAAATAAATAAATAGATAAAGCAATTAAGAAACTTTATGCAAATATGAAATCTTTTGGGATTAGAACAGAAAACAGTTTTTCTTCATAGCTCTTTTTAAGCTTCTCTCCTCTTGTTAAACAAACGTAATGACATATTTTTATAAATGTGCTGTTTTCCTTTTATCAGATAATATTGTACTTTCCAAAACAACATTAGTATGTCATTATTACTACAGAGTTAACAGAAGAATGGCAGCATTAAATCCCTGTATGGAGGAGAACTTTGCTGGAGAAATCCATATAAAAAACCCTTGTACCCAACCATAAGTTCTCATACTGTATTCAATTACCAGAGCATACCCTGGAGAACACTTTAAAATTTATAGTTTTGATTATTTTGAAATACTCTACTAAACATTATAAGCCATTTGGGGAGTGAGCAACCCTGTAATATGGTTTTGGTTCAAATAGCCTTTTATTTACCATAGTAAGGGCTGCAAGCTGTACGCTGGCAGAAAGAAAAAGTATGCAGTTCAATGAATCTATGCTAGTACAGAGCAAATGTGGCACTTGTAACATTCCACTTATTCCATATTATTAACATTTTGCTTAGGCTAGGAGAATCAAACACCGAGCCAACATCTATTTCTAGCCCCCAGCCAATTATACTACCTACAACATGGTCACTTCAGTATGAGGTTTTTCTTCTTGTGCTTCTTTCTAAAGGCTTTTTCTGCCTATTCTGCTTATGCAAGGTACATTCATACAACTGAGTTTAATAAGATTCCTTGTATCTTTTTCATATGACATTTTAACACTCCACAGAAGTCTGCCCTAATGCAAGTTTTCATGGCCTGGTGCTAAATGCTAGGTGAAAAGATCTTTTTTAAGATCTAGATTAAGATACATTCCTTACTGAGACACCGTACAGCCTGTTGCCTCTGCTTTTATGTGTCAATAAACTAATTACAGGGGCAGCAACTTTGGAATTCAAAATTTTAAACTAAGTGTGTTATTAGCTATCTGCTGTGCTCACATGAGTGTCTCTGAATCATTTGTATAGCAGAAAGCAAAGTCGTAAATAGGCAAAAGTTCTTTAACCAGAAACTAAACCAAAGAAACAAAAGAAAGTGCTTTCTTTGTAGATGTTTTGTGCGCAGTTAGATGGTCTATCATTTATTAATTCATTTATTTCTTTGTGTTTTTTGTTCAAAAATGTTGTTCTAAATGAACTTCAGATATTCAAGATGTCATTGCATCTTGCGCTTGTGCACTTGTTATGAGTGATGTGATAATTTGGTGGATTTTGAGGCATCTTGAGGTATGGTCACAAAGCCTTGGTGGCCATTTCTGGACACATTATAAGCTGACACTACATAATAGCAGCACTTCTACTCTTCAGACTTCATCATTTTTAACTGTTTAAAATGTTAAGCACTTTTTACCACCTGTAGCTGTGTTGTTGTACATTATTATTCCTTGTGTTTTTGAGGACATTTTGCCATTGTTCATATTTGCTCCCATACATCTGTTATGCACTGACAACACCTGCCTAAAAGGACTACTCAAACCAAAAATTATATTTTTATATGTTACTATAAATACATCACGTGGGTTGAAGTGATTGCCAAAAAAAATTCTAATCTCATGTTTTCATGGAGAACCTGTGGCAGCTGATACTTTTTAAACAGGTAGGGCAAAGGTGTACTACTCAGTTGCTTTACACTTTTAAAAATATGTAACATAATTGCACTGGAAATGCAATTCACTATCACTAGCTCTAGTAAACATGCGGGTGTCATTGCAATACACAGAAAATAGCAACTCTTCTGGTTATATGCAAGTTAATAACCAAACAATGTCTTGCTTTTGTTGCAGATGTTCTAATTATTGAGAAACAACCTCAATAGCTTTGATAAGCTCAGTGAATAAGAGTAGCATCAAACTCCAATTATTATTTCAATCGCTCTAGACAAAAGTCAAAGCATAGAAAATAGAAAAGCAATGTGGTATTTATTAATGTATACAATACCAAACCAAAGAAAATATAATATAAAATAAAATAGCAAAGTCTAGATATAAGCAGTCCTAGAAAAGCTTACTGAAAATCAGAAGTGTCAAGGATTGAATGTTCTGGGCAGCTTTTGGTTTATTAATCAACCTTGTTCATAGTTACATTTTCTGACATCCAAATCAGATGATCTCACATCTCTTGATCTCTGACGTCACCATTCTGTTGTTGTTTTCTTCCTCTTCTTTTCCTCCTTCTCTTTGGTCCATCAGACAAACCATATATACCGTAGATCCCGGAATATAAGTCGAGAATTTCGTCCTAGATTTTTGGCTTGGAGTTTGGGGGTCGGTTTATACAACGAGCATAGTTTCAGATTCAAGATTTCCAGTGCAATGCCGGTTTTGCCGATCAATACGGAAGTAAATAATGATGAAACCACAGAGCCATCTTTCAGATGAAGTAACTTTGCATGCCGGTACTTTAAATTAAATAAAGAATTTATTCAAAAAGTGTTTTAGTTGTTGATTTTATTAATAAAATTTATAATAAATTATCGGGAAGTTTAAAATAAAAATTTTTCTTTTGATTTACGACGAACATCTTGCGTTACGACCCGAATGCGGTCACATGTATCCGCTTGCGCGATTGTAAACAAATAACCGAGAGCGTTAGTAGCGTCAGTTGGAACCCAGATACATGTGTTTGTGGATGTAATTTTGGTCATTGCAGTGATTTACCTATATATATAATTCACTAAGACCATGCAAGCAAGACACATAATTGCTAAGGAAGAAAGAGAAGGTAAAGAAAGCGATCAAAATTGAAATGAAGATGAAAATTGTGTGGAAATATGAGAGTGCTGTTCGTGTGACCGATCTCGCTAATATGTACAGCATGTCGAAATCCACCATCTCGACAATTTTACAAAGAAAAGATTTGCATTCTCCTCCTCCTCCCTGCAGCCCAAAGATGTCAAATTAAATGGTGAGTACAGTATGAAATTGTTGTTTATAGAATAGAATAGAATGTCTTTTATTGTCACTATACACATCTACAATGAGATTAAAAGCAGCTCCTTCAGTGCAGAAAAAAAGTTCTGTATAGGGCTTGTATGGTTGTTTTTTTAGCCTTAGCATAACGCCGGATCTGTGGCCCCGCTTCTGCTTTCTTTCCCTCCTCCATCTGCGTCGTCTCCTAGACCCGACAACAATCCACGGAGAGCCCGCTGGTCATGCTATGTTGTCTGGGATGTTGTGTGTGTGATGAAAAACACTCGAAACAGATGTCTGGCTCTGGACACCGATGTCTATAAGGTTCTGACGGGTTTAGCGGATGTTCGCCGAACCGATCGTGCACAAACAAGGAAAAAAAAAAAAGTACAAAAACAACAAAAAAGTGCACTGAAAAAGAGAGCCCTGAGCCGCTGCGCGCCGCCATGCTTCTAGCTTAATCTAGCCTACTTCTGGTAGGCTAGGCACTTTTTATAAGTTTTTGGTTAGTACATTAGAAAAATTATTGGTGTTTTGGTAAATTATGCACATTATACAACCCTTTTTTATTATGAAAAGGTTAAGTAAGTGTTGCAGTGGGAGGTTCGGAACGAATTATGGGTTAGCCTTCGCGAACGAATTAAGTTCTTAAGTCAAGGGTCCACTGTATTGCGTATTTAAGTCAAATTTATAACGAGTCTCCGGAAATCCACCCGCCGATGTACCGTATTTGCGTATATAGTTTCAACACAAAGGCCTCATTTTACCAAACTTCTCCGCAATCACTTCCTGGCTTCCATCAAAAATGCCGGCAGTCTCAAATTCTCGCCGATAAACATGATAAATATACCTGAAAGACACTTTTAAGGAAATTTAGAAAATTTTGCTTGGAGAAGGGGGTCGGCTTAAATACCGGTCATCGGCAAATACATGTAATTTAGTAGGTAAAGAAGGGGATCGGCTAATATACCGAGTCGGCTTGTATTCCGGGATCTACGGTAAGTTAAAATGCACACATGGCGTTGATCTTTTTAAGTACCTCATGATCTTTTTAAGTACCTCCTCCTCCTTCCTTTCCTAAATTGTCAACTAATTTGGAAATTCCTAATCCTACGGCATCCAACTCTTCGCAGGTTATAAATTAATAAAAACAAGCATATGCTTAGGTAATAAAGTAGTTAAAAAAGAAGTTGACTGGAACAAATGCACAAATTACTAGAATGTTACAATACACAAGGATGCTTGCAATGCATGTAAATCCTGTAAATGTGGTTTATCTTGCTTCATTTGAGTAAAATTATTAAAATTTAGTCTGAAGCAGAACCAGAACAGTTCAACAATTAATTAATGGAGAGATATTGTTGGTTTCCACTTATGTTATTCAGTTTCTACCTTGTTCTTTAACAAATCTGCATTTATATGTGTGCCAGATCACTATTTCTTAATTGGTATAACTTATACTTGTATTTTAATTGAGAATTGTTGACAACGCTTTGCATCTGCACTCAGTGAAGAAAAAAAACAAAAATTAAGTTGCATTGCATTATATTGTATTGTAATAGGGGATCAGACTGCAGCCCCTTTTAAAGTCCACCTGCAATACTATGAGAAGCATACAGAAGAAACTGAAAACTTCTGAAATTTTTTGAGTGGAACGTTCCACTATTTAAAAGAGTATCTGAATTGTAATACTGATCTATTTTTAAAGCCATTGTTGCTGTTTTTTAACTTTAGCCAGGCATTCTTACCAGTTGGGTCCGATTATATTGCTTTACTGTTTTAAAATTTTGTGACAAAGAAAGTTCCCTTGTACAGTACAGCATGTACTGCAATGGGTCTGAACCAAATTAGGAAGTCTTCCCAGATAGTCTAAATTTTAAATTCAATGAACATGAACTAAAGAAAACAGCAGTTTCTGTTTTAAAGTCACTGCTCTTAGTCACAACTTAAGGTTGCAATTTCAAAGATTTAGTAGATTTGATTCATGCAGATTGACTGGATGGGTAACGATGGCTTCAATTGCTTTGACAATCACAAAGCTAACAAGCCATTTAAAGATCATCAGTTCTATTTGACTTGGCAACTTAATGCATTTTATGACAGTTGTGTTATATTGAATTGGCATTCTTTACAGAATGAAAAGGCACAGGAGAGATTTGGCTCAGTCCAAATAACATTAATTTGATTCCTGCCCCCATTCCTGATTATTTTCTTTGTAAGCAATGTCAACAAGCCTCAGTAGACTACTGTACTATTGAAATGAAAGGCTTTTTAAGTGTTTTAAACATGCAGTCACATCTAATTTCTGTAAACTTCCTGAAAGGAAAAATATCAGAATCTCTCTGCAAAGCTTTTACCAGGCAGCAAAGCATGAAAAAGGACAAGGAATGATGTGTAGCAACTTGTTGACTCACATTAAAGCTTCAGTCTTTTTTTACTAAGACATATTTGACTTGAGAAGTAAACATAAAGCAGACCTTTTTAGTGACTTCTTTATGTCAAGATAAAAAGAATAATGTAACCACCAGTGGTGTGGTGGACAAAGGTCTGACACCCAGACATCAGTCATTGGCCCTTGAAAAGACCACTTATTGGCTTTTTTGTGACAGGAGCCCTGACTAACTTTCACTTTTACCCTTGAAAAATATTCTGTTTCTGAGATAATTTCTGCTGTTGGTCTTGACAGACAGCCAATAAAGTCTGGAGCTTCCTCATTGAAGTCACCATTCATTAATACTCCATACCACACCTTGCATCTTCTTTTTAGTTTCCAGCTGAGCCTGCTGCACTGCCAAGCACATCTCCTTTTAAGTTGCTGCAGCACACATCTATTCCTTGAGCACTCTCACCTTCATATTTCCTCACACGTCAGAGTCA
Organism: Polypterus bichir lapradei; assembly: GCA_026402145.1. NCBI lineage: Eukaryota > Metazoa > Chordata > Cladistia > Polypteriformes > Polypteridae > Polypterus > Polypterus bichir. The sequence continues at coordinate 414,570 of JANRMT010062849.1, read as the reverse complement.
CTACACTTCTAGCACACGCCTCGCCAGACTCTTACTACAGATGAGAGCTGCTCAGCTATAATTAGAGGCCAAAATGCTGTTTAGAACTTTCACTGTTCTTTCAAGCTCCCTGCTTTACTTCAAACATAAGTGTATTTTTCGAAGGAACATGGTCTGCACGTTCAGAGACCTGGAACAAAGTCACAAATACTTTTAACATCATGCTTGTATAATTAATCTACTGTACAGTATAATAAAAAAAATATAGCCTGTGTGGAGGTGTGTGTGTCAGATTCCTCTAAGCAATCTGATCTGTTTGATGTTGGTCTGCTCTGTCAGTTTGGTGGTAGTTGTGCCCAGTCGGGGCTGGGTGGTCTCGTGGCATCAGAACCCCTGCAGATTTTGTTTTTTCTCTCCAGCACTCTGGAGTTTTTGTTTTTTTTTTTTTTGCTTGATTTTTTTCTGACAC
>JANRMT010062849.1:389857-401356 GCA_026402145.1 Polypterus bichir lapradei | reverse complement strand
ATTTGTTTGCAGTGGTAAAGTACAAAACATAGAATATTGTTACACAGATACAAGAAAACAAGCCAAGACTAATCACATGAGAGGAATTCAGTACACACTCATAGCTATGCTCAAGATTCCTACCAAGAAAAATAATACAATTTTAATAGCTAATAATAAGTCAGGATACCTACAACTGCTGGAATTCAAACTCTGTCAATCAGAGTTCTCAAAACTATTGATCTTAATCATTTAGAAACTTAATCTGCTGCCTTATGACAACAAATAAAATGTGGGAAACAGAAGGTGACCCCTGTGTGAAAGAATTGAGCCAACCTTATGACTTTTTTTGTGGTGCAGCTTAGTGGCAGAGACAATTTTATTGCTACTTTTGACAATGTTGTTTATACAGCTTATGTTCTTTATGCTTAACTTTCTGAGCTAACACCTAAAACCAATTGTGACAAAAGAATGAATAGAAGGCTAAAAAATATTTTTCATAGTTTTGTCCACATTAGTTTAAACATAAAACAATATCACTTAAGCAGAGGGAAAAGAAAGAACAAACTTCTGTTAGAGTGTGTGATAAACCCACAAACAAGAGTACAAAAAGGAATACAAAATATGGTTTTAATTAAAACAAAGGGGTGATTACATTGAGACTATGAAATTAATCATAGCCAAAAAAGCATGTCCTTAACCGACTTCAAATTGCACTCAATCAAATAGGTTTCCCACTCTCCTCGTGTTCTCTTGTCTTTTTCAAGTATCTTTGTTTTCTTTATGCTTGTCAGCTCTGCCTTTTTTTATGCTTACTCCTGATGCATGCAGGGTACAGCATGTGAATGCAGATGTACAGTTTCTGTCAAGGTATTCCCTGATTCACTGTTTGAGTCAAGAATGCCCTTTACAAATCTTTGGGCTTTAAGATGGGAATGCAAGCAACATGTAACAGATTAAAATAGTTTTGGATAGGTACCAATAAAGCTGTGTTTAAAGATAATAGATTACCGGATGGAGGGCAAAAATAAAGCATGTCTGGTTTTTCTAACGGTCCTGCAACTAGAATCTGTTTACAAATCCTGTGGTTTTTCCATTCAATGAGCTCAGAGTAAAACTGCCCTTCAATCAAAAGTAAAAAGCAATATTTTATAATTATAAAAACATTTGCCATTTAGTTATTAAACAGTTTTATAGTGTTGTAGACAACAATAGGCTATCCTAGTGTCACTGAACACAAGTAACTGTGAATACCATTGCAGTGTATAATCACAGAGGTACACGAGGTCACTACATTCATCCAAACTTAGGGATGCCAAGTAACCTACACACAAGTGTATGGGATGCACAGGGACGCATAACATTCTGGAAAAATCTACTCTTATATGTGGTTAACATGAAGACTTAATTTAGATAAGTACTGGTCCATTACTTCCAAGGCCTACTGGAAATACAGTAGTAGAACTTTTTTTAAGATACACTGACTTGTATTTTTCAATTTTCAGATGACTCGTCTATCATAGGCTACATTAATAATGGAGACAAGTCCAGGAGTACAGGAAGGTTGTGGAGGACTTGGTCTTGTGATGCAGGGACAACAACTTGCAACTCAACATCAATGGTGGTGGACTTCAGGTGTGCCAAGGAGCCTTTGAGACCTGCCAACAACCAGGGGCAGGATGTGGAAGTGGTGCAGAGCAACAAGTACCTAGGGGTCCATAATACAACAAACTGGACTGGTCTGACAAGACAGTGGCACTGTGTAAGAAGGGCCAGATCAGACTGTACTTCCTATGGAGACTCAGTTCTTTTGATGTGTGCAGCAAGCTGCTGGAAATGTTCGATCTGTCCCTAGTGGCCAGTCTGGTGTTCTACACTGTGGTCTTCTGGGAAAGCAAGTTGAGCTCAAAGGAAGGACAATGTCTGAATAAACTTATTAGGAAAGCCTGCCTCATCACATGGCTAACCCTGGACACACTGGAAGCTGTTGTAGAAAAAAGGTTATTTGTAAAATTAGATGTCATCATGAAAAACCCCCTCTATTCCCTCCTGGAAGCACTCTCTTGGAGAACTTTTAGCCACAGGCTCATTCCACCACGGTGTCCTAAGAAGTATCTCTGAGGGTCTTTTCTTTTTATTTATTTATTCTTACCAAGTAAATTGTAAGTTGGCTGTATTACTTGTCCTACGTGTCTATTTCCTTGTTTTTTATGTTTCTGCTGCTGTATGCATTTATCTAATCTAATAGTATTTATTTCTTGTTCATCCTGTTCTTTAAACAATGGTTCAGTCTCCATTATGTAAATATAATTTTTAAATTGAAAAATATCAACCAATAAAAAATAGCTAAGCATTTACATATATACTGTGTATATCTATTAACTTGACAGTGTTTGTTTATATGTATATATAGATTTTTTTTTCTTTTTTTTAAATAAATGTATTATACATACCTTTGTATGGGACAGGATATTTCCAAATTTTCAGCATCCATCATTGCCTATCAAAAGGGCAAAATTTGTTAGAAGGAAAAAATGCAAACAATACTAGATGTAATTATTAATTCATCAAAGAGACAAATATTACATCAATATTACACATCTACAAATTTTTTTGCCAGAAAGATATTTATGATTTTTTTAGGTATCTACTGAAGTACTCCGCTCACTTCTAGCAATAAAAAGTACAGTAATACTAGTGATTTTTTCCCAACATATTAATTCAATTATTTAAAACCTTGTCAACAAACATTGAAAAAGGTTGTAGTCAAACAGCATATTACTTTATGATGCAGTAATTGTTGATGCATTTTCCTACTGTACACAATTTTTTTCATCTTTAAAGATAAAGCTACAATAATGAAATATAAAACAACCTCTGTTTTTTTTTTTTAAATACTTACTTGATTATGTGTAGACTTCCCACTTCTGAAACTGTTAACTCCTGCTATGCTGTCATGGTGATGGTATCTAATAAACATCGGTATAACAGCAACTAAAGAATTTTCACAACCCCTATCTGCCCTTACAAGGCATGGACAACCTGCAGCCATTGCAATTTAAAAATAAATAAAATACAGTAATTTGAAACTTATAGCCAGAAAAGTATTCTGTAAAATATTTAGAAAATGTTCTAACAATATACAGCTAAAGAAACTCATTTATCATATAAATTAGCATGAAAAAAGTAAGGAAAATACTATACCATTTTCTTTTTCCCCGCATCAAGAAAATATCTAGCAATGAAACTTGGATTCTGATTGGAGGTCCCTGTATGCAGCTATATAACACATCTTGAATATCCACATACAGAATATAAAAGTATTGATCAGAATAAATAATATTGATTCAGTTTGTCTCTCTATATACCCATCAAAACACAAATGAAAATCCATATTCCATAAAAATGCAATTTGTCATTTCCTGTAACAAACAAAATACAATGAATGAACCCTGAAAACACAGTAAACATATCCAAATTAAAACCAATAAGCTTACTGTAAAGTACCTTGTAAAAATCTCAGATTTCACAGTTTTGCACTTTCTATTCTTACTATATGGATCATGCACATTAGAAAAAAACAGACAACAAAACCAACATAAGGCATGCCATCAATGTGCCAAGTCTGATTGGGGCCCTTTTTGTTGAGTACTGGGATCTCAGAATTCTGTGATTTCTTGGCTACCATCTGTTCAACCCCTTGCATCCCATTGATGCATTACTTTATGTTCGTCATATCTACAGAAAAAAATAATAATTTTAGAAGTCACATATTTAAGAAAGGAAATATGAGTATTTACTGTTAACAATAAAATGTCATCAAAGGAACAAAATGAATAACATAAGAAAAAATAAAATATAAAAACATGCTGTAGAATTAGAATACCAATGGCATGGTCGGATTCCTCTGAAGTCCTTTATGCATCTAAACATAGTTTGAATACTTTTCGATGGGGCCACTTTTTTTCATTCACTCTTAAATACAAACATAATTTGGATTTATCATTTAGTGATTGCCTTCATACTCAAGTATTAAATAATAATGGTACCTCAACTGCAACAAAAGTTTCATTTTTGGAGTAGTCTATGACACAAAGCAACATATACACAATAAAGCAACACAAAGATTGCACTCTGAACAATACATCTTACTTAAAAAGTAATTTCTTTGTAGAAGGCCATGTATTTTGTTAACGGGACTTTCATAAGAAAGCGACTTTTTAAATATTTTTAGCAACTGGCAAGTAGTTATACTACAGATAGTCAAGTATCTATGTCCAACAATACCATAAGTTTATATCTAAAATGTACATGCTGTTTATCTTTAGAGAAATGAGATATTACTGAAAAAAGAAAAAAACCTAAAACTACCACATGGGGCTTTGTGTACAAACTTAAAAGTTTAAATAAAAGAGAAAAATATATCTTTTTATATTTCCTTGGCTTGTAGAGGGAATGACCTGTAGCAAAGCTCTAAGTTTTTCAAGAAAGCCCCTTTCAGTCAATTATCCTTAAAAACAGGTATAAAGATATTGACAAAAAAGCTACTAAAACCCACAAAGATATGTCATAGTTTAAATCAAGGCACTGCCCTGCCTTCTTCCTGATCAGCTCTAAGACGTTCATCATTTTCAAAGGCAGTTCCTGCCTTCTGTAGCTGCCTCTGGAGCCGAGTTGAAAAACGCCACCCCATAATATTAGTTTTGATTAACACCTTTCTATGTGTATTGTAAGTATAAAACACATATGATAATATTTCTGTGCTTATTTACTTGGTGTACCAAAATGTTTGCTTGTTTAGGAAGCTGAAAAGTTTTCCACTTGTGATCCATATCCAGGATGGTCCATAAGGCATTTCAAATAAATGTGTTGTTGATTGTTACATTTCAATGTCAGGCTTTTGAATTATTATATACAATAAGTGTAAAATAAGTCAGCAGCTCGTTATAACTGACATCAGTCTGCATATGCACCCTGTCATTTGGTTTCACTGTGCTCATCTGTTGGGCTTGGTCACACTTAAACCTCACATGCCTTCTCTTAAGAACAGACTAAAATTCTGTTAAGCCTTACCTGTAAATGAACAGTTTGCCTTGTGCCCTGGAATGAGCAGCAGCTTAGAAAGTCACCAACTCTTGTTACACCATGCACATTCAGGAATGATGTCAGAGTTTGCCATTTATGCAAAATTGTTACCTTTGTATGCTTCACAGTGATTAGGACTAGAATCTATAATGCTATGATAGGGAAAAACTCTTGAACCTAAATTCTTCTTCTTGATCACTAGTTTGGTTCATCGATGGTTTACAAAGACCCACAGGACTCCAGCAAGTATATAAGAGATGTATTAATCAGAGACATCTCAGGAGCATACCTCGCAAGATATTAGTCTTGTACTGTAATCACGGATATGCTAAAATTTTTTGTTCAGACAAAGACTACAGTATCTTTAACATTTAGCTTATAGGAAAATACATTTACATTAAAAATAAATTCAGATTATCTACACATGAATAATGGAATATATATTCCATAATATTTAATATATGAAAATAATGGAATATATTTTCTCCAACACCTGTCACCTATCCATTTCTGAAGAACTGTGACTATTATGACAAATTGCTTTATGTTCCAAATGCCCGTATTCAGCTCTCCTGTTAGCACAAATTCTGTCCAACAGCTGCCTTCCAGCACTACCTGCAGTTCACAGGAGATGCCTAAGCACAAAGATGACGGTTTGCACTCCTCTAATGGTAAAGTAGAGTTAAAGAGGACTCGATTGGCCATAGAAAACACAGAACAAACATCTTAAATAATAATTGGGGCCCCTGTAGTCTGGAGACCCTGGGCTTCAGCAGTCAGGGCAGAAGTCCAGCCATGGCCTTAATGCTTTATTATGTAATCTTCTTATACAATACGGTACCATGGCTGTCCGTTTGTCTGTCCAGGATTTTAAATCACCTGTAGCTCACAAACCGTTTCACCTATTGACCTGAAATTTGGTACACATATACTATGTGATGTCTACTATCTGCTTTTGGGATGATGAGTGACTTCCAAGGTCAAAGATCAACCCAGGAAGGTCAAGTTCAAAAATCAAATAACCTGTAGCCTGAAATTTGGTACACATATACTATGCTGAAATTTCTGTACTACGGCTTTATATTAAAAGTGAAGAGTTTTGGAATTATTACTTTTTATTTTTATTTTATTGTAGAATCAACTCTCGGCAGCAGGGCAGCTGGGCAGCAGATGTGTACGAGTATGGTCAAGTCAAGTGTATTCACTGCACGTTATTGTGCAGTAAGCTGTTACTGGTCTAGAAATATTTGTTGAAGGTTTTAAGAGTTTTATCTAGACAATTTGGAACGACTCTGATCTGGTAAGATAATAAGCCAAATTTATAAAAAGCAAAGCAACTAATGGGTCACCTCAAATGTCTGATTTATGAACAGAACTTCAGTGTATCTTGTGTCTAAGGAATAAAAAATAAACTTCAAAAATGAAAGATGCAAAGATGGAGGAAAGTTTAAAAAAGATTTTTCTTTTTCCTGCCGCATGATTTTTGCTATACTTGATTTGTTGATAACCATTAGATCAGCTAACGAATTTAATAGTCTGGTTTGATTCATAATATTTCAAAAGTTAATTCTCATGGGAGCTACTGAAAACATATTCTAAAGGCTTCATTCAATGCAAAGATTTACAAACTTACTTGTCAGTATAAGTTCAGATTTTAGAAGCAACACCGCTGGGAACCAGAGCAATATTTCATGCATGTCTAAAGCAAATGGAGTAGGACAGATATCAAATAAGAATGAAAGGACAAATTGTATCACCTTGAGGTACACTGTACTTATATAGACTTAAATGGTTTTAAACCTTTCAAAACTACAAAGCTATAATGCCGTTTATGAATAGAAGGTGATTTTGATTTTGTTACTATGTAATTAGACAAATTTAAGACAAATTGCACAATATTTCGTGACAGTTGTAAAAACTGTTTGTAAAGCTTTATGGGTATGACCTGTGTGCTATGGAGATAAGAGAAATATCTTTTAGAATGTACCATTGTTTAAGAACAAAATACAGAAGAACTTATGTATCCCTGTGTTATAAACACATTTGAAACGTGATGTTGATTTGGACTTTTACGATGCATTTAGACACTGTACTGCCAGGTCCTAAAGTTTGTTCTCATTATCATTTCCTTTAAAGAACCAGATTAATCATAATTTATAGGGATATAGAAGGATGCGACAAACACTTAAATATGAAATGAACAATAGAATTTCCAGGATTATAAGTAAAAAAGAAATGCTACACTTACAATATGCCTTGCAAATACAGTCCTAAATTGCTGGTGTACACAATAGGTTTGAATTGGTTTATTGGAACATAAGGTTATTGTCAGTTGTCAGTTATTGTCAGAGAGTGGAGTTCATCCAGAGCATCACAACAGGGCCTGTGGGGACAAAGGTGGCCCAAATGGACCCATCCATAAAAAATATTTTAAATTGAAGTATGTTTGTAATTTCATTAAACCATCTGACTGCCTGTAAAAATGTATATGTTAAAGACAGCAACACAGCAAATGTTTTAAAAACAAGTCTATGTACACTCTGTACTTTTCTCTCTATGCAATTCCCTGACACAATTGGTCATTCCCCTTGTATGTGCCTGTCAATCAAATATCCGAGCAACTCACACTCTGGCAAAATGTCAATGTATGTACAGTACTTACTCCTTACATTATGACAAATCACACAATGAATGAAGGTGAAGACGATCAACCAAATATAGCCAATGGCTTTGACTAAACAGCCAGAGATTATGCAATGAATACATACAGATAGAGGAAACAGTAAAAATTTTTTATTTTTTGTGGGAAAAAATTACTTTCTTTTCAATTACTTCTACTGAGGATTTACTATTTTATTACATTCTTTATGATGTTAGACTACACATTTAAATGATTTGCAGCTTGCCTGTATTTTAAATTGTTCAGAAATTATAATATAGCGTACTACTTTAGAGTGTCACCAACAGGCATAATCATTACGATTTCCTTATCTAATATTGTAGCTTCATGCTATTATGGTGCTCACCAGTGTCGATTGTCAGTGGATTCACGTTCTTTCCATCGCTCTTTTAGGCACTTTGCTCCCTTTAGAAGAATTGCTTGCTGTTCCCTCTTTAGTTTAAATTCTAACTTACTACATATTCTTCTTCTTTTGCGTTGGTGAAGCTGTTGACTTGAATAGTGAAATGGCAGCTTATTCTGTTGATGACTTATCCTCTCTGTCCAAAATCATTTTTTCTTAAATTAACTCCTATAGAGAGTAAACATAATCCTTAAAAATAAATTCCTTATACATTAACATTTTAAGTATTAATTTTAACACTTTTTGATGTGTCAGCACTGTTAGATTACTTTGCACAGGATAATGACAGCCAATCACTGGACTGAATTCAGGGTTGCCAAGTCAGGGGGAATCCCCCAAATCAGGGCCATGGCGGGGAACATGGGGGGACAAAAGCATTACATTTTTTTATGTGAATTACCATCTTATGGAAACATGATTCTGTATTTTCCACAACTTCACCACCCCTTGATGAACGTATCATCCAACAGTACACAACATACTGCATATTGGCAGCTCTCATTGCTTCACCCCTTTCTCAAAGCTCATGTATAATTGGTCAGGGGTAGCAGTGGTTTGAGATTGACAAGCCAACTGATAGGGGCACACTTGTTCCTCCCCAGTCCTGTAGTGTTTCTGTTAATTTTTAAAAAAATTTTAACACAGTTCAGGGTTCCCACTAAGCAAACAAGCAAATCTAGGGCTGGTGTTAGTTTGTGGTGTTGTGTGAAGGTGTTGGTTTGACTTTTCAAAATAAAAAAATGATACTTTTCAGTATATTACCGCTCGTAATGACAACTCCCAAAGCATCAAGCTACAGGTAGAGATTTTGCAATAAATGGAGCACATAACCATAGTTTACTGGTAGCATGTTTATTATTTAAATGATTGTGTTTTGCTAATATGTGGTATAAAACTGCCAACAACTCAGTTGTAAAATCTATATAAAGTCAGATATGCAGATAAAGGAACACTTTTTCACCACTTTTGTTCTGATTTAGCAAACATCACAAAGTGGCAATAAGTTTAACTGTACAGCATTTTAAATATTTTTTATTTACAACATTACAAGTATTTCTATTCTTTTATAGGATGGTTAAAGCCATTACAGGAAAATGCCACTACAACATTCTATGCTGTCTGCAAGTGCCCACTTCACACTCACAAAAATTATCTTCTAGCGTATGCAGAAACACACAAACAAATTTCTAATATTCAAAAAGAAAAACTGGCAACTGAAACCAATTCAGCAATATTTTTTTCCAAACATTTCTTATGAACAAAAAAAAAATGCAGAACTAAAGTTTGCCTGTTTTATTAATGAACATTGTTCCATTACCACAGTGGACCACTTGTCTGAGTTGCCGCCATCATTAGATATTAGGGTGTTAAATAATGTATCACTTCATTGCACCAAGTGCACTGCACTTATTGAGAACATCTTAGGTCCAGAACTACACAAGGAATTGGTGTACAGTATTAGCAACAGCTGTTATTCAATTGTAATTGATGAAAGCACTGACATCTCTGTTACTCAGATGCTTTCTATAGTCATTTGCTATCCAGGCTTCACAAAACAAAAGATTGTCTCAACATTTTTTAAAATAATCCCACTTACTGAAACAGATGCCACTTCTCTAGTAGATGTCCTAGATTTGCTTAAATGTGTTGGAATTGTAGTTAATGGGGTAAATGTTATGGTTGGATGTAACCATTCTATATATACTCTGCTGAAAGAAAAGATTCCTCATCTTGTTCTGGTAAGATGTGTTTGCCATTCACTCAGTCTGGTTGGCAGTAAAGCATTTGAGGTCCTGGATGGTAGAATTTACAATTTGTTCTCACATAGTGCAAAAAGAAGGACTGGATATGCTCAGTTGTACAAGACTTTAAAAAGGCTCCATCCCTAACTAAATGACACAGCCTGCAGCTACAATGTGGCAAAGTTGGGGTGAAAGCATAGTAAAGATTTTAGACCAGTGGGATGTCTTAAAGCTTCATTTTAGTATAGCAAAGGACAGACAGAAATGTTACACAGCAAGTCTTCTAACTGATATGATGGCTGACCCATATAATAAGCTCTACTTGATATTTCTAAAGTCGACCCTCAGTGAGCTGAACAAAACAAATTAGCTATTTCAAGCAGACACAGCCAGCCCATCTAAACTTTTCCTGGACTTGAGCATGTATTTTCATCCTGTGCTGTAACTAACAGTTAATCCAAATTACCTAGAAAACCTTTCAACTTCAGATGTATCAACTATTACTTTCAATTTGGAAGACTCCCTCATTCCCACAGCAGCTACTACTTGGGTAATGAGTTTTCCTACTTTGCTGTTGAGCAGACTTAGAAAGGTGCAAAGCTATGCTTGTGGAGTTAGCTCTTGAACTACAGAGTCGCTTGCCAGAAAACCTAACAATGCTAGAGAAGCCTGATATGCTTCATCCAAAAGAGCCTTTTTCACAGATAAAGATACCAATTACATGTCTGGCAAAAGAATTCAACATGATATGCAAGGACACAGATCAAACTGAGACAGAATAGAGAAATGTAACAAACAAAAAGGAGAATGAAACAAATGATGAATGCTTCTGGTTTGAAGTATATAGGGACAGTAATTCTTCTGGAAATCTAAGATTTAGCCATGTGTCTTTACTTGCACTATCTTGTTGACACTACCTATATCTAATGCAACAATGGAGAGAACATTCAGCACTGTTAATAATTTGAAGATGAAGTTGAGGAACAGACTTCAAACTAAAACACTAAATAGTCTTTTACATGTAAAATATTGCCTACAGTGGAGGAAGCAAGACTGCAGGAGCTTCTGTCCAAGTGATCAGATATTTAAAAAATGTACAAATCAAATATATACCATTTTATCCACTGAAGATTGCTTGCACCATTTTCTGTGTGATTACTAATTTATTGTCCATTATAAGTGAAATTAGCAACATTATAATGGTTACCTTTTTTGAAGAAGCCAAATATGTAAACAGGCATGTTAGCTTATTTTGAAAGATGTTTATCAAGGTCTTGATGTTTACCTCTTAAAAGTGTTTCAAACTCTCCAGCTTGTAAGTTACACTGAGAAAGTGTATTGTGTTATGTTATTATATTTTAGACTGAACATTGTCTTCACTTATGCCATTTTAAAATGCATTTGTTCATTTCAGACCACAAATCATTGCATCACATGCTTAAAATGGGGTTTCTTATAGATAGATAGATAGATAGATAGATAGATAGATAGATAGATAGATAGATAGATACTTTATTAATCCCAAGGGGAAATTCACATAATCCAGCAGCAGCATACGGATACAAAAAAAAAATATTAAAGAGTAATAAAAATGCAGGTAAAAACAGACA
>JANRMT010062849.1:337986-377619 GCA_026402145.1 Polypterus bichir lapradei | reverse complement strand
ACAAACATGTAAAAACAACTACTTGATCTGTAATGTTATGAGATAGTTAGAAGGTGCCTTGGGGGTTTTACATTTAAAAACTTAATGTTATGAGATAGAAGATGTCTCAGGAGTGTTGCATTTAAATACTCAGTGTGCTCAATGGCTGTAAAAATCACTAATGAGAAGATTTCAGACAGAGATAGAAAAAGAAAGACAGATGTAATAAAAGGGGCAAAAATAGGTCTGCCTTACCTAATATTACACAAATAAAAGTAATGCAAAGCAGAAACAGTACCTTTTACCAATTACATATGTTCAAAACATGAGAATATAAATCCTGAGAAAAGCACAAATGAAAAAGAAGCCACAATCGCAATACAAAAGCAGCCATATTATTGGTTACGTCTCCTTAAGTGTTTCCTGGGGGCAGGTCCCCAGCTGCAGCTGTAGATGATTCTGCTCCTTCTGGCTCTACATAAAGTGGACAGGGCAGGAAAAAAAAGATAACTAATACATTCAATACTAGTACAATACAAAACTGCAAAATACACGAGAACTGCAGAAAACACGAGTAAGGGATAAATCCCTGGCTAAACTTTGACAACACTCCGTAATTAATATCCCATTTGAGCATGTTGCAATGGATATTGTGGGCCTGCCGAAACCTCCCACAAATGAATACAAATATATCCCTGTTTTAATTGACTACACCACTCAATGTCCCATAGCTACTGTGTTTTGGATAGCTAATTCTAAACCATTGGCCAGGAGCTTGTGGGTGTTTCCACAGATCAGTATTTTCAAGAAAATCCTCATGGACCAAGAACTTCTTTCCACATCTCAAACTTTTAAGCAAATGGCTGTACTTCTGCCAGTTAAGCACTTTAAAGCATCTGTTTGCCATCCACAGACACATAGACGGTGGAGAAGTTTAACCTGATTCTCATATTAATGTCACGGAATATGTAGTGCTGTCGTTTGACCTCTTCAAAAAACTGCAATCCATGGTATGAGAACACATTGAAAATGTCCATTTGAAGCAGGCCAGATTATACATCCCAGCACCATGAGTTTAAGCCTGGGGATTGAGTGATTCATTTATATCTCCTATTCCACGTTTTCTCACACATTGATAAGGTCTGTATGAAGTTAAATAAAAAGTCCTAGTAGTAATCACAGAAACCAATACAAGACCTTCCCTGTAGACATACCATGTAAACCTACTTAAGACATGGAAGACAACAAAAATGGAGACTTGACCTTTGCCTTATTTTCTAATTCATCAGACAGGGACACACTGTCTCCCCAATTAAAACAACAATTTGTTGTGTTCTTCAACTGGGTCATCCTGACCTAATCTTCCACAACATATGAACCTTGTGAGCAATCTTCTCATCTACCCGAAGTGAAACACACTGCACTTGAGTTCTAAGTGCAGAAGATGCTTGGTCTAGGAGTAATACAAGAAAATACAATTTTACCCAATTCTGGAACCAGCCTCTGTGCCAAGTTAAGCCAGAAACACCTATAATGCTTGCACTTGCTGGATCAATAAACAATGTATACTGTATACAATTAAGTGTGCTCTTCTATTTAGGCACATATTGTTGTTAATTAAATTCTACTGACTTTTTGATGGAAAATACCTGAACTGATCATGCCTAGCAATTGGTCCAGGTTATTTTATGACCAGATTTATCATGCTAAAATACTCTCATGACAAACTCCTTCTTATTAAACAGTTTGTCCAGAGCAAATGGTCTGACTGGAACATTCTTAAAGACGCTGATATTTTGCAGCGCCCGAAATATATTCATCGCGGGTCAGGTTGCCGCCACAGCCGGGCTGCGAATGAAAAGACAACCGGCAGCATTTGCTCAGGAATAAGCCTTCCTTCTCATGGACCTGGAAATAGAAGTGTCAGTGTGCCAAATTTACATTGTGTGGAAATAAACCCTGCTCACGGCTCTGTGCAAAAAGAAGCCTCATTAACTAATATTGCACTGTTTAACTCGAGATCTCTTAATGGCAAAGCATTGGTGCTGTCAGAACTCATCACTGACACCAAACTTGATATACTGTGTTTAACGGAGACTTTGCAGAACGGAGAATGGAGACCATGCTGGGTATCTCTGGCACTGCCCTCCTGTGGTTCAAGTCCTATCTGACTGATAGGCAAGAGTTTGTTAGTCTTGGCAACAGCAGATCCAGCTCGGCGCAAGTCACACAAGGAGTTCCTCAGGGCTCTGTCCTCGGCCCTCTTCTCTTCTGTATTTATATGCTTCCCCTTGGCCATATTATTCATAGCTATGGACTGTTGTATCATTTTTATGCAGATGATACTCAATGTTAAAAGTGGAATTTCATCAGAGCTTTCTCAGCTCACAACCTGCCTTAGTGAAATTAAAACCTGGATGGAGAAGAACTCTTTAAAGTTAAATTGCAACAAAACTGAACTCCTGCAAATTGGGACTAAAATGCAACTTAATAAAATGAGCTCCTTCCCAGTCCATCTTGGCGGTGATCTCATCAGACCTGCCTCTACTGCAAAGAATCTTGGTGTCATTTTTGATTCCTCCCTTTCTTACTCCGCCCACATAAATCACATCAAGAAACTTTCTTACTTCCTCCTCCGTAACATATCACGTGTTCGCTCCTTCCTCTCCTTTTCTAATGCTGAGAAACTTGTCCCTGCTTTTATCACATCCCGCATAGGTTACTGTAACTCGCTGCTGGCAGGTGCCCCTTCTAATCTTATATCACAGCTCCAGCTTATTCAAAACTCGGCTGCAAGAGTCCTTACTCGAACCAGCAGCAGCGAGCACATCACACACATCCTGCTCCGACTTCACTGGCTCCCTGTGTCTTACAGAATCGAATATAAAATCCTACTAATAACCTACAAAGCCTTAAATAACCTCGCGCCAAACTACATCAATGACCTTCTCATTCACTATGTGCCTGCCCGCTCACTAAGGTCCTCTGATTCTGGCAATCTTGTTGTGCTCTACACTAATCTACACTCCATGGGTGACAGGGCCTTCAGCTGTATAGCGCCCAGACTCTGGAATGACCTACCGAAATTAATCAGGTCAGCTGACTCCATGAATTCTTTTAAAAAACAACTCAAAACTCATCTGTTCAGGAAGGCTTTTAGCTCTACTTGACTTTATTCCCCTTCTCTCAGTTTACTTCTCTGTCAAGATGCTCATGTAACCTGTATGTGTGTGCTAAACCATCAATTATGTTGTCTGTTAGACTTTCCCTGAATTTACTGTCTTAATCTTCTTTATTTATTTGGTTTGTACTATGCTATATACTGTATACCCTGTTGTTCTTTCTTCTTCTGTAAGTGCCTTGAGCATGGGAAAGGCGCTATATAAATAAAATGTATTATTATTATTATTATTATTATTATTATTATATTATTATTGTTATTATTGACCTGTTGAGAGCAGGGATTAAAAATGGCGTTGGTACTACTGTAAATCTTTGGAAAAGGCAGCAAATAAAAATTAAACTGATATGCTAAAGTAGGGGATAACAAAGCATTTCCTGTGTTCTTTCTTTCATTATCTTTCTGACTCCTCACATTACCTGACTACTAATCATTATATGCAGACTTAGTTTATGCTGGAGCGTTCTTAGTGGTAAGTTAATGATTAACTGTAATGAGTAATAGATTAAAGATGTGCAGATGAAACACTTAGTGTTGGCTGTGTCAAACAGCGTAAGATAATAATGTAAGCTTTAAAAGGCGCAACACTGAGGAAGTTTTAGCAAGATGGTAAATTAGTGCTTTAACTTCTTTTAATTTGAGCACACTCAGAAAGCAAGGCTATACAGTAATTATCAACAACCTTAGAGGCAATGCAAAGAAATGGACACTTCCTCACCAAACATAAATGATTTACTAAAACTGCGATCATAACAAAGTTAAACTTAGTTTCAGGAATAAAAGTAAAACTAACCTTCTTATTTATGTAATCATATAATGTATTGATTCTGAGAAGTATAACCAAGATATATGCGAGTTTCAATCAATAAGTTATTATTATTTTTATTATTATTATTATTTAGCATTAAGAAACAATTATTTTTGGATGATGTGAAGAGAAACATTAGAACTAACCTCTTGCTGGTAACCTTCTTTAAAGTCTCAATAGTGCAGCATCTGGAGTACCTGAAGTTCACCTTTGGTAGGCTGGACATGTGATTTTTGGGACAAGACTGTTTACTAAAAATTTGGTTAGAATAGTGACTAATGTAAATTGATTTAATCAACAGCTGGCATGCATCACAAACTGTACTTGGTATTAATGAAGCTGATAATTGAAATAACGCTTAAGAAACAGCAGAAACTAAAAACGATTTTAAGAACACTGCAGAAAGATTGTTTTACATTTAAAAGACTTTTGATGCCTGGCTTAGACTGTCTATTTTAACAGGAAACAATAATAATCAGCAGAAAACAGAGTAAAATACAATAGATGAGACGAAGTTTGTTAATGAACTGGATACATTCTATTGTCGGTTTGATAAGTACAAAAATTGACTATCACCTACTTAAGGATTTGCAATTGCATCTCCAGTGGCCCAGTTCCTTACACTGAAGAGGAAGGCGAGAGAGGTTCTGAGGAAGATGAAGCCTTACAAAGCAATGGGTAGTGATTTAATTAAGGGAAGGGTCCTTAAAGAATCTATGGATTCTATGTCATCTTTTCAATCACTCCCTTTGGAAGCCAAAACTTTGGAAGAGCTCTGAAATTTGGCCAATTCCAAAAAGTAGCTGTCCAAATAAATTAAGTGATTATTACCCAGTAGCCCTTGCATCTAACTTGGCAAAATCTTTGGAACAGCTGGTTCTTGCTCACCTTACTTTACAGGTCAGCTCCTCTTTGGATCCATTGCAGTTTGCATACGACCAGAACCGCTCAGTAGAGGATGCAGTCATGACTGACCTTCATCCCACTTAAAAAACCAAACACCTTTGTGAGAGTAGTGCTTATTGAGTTTGTTTCAGCCTTTAATTGCATGAAACATCTTTTGCAGTAGATTATAGGAGTTACAGGTGGAATGTACTGTATCTCACCCTATGGATTATGAACTTTCTTCTTGGCAGTTTATTCAAGTTAATGATTACACTCCTTGAATGCCAGCAGCCCAGCACACCATAGTGTATTAAATCGCACTGGCCATCTCAGAGTTAAAGAAAATGTGAAGGATGTTACATCCCACATTAAAGGAACATAGTCTCCTAAGGAATAATAGTCTTTATTATATAGTTGCCCTTTCTTATATAGTTCTTTTGTGTTACAAGGCCAGTCCAGCCTGTCATTAATGAGGACCTCAAGTACTTGTAGGATTGGACCACCACTAAATACACTCCTTGAACAGTGACTGGACATAGAAGACTTTGGTGCAGAGAAAGTCAAGAACCAATTCGTTGGTTTTGCTGATGTTAAAATGCAGACAATTCTCTTTGTGCCAAGAAACAAACTTTTCCACCTGACTGCTATGCCCTGTATCATCCTCTTTATCAATACACCCTATAAGAACAGAATTATCTGAAATTTTCTGCAAGTGACATGACCAGATGTTATATTTATAGTCTAAGGTATGCAGAGTGAAGAGAAACTTAGACAGGACTATCCCTTGTTGTGCTCACATCCGTATCAGAAACACAGTCCTTGAGTTTTTCACACTGCCTGACTTCCAAACAGATAGTCCATTATCCAGGACACCATAGGCTCATTCACCTGCATATCTGTGATAACGAAGATGGCTGGATAGTGTTGAAGATGCTGGAAAAATCAAATAACAAAACCCTCACAATGCTGCCAGCTCTGTCCAGGTGAGAATAAGCCTTGTGGAGCAAATCGATAACTGCATCCTCCATTTCAATCTTTGTCAGATAGGCAAAATGCAGTGAGTCGAGATGGTCTGCCACAAGAGGATTCATACAGTCTCTCAAAGGTCTTCATGATGTGAGATGTAAAATGCCACTGGTCTGTAGTCATTAGATGAAGAGTCGCCTGCCTTCTTTGGAACAGCAACGCAGGATGTTTTCCATAGCAGTGGACAGACTGAGCAGGTGACAGAGAACAACACTCTAACTTCATCTGGTCCTGCAGCTTTTCCTGTGTATAGCATCCTCAGCTGTCTCCTATTTTGGTCTTCAGTTATGGACAGTCTAGACTGATATGTTACTGAGCTGCTTAGGCGCTCACAATCACGATCAAGACTATCTGCAACTAATCAGAACAAACAGAATATTCCAATTGAGGTCTGCTCTCTGTGGACAATCATGACTAAGTCTTCAACAACTGTAAACAAAAGAGCCAAAAGAAAAGTGGAAAAGATTGTAAAAGAGCAGACTCACTGTATAATTCATTGTTTCCAAATTTTTACTTCTAGAAGATGATACTTGCTGCCAGAATTTAAAACAGATAGAATTAGAAACAGTTTTAAACCAATGGTAATAAAACTTTTTAATAGGCCATATTCAATTTTGTTGAAATAGATAGATAGATAGATAGATAGATAGATAGATAGATAGATAGTATAATAATACAAGAATTCTGTTTATGTTTTGTATGACTATAAATGTGTCATTAATTTGTGTTTTATTGCATGCCTCGTATGTAGGAATTTACTCTTGTATGTTGAAGACTAGATCAAAGCAAATTTTCACTTGTGGACAATAAAGATAAACTAAACTATATTTATAAATTTGCCAGGAATAGAAATTTCCACAGAAACAAAGATGAGGAGGAGGATTGAAGTGGAGCTTTTACTTCTTATAGCAGAAAGTTGTTTTTTCTGCACCGCCATCCAACATGACAAGTTAACAGAGTGGTGGCTCTCTGGCTAAACAATCTGGGATGGTAACTCAAAGGTTTCTGGTTCAAATCTCAGCAGTGACAGAAGGAATGCTACTCCGTTGGGCCTTTGAGCAAAGCCCTTAACCTGCTGTTGCTCTAGAGGTGCTGTACAAATAGCTGACCCTGCACTCTGACCCTAAAACTCTGTGTGTGTCTCTGGAGATTAAGTTGGGGTATGTGAAAATGACAAATTCATAATACAAGAAATTGCATATGGCAAAAAAAGGATTAAAAATCTCTAAAAAAAATCACAAGCATGTATTTCATGAAAAATAATTGACAAAGCAACCGTATGAACCTAGATGTTTAATAAAGATCTATCTATCTATCTATTGTGGAAGAAAACCCCCCGAGGAACAGGGACAGCAGGACAAGTTTAATGAATATGATTTTTATTCAGTCACAGATGAGTACCTGGATTCTGCATTGCAAGGCAGAAGAACAAAGTTACATTTTTCGATTGGCTTTTTATAATTTCTTTTTCCCCTTACTTAATCAAAAAGCATATTATCGTTTACTTAAGCATTTTATTTTATTACACTAATGGGCCATCTGCATCTATTCTTATTTTTTTCACTTGTCAGATAGACCCTAAAAAAGTAAAGGACATCTTTCCTGTGTCAAATTGACACATTCCTAAAGAAACTGGAAATTTTCCTGTGTCAGTTTACTGCACCGCCTTATGACAGACGCCTGAATGAATAACCTGCTGTTATAGCAAAATGGCTTTGTCCACTATTAACCCAAAAGTAGCTTGCAAGCAGTTAATTTTTCTATCTATCTATCTATCTATCTATCTATCTATCTATCTATCTATCTATCTATCTATCTATCAGTAACAGACTTGCATATTATTGGAGGAGACAACGTAACACCCAGACCACTCTGTATTTGTATCACAATACAGTATATTATTGCCAAACTCACTTCATACTGGCTCCATTTAGACGAAAAAATCACAGCATATCCATGAACAGTTAGCCTGTTGATTTGCGCTTTTACCACTCAGTTCTGATCACCAGCTAGCTACTACATTATCAGTAATAAAATATGGTAGATAATCTTAAAAAAATTGAAATTGACTGTAACTAAGGATCACTCTTTGTGTCTGTCTTGGTTTGTTCTCCATATGTGACTATAACTCCAAGCACAACAAACTGTGTAACTTTAAAACTTCTAAGTTTACATTTCAGCAATGCATTTGCCAGCTGTGCAGTATGAGCATGCAACTATCATTTTCTTCTCTTACCAGATTACTTAGACAACAAAGCATAAGGCATTTCAAAAATTAGTAATGTGCTACCGCTGCTGCTTCACAGCAAGGATACCAGGGTTCACTTCCCAGATCATCCCTACATGGAGTTTGCATGGCCGCTCTGTGTCTGTGTGGGTTTCCTCCGGCTGTTCGAGTTTCCTGCCACAGTTTAATGACATGCATTTTAGGTGGATTGACAATTCCAAACTGGCACTAGTGTGTGGATGGGGTGTGTGTAAGTGTTCGCCTGGCAATGGGCTGGCGCCCTATCCAGGGTTTGTTCCTGCCTTGTGCCATATGTTAGCTGGGATAGGCTTCAGCACCCCACACAACCCTGTCCAGGGCTAAGCATGTTAAAAAATGACATGACAGTTCAAGCATTTATTTCAGATTTAAACTAGTCCCTCTTCTTATATACATCATGTAAAAAAATACATGTGTGTACATGCCCAAAACCGGACACAAATATAAAAGTGAAAGCATGAGGTATGGGGTATTTTATATGCTATGCATCTTGTAAGGAGTTTTTGTCTAGTTAGGGTATCAGGCATGTGTCCAATCCTCAGGGAATTTTGAGGACAGTGTCACAACAAGACACAGGAAACATCAAAGGTTTGGAGCAGCTACCCGTATAATATCCCTGGCTGCAAAATGGGTATTTTCTTGTGAGTTTTGAATGGTACACTGTCCATAACAGAACTGATTTGAGTTTGGTAAAATGGCAGCTTTAAATGCCGCGACCGTAAGTGATGTCAGCCAGAGCGCCATTTCCGGAAGTGACATCATCCAATGCACTGGTACCGGAAAGTGACATTATCGATGGCGCCGGTACTGGAAGTGACATCATCAGTGGCGCTGGTACCTAGTGGGATTTCCTGTGGACAGTCTGCAGAGAACGGAGAGAGAAAGTTAGTGCAGCTCACCACTCCCTGGTCTAGCATGGTACTACTATTATTTAAGCCTTCTAGCTGTCTCCCATGCACACGTGTGTAACAAGAGATAATTGTGATTAGGTTAGATAATAATTTTGAAGGCATATAGACTGCTTCTATTCGTATGATTGTCTCTTCAGTTCTTTATTTGTCTCAGTCATAGGTCATAGTTACCCAAAGTTAAAAAAATGATTCCCAAGTATTGGGGAGGGGGCAAAATTCCAGTAATTGTTAAAAAAAAAGTTATCGTGCAACTTACAGCAGTTCCCTTTTAGTCACTGTCAAAATACTGTCCATGAGATACATTACACATTTCCAGGCACTTCTCCTATTTCTATTAACATTTTTTTCCTGGATTTCTGTTTTTATGGTCAAAAACTCTTTGGCTGACAACACAGTGTATGCAGATGAGCTCTCATAGGGCAAAATACAGTTTTTATGTTCCACTCCTTACAGACATAATTTCCTGATGCTTTCCAGGAGATGCCCAAGCAGTTCAGTATAATGTCACTGATTAAAAGTCTAGTCATCAGGAAACTCTTTATTAACAAGTTTGTTAATGTTGGAAAATGCAATCATTGTTGTCATTGTGATCGATATGGACAAAAAAAAATAAAAACACTAAAGACACACACACTACTATAGAATACATGTCAGAAGCACACATCTCAGTGCAATGCCACTTGGTGGGACTAATTACCAGGGGCCTCATGCATAACGCTGTGCGTAGAATTCACACTAAAACATGGTGTACGGACAAAAGTGGAAATGTGCAACGCACATAAAATTCCAGATGCATAAATCTGTGCGAACGCCAGCTTCCATGTTCTTCTGCTCCATAAATCCCGGTCAGAGTGAAAAGTAACACACATGCACGTGCCTGCTGCCCCACCCCAACTCCTCCCAGAATTACCCCTCTTTGAATATGCAAATCAGTATAAATAGCCCTTAAGCTCAGCGTTCTGTGAAAAGGCAATGGCAAAAGCACGGGGGAAAATAGAAGAATTTCAGTGAATACCAAGTGGAGGCAAAGAAAAACATACTATTTGTTGGTTTAAACAATGGTATACACAACATAAGGAAGCTGATTGAGTGACATAGAGTGTCAGAGAAACTCGAAAGCTCAAGTTTACAAAGTCGCATCATGCCCGAAATAAAAAAGAAGCTGTCAGATATCAAAGTCGCAGTGACAAGGTAGCCCACCGTCTGAGTGTCATATGAAAGCTTTTTAGGGTACAGAGAAAACAAACAAAAATAGGAACATTAAAGCAGAACATCATAAACTTCATCTTTAAATTGTTTAATTTACTAATTTCTCAAATACCATTGTAACTAAAGTAGCACGTTAAATGCTTTGTTTTGCATGTGTTGTTCTATGTGCTCTATGTGTGTGAATCACTACGTGCTTCTTAAACAGGCTTTCTCTTCCTCTGACAGGATACAGAATCCATTACATTCGTGATATTACAGCTCTCTGAATAATTAAAATACTGAGATGTATACTTGATATCATTTGCATGATGATAGGAGTTAAAGCATGTTATTAAACATGGGAATACGGTGGCACAGTGATAGTTACGAGCTGGAGCCCTGTCCAGAGATTGTTCCTGCCTCCCGCAAGATGCTTGCTGCGCCGTGCACAACCTTCAATGAAATAATTTATTGCAGCAGTACTGTCTCTTTCAAATGTACTAACCTCCAATTCCTGTCCTTCCTTTTCTTTCTCCAAGTAACCAGCTGCCACACAATCAGCTCTGTAATAGATGTTAAGCCATCTGTAAACTTAGAACGCCAATTCTTCAAAACTTTTAAGGAACATTGAAATATCTTTGTAGTACATATTTAATTATTATGTCCATCTATCCTTCCATTGTCGCGCCAGCCCCAGCAAGAATACAGCGCGAGGCAGGAACAATCCCTGAACTAGCTATCACTGGGACACCGTGTCGTCACATGTTTAATTATTAACAATATAGATTATTTAAATGATGTTAACATTTTATCTGTATAATGTAATTAACATATTTTGCTGCATTTCAACTTAAAAATGATATCGTCATCATATGTAAATACGCGCCTTATAAAGTGGCTCTGGTTGTGCAATATTATAACTGTATCACAAGTTTATAGTGAGGTAATTGTACTAATAAGTACAAACAGTTCTACAAGGAACAGTTGATGGACTGATTGAGTGCGTTTACAGTTCTTGGGAGGAAACTGTTTTTGAATCGCGATGTCCAGGAAAGGCTCTGAAGCGTTTGACGTATGGGAGTAGTTCAATAGACAGTGCGCATGGCTGAGGCAGCGTGTGCTTGATGCTGTATAACGATAATTCTCTTTCCGATCAGCTGCTGTAGAGCTGTGATTCCATGTTAAGATACGGTGGGATAAATACTCTGAGTGGTGCATTGAAAGGAACAACCAGCGTCAAAGCGGTGCTACTGTTCCTGTGTGGTTACTCTTTATTTTCCTGACGCGGCTTTATAAATACACTGAAACTAACTGCATATTGTTGATTAGTGTAATACATCTGATTGTAATTAACTTGTAACAATATAATGGTCCAGGAAATAGCCATAGTGTTCCAAATACCATAACTGCTTTAGCGTTGTTACTCTCACTGCACCATCATCTTCTTCTTCTTTTTCTTCTTTCAGCTGCTCCCTTTAAGGGTTGCCATAGCGGATCATCTTTTTCCATATTACTCTCACTGCACCACTCGGAGTATTTATATCACTGTATCTGAGTGGGGAAGGTTAGGTTAGAGGTGAGGAAAACTGGGCAGGTTCTGTTTAACAAAGTTTTGAATTTGAAGGTAGTGAAAGAAATGTGTTGCTGGTAAGTTAAATTTGGAGTGTAATTGTTCGTAGGATGCAAAAACGGTGGGGGAGGGGGGACTGGGGGAGAGAGAAAGAGAGCAAACTATCTCTAATACATTTTTCTATTCCTTGTAATTATAAATGCCAATGTAACAATAGCCTTCAGGGCAATAACTCCCGGGAAAAGTGGAAATTTAAGTCAAAGCTGTCTTATTTTCAGTTAAGACTAAAAAATGACAATAAATGTCTCAAAGACTGGACAGTTAACTTAGTGAGCTGGAATGTTAAAGGCCTGAATCACAAATTAAAGAGAAAGAAAATATTCTCTCACCTAACAGGTCTAAACGCTAAAATAATATTTTTACGGGAGACCCACTTATTAAGCAAGGATCAGTTTTGGCTGCACAAAGACTGGACTGGCGAAATATTACATTCCAGCTTTACAAAGAAAACTAGAGGTGTGGGAATTCTTACACATAGAACAGTCTCTTTTGTATTATCAAATATAGTATCTGATCCTGAGGGGAGATATGTGATTGTCATAGGTAATTTATTTAACTGTAAAGTGAATTTGATAAATATTTATGCACCCAATGTCGATGATAGGGAATTCATGCAAATGTATTTTTATCCATTCCCTGTGCGAACACTCAAAAAATTATAATGTCTGGGGACTTTAATTGTGTTTTAAATCCACTCTTAGATAGGTCTCCTGTCACAGTGAGGATGACATCTAACACTGCAAAGACAATTACACAGTTTGTAACAGACCACAACTTATCAGACCCCTGGAGATTTTATACTCAAACTCAAGAGCATATTCCTTCTACTCACCAGTGCATCATTGCTACACAAGAATTGATTATTTCTTTGTAGATAACAACTTATTGTCTATGATTAAATCTTGTAAGTACAATGCTATTGTTATTTCTGACTATGCCCCCTTGATATTGGAGCTAAAATCACTATGCCCCACATGCTCATCTCGCAGATAGCATCTTAATCCACTTTTATTAGCAGACGAGAACTGTACAGAATTTATATCCAAGCAAATCTATTTTTTTAGAGACAAATACACCCTCAGAGGTTTCCGCAGGAACACTCTGGGAATCCCTGAAGGCCTTCTTTAAAAGACAGATTATCTCATATCTTTCCCACAAAAATAAATTGGAAACCAAGACGGTATCAGAGCTAATTAACAAAATTACTAGAATAGATCAAGTTCATGCCTGGTGTCCAAGTGAGACGCTTCATAGGAAAATGCAGAGCTCAACCTCTAAGCAACTAATGGAACTGAACAACTCATACTTAAATCAAGACATCATTATTATGAACATGGAGAGAAAGCTAACAAGATCTTAGCTGAACAAATCCACAAGCAAGAAGTTTGCAGTGCAATCCCAGCAATCACCAGCACAAACTGAGACAAAATCATTGACCATAAAAATATAATGCACACATTTAGATACTACTATAAATCCTTATACTCTACTGAGATTAAAGAAGATAAGACACAATCTAAGGTATTTTTGGATGCATTACAGATACCATAAATAGATACTCTTAGGGCAGAGGAATTGGATAAATCTCCGGCACCATCAGAATTACTAGATGTTATAAATTCACTGCAGAGTGGGAAAGCAGCAGGCCCTGATGGCTACCCTGCCGAATTTTATAAGAAATTCCCAACTTAGCTAGCTCCCATTCTATTAGTAACATTTACAGAAGCTACAGAAAATAAAATTCTACCACAAACTTTTCGCCAAGCATTAATTACTGTCTTTCCTAAACAAAATAAGGACTTATTAAAATGTGCATCGTACAGACCAGTCTCACTTCTGAATAACAATGTTAAGATACTCTCCAAAGTCCTAGCTAGAAGGATGGAGAAAGTGCTGCCTTTGGTAATATCACAAGACCAAACTGGATTTATTAAAGGCAGACACTTAGCTTCAAGTCTTCAACGCTTGTCAAACATGCCAGAGATATTATTATCATTGGATGCAGATAAAGCATTTGACATGGTTGAATGGAACTACCTTTTCACTACATTGGTGAAATTTGGGTTTGGCCCAAACATTTGTGCATGGATCAAATTACTTTATACCAACCCAGAAGCTTCAGTTTCTATTAACAACATCAATTCAGACTACTGTACTTTAAACTACAGGCAAGGATGTCCCTTGTCACCACTGCTTTTTGAAAATGCCATTGAGCCACTTGCAATTCACTGTTGAAATGCTATTGAGGTAAAGGGGATTATCAGAGAAGGACTGGAACAGAAAGTTTCTCAATATGCAGATGATATGGTGCTGTATATATGAGACCCATAAAATACTGTGCCTGCAGTCCTAACAGCACTAATAGAATTTCAAAAGATTTCTGGTCTCAGAATCAATTTGAATAAAAGTGTGCTCTTCCCAGTGAATTCTCAAGCATACAATATTAGATTGGACTCCTTCCCTTTTATCATCGCAGATCAATTTAAATACCTAGGGGTAAACATCACAAGTAAATATAAAGTTCTTTATCAACAAAATTTTGCCATATATATGGAAAAAAATCAAGCAAGATTTGCATAGATGGTCAACCCTTCATCTCACTTTAGCTGGAAGAATTAACATTGTTAAGATGAATATCCTTCCTAAGCTTCTATTTTTATTTCAAAACATTCCAATATACATCAATAGATCATCTTTTAAGAAATTAGATTCAACCATAACCTCATTTATTTGGAATTCAAAACATCCACATATCCAAGGAGCGACCCTACAAAGACCTAAGGCGGAAGGTGGCATGGCTCTACCTAACTTTCAATTTTATTACTGGGCAGCAAAAATACAAACTATAAAAACCTGGACATGGACAGAAGTAGACGAACATACACTGGCTTGGTCCACAATAGAAATAAAATCTTTATATTCCTTGCTTTGTACCCCAATAAAAACAAGTTCTCTCCAATATACTAACAACCCAATTGTGCTTCACTCAATCACAATATGGAACCAATGTAGGAAGTATTTTAAGATGGAGAAGCTTTTATCTGTGGCACCTCTGCACAAGAATCACCTTTTCCCACCCTCTCAAACATACACAGTTTTTAATGCCTGGAAAACATTTGGGATTAAATCACTTAGAGATCTGTACATAGATTCTCCCATTATTCTGAATGCCACCTTGTTGATAGCAGTGCAGATTTTCCTATTGATCTTAGCACTGCTTCATAGGAGGGGTGTTTTGGCTCTCCTGTTAGTTTCTCCTCACTTTCTAGATATGTGTTCATTACTCATTTATTTCATTCTAACCTGTCAAGTTGGTGGTTTCTCTAAGATGAGGCAGACCTCACATGCTTGAGCTTTAAATGACATTTAGTTAACCTTTGAATTACTTTCAATCATTTTCCTCATATTTAATAAATCATTGTTATGGCTTCACTTAAACATATATTTTTGTAATAAACTGTAAAAGATTATTATATATTTATTAACTAAATATTCCATGCTAGCACTATAGTGTAGTGACCGCAGGGTCTGAATCTGAAGAGGTAGCCAGGACCTGTGCAAGGGGGCGGGAATACCTGCAGAAGCTGCCTGTCAAAAGCAGCTCTGTGAGCAGTGGTGGTAGGAGGGTGCAGACATAGCACTTAAAGAGCACTTTGATCATATTTCTTGGCTGCCAAAAGCCCATCGGTGCGGATGCATGGCTGCTGGTGTGCTTTGGATGTGGACCCTGCCCTTGGGTTGGCTCAGTTTGCTGGGAGATAGTGTAGCATCTGAGTTGTCTCTGACCACGGATGAGTGAAATAAAGTGGAGTGTGGTGGCATGTGTGAGCAGATAAAGGAACAAAGCATCTAAGAATATATGGCAGTGTTGAACAATAATACGATGCAGTTGAGGTCTTTTTAAATACCACTCACAAACAATCAGCAAAAAGAGGCCAATTCCATTCCTCTATTTTCTGCATAACTCAGGGTCATTACAATGCTATATAAAGAAGCAGGCTAAGCCCTTTCTTACCATGAAACTTTGCTTTTGCTATCACAGCACAAACCTGGTAGGTTACTTTCACTTTTGAAATGTTCATCCCTTCCTTGTTGTAGTTTAATGAGCCACACGTTCTGTCCAGTAAACCTATTTCAGCTGACTTGTTCTATGGCTTTAGTTAGTTTATCATTGTGGTTTTCTGGATGTATTTGCCAACAGTTGCTCTTTTCATTGGTGTGATACATGTTGCAGTCATGGATGGTGAATAAATACCTTTATTTTGTACTTGTGTCAAAAGCAAAATTCTATGTTTAATCAAAAATACAAAAAAGTCCTTCTTCATTACTTCATTATGTGCAAGAACAAAACACTGGAGTTTGAATGACAGATGTGCTTTCTGCCTGAAGACTGAGAAGCTGTTAATTTGGATACATGTGTCAAGTAATCATAAAAAGGACTCCAAATTTCTGTGGGATGCCCACACCTTTTGCTAACAAGACACACTATATAGCACAAGAGCAATCCGCAGTTTGTTTTGACAATAAAAAATATAAGATAGTAAGTGGACTGAGAGTGGATGGATAAAAAAACACCACTTGGAAGAGCATTAATATGCAAGTTTCTTTCCTTCAATAATATTTTTTGATTGTATGAATGCCTGTTTGTTATCTTGCTGTTTTGAAATATCTCCTAGGCAACAACATTTTAAATTCCCATTTGCAATTGAAATCAATAAAGCATGAGAAATAGGCAGAAGGGTCCACTTTTATGTTCCTAATAGGAAGGTATAGAGCTACATTTAGGATTTTCACATGCCACAAAGGTCTGCTATCCCCTTGAGTTACATTTTGTAAAATCAATTTTTAAGCTGTTCTATGGCTATTCAAAATAATGCACTTAAAAACTCTTTGGGTTTTGGCATTATTCCTTCTGTTAATGTCTGGTAAGCCTTACATGTCTGATACATATTTATTATGAGATAAAAAATAAAAACCTGTGAAAACCAAATGAATTGTATAAACTAACATGTATCAGAATCTGAAGACTCAGATAATACTTTAGCAGTTGATTGTCTTTAATTCAGATGATTTTTGATTGCTGCGTTCAGGAAGCTAATACATTGATTTTTATATTACTAGAGTTTAAAATACTTATTCTTTCCCCTTTAGGTTTAAGGCACATTTAACTTTCTGTTTTCTCATTCTCCATACTTTTTACTCCAATGACAAGATGCAGAAGTGGAGCCTTTCCTAGCAGCATCTCACAGTAGAAGTCAAACCTAGGCAGGGCACACAGCTCAGTTTTCCTGTTTTTTGCCTGTTTGTATTTTTTTTTTTTTCAGAAAAGCAGTTAGTGGGAACACTCTAAGTATGCTAAATAACTCCCAATTGATGTTTGTATCTTCCCTTTAGAGTAATAGACAATGGCTTTAAAGTAAAACTTTATAACAGGATCTGACATTTTTTAACTGTAATATTATTTCCAGTTTATTTGGGAATCATACAATTTTGTATTTTCCAAGGTGGAAATACTGCATCAGTTCTTTCCTATAAATACCGTCTAGCTTCCAATATTGTGACTGGGAGTACTCAATATTATGTTGGAAAGGCTATTAACATTATTTTTTTCATAGCAAATTTTTAGTCTGTAGTTCATGTTTTAAAATTGTTATATTGTATTGGTGGCTGTATTTATTATTATTACCGTTAGTTAATAATATTAGTTATTTTTATTATTGTTCATTTGCTAGATAAGTACTAAGTAAGAGTCGTGTGTTATTATTTTAATCATAGGATGGTTTAAACAGCTGTTATCACAGAGATTTAGTCATCCAAGATTGCTGATAACTCTGGCATATTCTTTCCCTATTCTGGTTTAAGACTCTTTTTGACTCCCATTAACGGTAGTATTTGGATTAAGGCATTCTGTTTCTTGGACTTTATGTTCACAATGTTGCTTTCATCCTCCAGTCTGGTAATATTCCTTTATTCTGCTGTTTCTTTGACAGTACGCCCTGTTTTATAATAGAGGGATTATGGGGTACCTGTATCTTAACTTTGTTATATAGACCTACTGATACAGTAGGTCCTCCAGCCCAGCTCTTATTTTCTTATACTTGCACTCACCTACACTTGTAACTGACATCAATGGATTCGTACTGCACCAACACTGAATCTTACTATGTTTTACTTTCCTATTAAAGGACGGCTTCTCTTTATTCATTTACACCCCAGGTGGCAGGATAGAGCAAATAACTGAATACAAGCGAGAGGAACAGGCAAAAAATTTTACTCAGTCATTATAGTCTTCAGCCTTCTAATATTCTCAATGTGCCTAAAAGTGAAAGCAAATAAAATGGTAAATAGATGTGGCAAATCAATTAATACAACCTGGAATATTTCAGCAGCTGACATAGACAATGCTGGCTGACACACCTCATGTTTATGTGGCTTTGAGCCTCTTATCTCTTGTATACATATCTCAGGTCTCAAGCGACCCATGACATCATGTTTGCAGCTCACACAGGGTCATATGATACAATGTGGATACAGTTCCTCAGGTATGCCTTATTCATTTCATCTGCAACAAGTTACAACCAAAAATATGACAAAATAATTTAAATTTAAGTAATTTTAATTGTTTATTTTCCCTAAAACGTATAGGGTCGCTAGTGACCCTAAATTAGGTAAAGTGTTTTATTTCTTCCTACACATTTTAAGTGTTGTGTTTGTAAACAGCGAACAAACAAAGCACACTTTTTTCAGGATTTCTTTGTATGTTTGCATGTTCATTGCTGCTGTGTTTCTACCTTCTCATTTTTTATGTAGGCATTTACAGGTTTAGAGAAGTAAGAGATTAGAAAAGAAATGCTGTGAAGCTAATTAGCACAGCAAGCCCTTGTAAAAAACCCTGCTATTCATAGCAGATTACAAGTAAGACAGAGACACCGGGCAGAGTGGTACTTCTTATGCCATAAGATTAAGAATATTGTGGGCAGGAAATTGCGAAGGGTCTGAGCTCAGATGAGCAGGAGAAGAATGAAGGTAAAGGGTAGCAGGCAGCTGCACTGAACTAAAAGAGCGCAAGATGCATCACCTGAAACAGCTTTTTAAAAAATAAACGATGTACAAAAAATAAAGAAGGAGCCACATATTTTCAGTATCACTGGACTGAAAAACAGTTAATTGCTGCAGAGTATGCCAGGAGCCACATTGCAATGATCACAAAAAATGTGGCCTCAGATTATTGTGCTGAGTAGCAGACTATGATTCTGTAGTTATATATGAATATTAAAAAAATAATAGTAATTAACTATTAAAAATAAGTTAAAAAAGAAGTGAAGTGTTCACAAGAGGTTTCAAAGAAATTCTGGATAGTTAATGGTTATTTGTGGCTTGATTTAAATATAAATATTGTCACAATAAGAGACTCCAGGCATCGCAAGAAGGTTTGGGGCAGCCACTCGTATATTGTAGTCCAGGCTGCAAAAGTTATGAAAATAACACAGGGTAGCTTACACTACTGAGTCCAAGACAGAACTGATCACCAGAGGAAGGGGAGGGGTTTTTATGGAGAGTTGACTGGAAGTGACGTTGTCCGCAGGGAGGGGACTGGAAGTGATGTTGTCCTCAGGGCCGGGACCGGAAGTATCTTCCTCTGGGCTTTGGCATCTGGTGGGATTTCTCACGTATGGTCTGTAGGGAACTGAGAAAGAGAGTCAGTGCACCACTCCACCTCCGGTCGGACAAGTTGTTATGATTAAATAAGCCCTTCAGCTACCTCCCAATCGCACATATGTGACAAGGCCCCCCCCTTTAGCTCAGACTCGTTGGGTCGGGCGGCCTGCACCGAGAGGTTGTGTGCCTAAGAGAGGGCATCAGCGTTGGCATGAAGAGAACCTTTACGATGAACAAGTGAAAACTTGTACTGTTGTAGGTCAAAAAACCACCTCGTGACCCGCAGGTTCGACTCCTTGTAAATGGCCATCCACTGTAAAGGCGCATGATCTGTCACCAGAGTGAACTCGCAGCCCAAGAGGTAGTGCCTCAATTGCGTAATCGCCCATTTGATTGCCAAGGCCTCCCTCTCCACCGCTGCATACCTTGTCTCTCGGTCCAGCAGTTTCCGGCTCAGGTACATGATGGGGTGTTTAGCACTGTTGACGCTTTGGCTCAAAACAGCCCCAAGGCCTGTGTCCGAAGCATCTGTCTGGAGAACAAATGAAAGAGAGAAGTCGGGGGACATTAATACTGGTGCCGAGGTAAGGGCCTGTTTTAAGTCACCGAATGCAGCTCCAATTTTTTCCGACCATACCACATTGTTGGGAGCCCTTTCCTTCATCAAATCAGACAAGGGTGCCGCTCTCTCAGAAAACTGAGGTATGAACCGGCGGTAGTACCCGGCTAACCCGAGAAAGGCCTGGACCTGCCACTTGGTTCGCGGATGGGGCCATTTCAAAATGGTGTCTATTTTGGACCACTGTCTTACAGTACCCTGACCCACCAGGTAGCCTAAATATTTAGCTTCCCTGAGTCCAAAGAAACATTTCTTTGGATTGATTCGCTGCCCGGCTTCATCTAGTATCCACAATACTGCTGTGACCTGTTGTACATGTTCCTTCCATGTGCTGGAATGGATGACAACATCATCCAGGTAGGCAGCACTATACACATTATGGGGATGGAGCACTTTGTCCACCCGACGCTGAAAAGTTGCAGGAGCCCCGTGTAACCCAAATGGAAGGACACAATACTGCCAGTGTGCGCTGGGGTGCTAAACGCGGTCTTGACCTTCGTGGAATTTGTTAAAGGAATCTGTCGGTACCCCTTGGTCATGTCAAGTGTGGTCAGAAACCTTGCTTGGCCCAGCCTCTTGAGGAGGTCATCCATGCATGGCATGGGATAAACATTGAACTGGGAATTCTGGAAGTCATTGCAAAACCGCCAACTGCTGTCAGGCTTACCGACCAAGATGATGGGGCTGGACCAGGGACTAAAACTTTCCTCAATCACTCCTAGTTCCAGCATTCACTTGATTTCCAGTTCTACTTCAGCTTTCTTTGCCTCTGGGAGTCTATAGGGGCGCTCTTGGACTACAACCCCCGGCTCTGTCACTATGTCGTGCGCAATCAAGAGAGTTCCGACCCGGTTTTACACTCACCACCTCTGGGACAGACCGGATGAGGGGTCAGAGTCCCTTTCCTTTTTCAGTAAGTTCACATCATAGACCCGCTCGCTTGGTTGATAATTGGGTTGCTTCACCAAATAGTTAACCAATCCTTTCCTCTCCTTAATTTCATAAGGGCCTAGCTAATGGGTGAGCAATTAAGAATAAGAGGTGGGAACCAATACCATGACGTGATCCCCTGGATGGAACTCTCGGAGAGTTGTGCCACGGTCATAATAGCGGGCCTGTATTGCTTGCGCTTCCTCCATGTGATTTTTTAGAATGGGTCTGATCTTTCCAAATCTATCGCGTAACTGTGTGATATACTGTAGTACATTTGTAGAGGGAAGGGCCTCTCCTTCCCAGCCTTCCTTTAAAATGTCCAGAATACCCTGGGGTTGTCGTCCATACAATAATTCAAATGGTGAGAATCCCATAGAGGCTTGTGGGACTTCCCAATAGGCAAAGAGAACGAGGGGGAGAAGTTGGTCCCAATTCCTCCCGTCCTCGCTGACCACCTTGCGCAGCATCTGTCTGAGAGTCTGATTAAATCTCTCCACTAACCTGTCGGTTTGAGAATGGTACACCGCGGTATTTAAATGTTTTATTTTCAGTAACTTGGCCACTTCCTTGAACATTTTCAAGGTGAATGGCGTCCCTTGGTCCATAAGGACTTCTTTAGGGATGCCGACAAGTGCAAAGATCCCCAGTAGATCCCGTGCAACTGCTTTAGTTGTAGCTGAGCACAAAGGAACAGCCTCTGGATATCAGGTCGCATAATCCATGAGGACTAATATATACCTGTGTCATCGGGTGGAGGGCTGTAAGGTTCCCACTATATCGACCCTGATTCTCTCAAAAGGGCACGTCAATTAGGGGAAGGGGAATGAGAGGAGCGCGATCCCTCTTGGGAATTTGCCACAGTTGACACTCCAGGCAAGCTATGCAAAAATGACGAACCTCCTCCTTGATTCCCGGCCAGTAAAATCGGAGATTGATATGCTCCACAGTCTTTTCGGAGCCAAAATGGCCTCCAAGGAGGTGGGCATGCGCTAATTAACAAACCTGCCACCGGTAGGTTCGTGAGATTAACAGCAACTTCCGGACCTCCCCTCCATGTCCAGCGACCCAATATAACAGATAGTTTTCGATAACGAAGTGGGGTCCTTGTGGCATGGGCCAGTATGTGCATTGGCCATTTATGAGAACCACTGCATTCTTAACATGCCTCAGAGAGTTGTCATTTCATTGCTCTCTCTTGAAGGAAGCCAGCGTCATTTTAAATTGAACCTGCATTTCAGAGAGAGTATCTGGTCTGACCTCAAGGGGCAGAGATTCCTCCCGACCCAACAGGGCACGGGTGGATGACATAGCTGCTTGCGATGTCTTGGGAGTTTCTCCAACCCTGTCTCGCTCTCTGCCAACATACTACACGCCGTGGAGGCAGCTTGAGATAAATCATCCTACTCTACAACTAGGCCTAAAGTTTGACCAGGAGCAGTCAGCAGTCTACTGCTTTTCATTTCTGACCAGTCCCGCCCTAGAACTACAGAAAAAGGTTGGTTGGGGTGGACTGCCACGGGGAGCTTTCTCAGTGATCCGTCCAAGCAGATGTAGCATAGGGTGGTTTTATAGTTATGGACTTCTCCGTGTATGCATTTAACACTAGTCTTTTGGTCAGTTAGCATGTCGCGGTAAGACGATGGTAACGTTACTGCCGGAGTCAAACAATGTCGTAAGTTTATGTCCACTGAGAAGCACTACTCCTGTATTCGTAACCGACAGGGGCACAGAAAGGGCACACCAACGCTCCCCTCCTCCCGTCCACCTCCGTCCCGCCTTATTCTCAGACAGGTTGCACACCAAGCGGCCCGGGGACTTTGGGACAGGCTCCTGTTTATGTAGAAGAGGCTTAACATGTGGGAGATACTCTGTAGGGAAACCACTAGAGGACCGTTCCACTCTCCCAGATTTTGAGACTGGCATCGGTCTTTTTACGAGCCGTATAAGCTCATCCATGAAGTGGAAATCTCCCCAGTCTGGCTGGGTGAAGTCGTCAGGGAGACGCTGCAAAAAGAAATAGCAGGCAACTTGCTGCATGATTTGATAGGTGGTGAGTTCACATGGCTGCAGCCACAACGCCACCTGTGTCCAGAGAGCCATAGCCTGCTCCAGGATCAGCCCCTCTAGGTTATATTTCCAGTTCTTTATTTTTCTCACCTGCAAGACTGGGGTTAGCCCACTCTTAACTCCTCTCGCCTGAGAGAAAATAATAAGCCCTTTTTGCATCAACCCCAGAGACCAGCCCACGTCCGTGAGTTCCCCCTACATTCTCCCTTTAGGAAGTACTAAGCCCAGAACTGTATTTTTGGAGCGGAGCCTGCCCCGAGTCTTTCCTGACCGTCGAACGCACTCCCCGCCCAGAAACTCGGTCCCGGTACTTTCCTACCTGGCTGGTTTTTAGGCCTTGTCCTTGTTTTTTTTCTGGGACAGAATCCTGACGACTTCGCCACTGGCACAATAAGAGACTCGAGACATCGCAAGAAGGTTTGGAGCAGCCACCCGTATATTGTAGTCCAGGCTGCAAAAGTTATGAAAATAGCACAGGATAGTTTACACTACTGAGTCCAAGACAGAGCTGATCACCAGAGAAAGGGGAGTGGCTTTTATAGAGAGTTGACCGGAAGTGATGTCACCTTTGGGCCGGGGACCGGAAATGATGTCACCCTCAGGACCGGAAGTATCTTCCTCTGGGCTTCGGCACCTGGTGGGATTTCCTGGGAACGGACTTTAGGGAACTGAGAAAGAGAGTCAGTGCAACCCTCCGCCCCCTGGTCAGACAAGTTGTTATGATTAAATCAGCTCTTCAGCTGCCTCCCACTCGCACGTGTGTGACAATATAAAGACCCTATGTATGCAATAGTGTTTTTTGGAAAGTATAAACCGGTTAAGGTTACATTTCTATATGGTTTTTCTCCTTCCCGTTTGATTACATGTCTTTCTTCTTGAAGCTGACATTTTAAAGCCTGTCAGGACTAAAGTGAACACCCATAGCCCATCTCTATCCAATGTCATTTTGAAAGAAAATATCAGTACATATTCACAAAATGTTCATCACGAAGATAACCAATGGTTAAATTTAAAGCACAATAAATGTAACATAATAAAAACACCTTCCTCCACCCACCCAATTGTAGTAATGGGGCTGTCAGGAGTCTTGCGGTACAGAAGGTTTTGTATCCAAAGTTTGTCCTGTGCAGTTGGCCAGAACTGTATCTCAACTTTGTATTCACCCCAAACTCAATTTACAACTGCAGGAGCAGTTCTGATTAAATACTGATGCTCTCTGATAAACAGAAATCAAGCAAGTTTTGAAAAACATGACAGTAAACTATTTATTTAATGTTTCTGCCATTCATACAACTGACTTGTAAAAGTCATTATATTTTAGTCAGCTCCCTGTTTCCATGATAAATCTGAGATAAAGGATTGCTTCAGCTTTGTTAAACACTCTTTATAAACATGTGTCCCAGTTTCTGATAATGTTATTTTTGTAAATAATTATACAATGCAAGCAAATGTCTTTAGAATGGTAATATATGGATGGCATTTCATATCAGTGTTCTCTGCAAGCTACCCACTTTTTATGTTAAGATGGGTTTGTATAAAAAGAGAACACATTTCTAAATGATTTTTCCTTTAGTAAATAACAATTGCCAAGGACCTTCAGGATTTTCAAAGGTGCCATATCTCAATATTTTTATAGAAGCAAAAAGAACTGTAATTTGGGTAATTGGTAAGGTTAACTGGACACAGTGGTAGTGGGTTGATCATATGGCTGGTGCCCAATCCAAGTTTAAATACCTCATTGTGTCCAATGACAGCTCTCACTTATAATAAGCAATTTGAACAGAAGTTGTCATTCAGCTTTGCCATTTTAAACTCTTATAAAATAGTGTTAGAAGTTAAGGAAAATGTAATGCCAAAAAATAAAATATTTTTATAGTTATTTTTACTCTGAAGAGTTCATGCTTCATACATTTTTCAAGGCAGTTCTGCTGCTGTTCTGTCTTAAATGCGTACCTTGCATTATTTAGAATGCTACAAGAAGACAGCGTGAAAAATTATGCAGCTTAAAACCTAAATGTATGACTTGCTGGGAAAGGTCTTACTTTTACATGTGGCATGAAAGTGATTAAATAACTACTGGACTACATTTTGGTAACATTCCTCTCAATATTTTATTTCCTAATTAATTAAGAAAAGTGACGATGATAAGGATGAGACACAAGGTTTTTGAGGCCTTAGGAAATAAAGTAGTTCTGGCTAATGACATTACTTTGAGCACTAAGTCTTAGTGAAAAATGGCTAAAACATTCAGATACTAGATCTTTTTAGCTGAGGCTTCTTTTAATGGCTTTACTTTTTTCCATAAATTAAGAATCAGAGTTAGAGGAAGCAGACTCTTGAGAATTTTTTAATGATGTACTTCAAATATCATCAAAAAATCTAAATGACTTTGAGGTCTTGGTATAAGACATGTGTATATTTAAGATGTGGAAAGAAAATTGCAATTCACTGAGAAAACCAACACAGATATATGGAAACCATAAAAACTGTAGACAGTCTTTTACTGAGTATTAGATTGAACCCATGTCACTGGAGCTGTGATGACCACACTCTTAAAATTAATGGAATTAATGGCATTTTACTGGGCTGTGTGGTTACTCATTTAGTAGAACCATTGCTTGACAAAGAAGCAGTTCAATCTAGTAAGGGTTCTTCACATATGAAATTGTTTCTTTAACTATATGTGGACAAAACAGAAATCTAGTAGGCTACCTAGCAGGATACGAACAGATCAAAAAAACCTGAACTTAGTCTGTGTTATTGTAAGCAACAAGAGTTCTTTATAAATGTCAAACCCATTGGTATCTCATAAATCTGTTATCATGTATTCATTATGTTACCTACTGTGGATCTAAATAAATGCATATTCTTTTCAGATCCTTCATGTGAATGATTCTTTTTGGAACCTAAAATAGTTAATTCTATGGCATCACTCTGTGGAACCACTTTGGCATTTTTAATTTTAAGCATGCATGTACAGGTTAAAAAAACCTTGCCTTATACTATTTTGTATGTTTTTCGTACTTCCATAATTGTAAAGCCTCATAAATATTTGCCTTTAGTAAAAATAATAATAATTTTAAAGAATTAATTTAAAAACAATTAAAAGGACACAACATGTATTGTATTGTGTACTGCCCAGAATGTTAGTAACGTCTGTAGGAGATTCTTTTTCTTTTTGTTTTTTTTTTATTCTTTTGTGGAATTAGCATTTCTAAAAGTCTGACTCTTCCGACTCTGGAACACATTTCTACCAGAAATCAGCAATAGCCAGCATCTTACTACACTGTTGCTTTTAACACAAACATGTAATTTATATTTTTTAGAGTGCACTTTGATTAAAATGAATTTATTTTGATACATACACAAAGAATGGAATTACATAACAAGATTCCATTGATTTTCTATTCACCCTATAATGAAGTCCTGTTTTTTTTAACTGAAAAATGAGATTACAATAGATTAATAATTCTGTTTATTTGTACTATGATTTTATGACACTGAGGCTTTTAAGCCTAAGAAATTGTAAATAACTAGGCTAACATCTCGTGGCTCTAGCTCATAATCTACCCTGCATGCTGCAGAGCAGCAGATATACCTAGAAAGAAGGAAATTGGAGAGACAGAAGTGCCAGGTAGTTACATCAAACAAAAATGCTTAATGCATCTCTCCTGTAATTTTTTTCTTTTTTTCTGTAGTTTTTTTTGGCCAAATTGCTGTAAGTGGCACTTTTAAGCAATTTTCTCACCATGCATATATTGAAGGGAAAAAAAATGTACCCTTTCATTTGATTTAAGAACCTTACTGTAAATTACTTGAAAATATCATCCGAGTTTGCTACTCTGTAAGTTCTGGCTGGGCAGTTATGACTTTTTTTATTTCTATTTTTTAAGTACCTGCAAGAGTAAAGTACACAAGGACTAGACTCTATTACAGGAAATATGGATGACTAAAAACATTGCATGTTGTTATTTTTATTGGCATTAAAAATACTTTTTGTTTCCTTCCCTCTGACTGAAACATTGATTGCCACATCACAACTTCAGTTAACACTAGAATTATCAGAGTCTACAAAAAAACTCATAGATCCCGCCCACCTTAAATCCATTCGTACCTCTCCGCCAGCGTCTTTTGTCCTCTAAATGTGCCTATTCCATCCCCCCACCGACTTAGAACGTGCACGAACGTCTCCCAGATCATGCCTTGATTGATTATCTGGGAGTGAAGTGGAGTTTTAGAGTGGAAATAATAGATTGTTATTTGGAACACATGCATTTCATGTGTGTTCCGTTTCTACAGTAATCTGTGTAAACACATTTTTAAAACAGAAACGTTTTTCATATTTTAGTAGTAAATGACAAAATGTAGGCATAAACTATATAATGTATGAAACCTGAAGTCCAAAGATCAAGTAAACACTTTCACAAAAGGTTCAAGGAAAAGACAACAGCTTCCATGGTGTAGCGGTAAGATTGGCTGATTTGTAATCAAGAGTCCCCGGTTCGATCCCCACTGCCTTCTATATTTGCCATTTTCAGTAGTGAGCTGCTCTTAATATTATACAGTACACACATACACTTGGTTTGCGTCTGTAACACATGGTGTACATTTATAGGACTTGTAAAAGTTACCTTTTTTTCACTTTTATTCTCTCTAAATCACAATCACGATACATACTACCGCCCAAGGGGGATCTGATGCTGCTAGTTTTTATTTGAAACAGGGAGTAACTGTAGATGTAAGTAGTAGTTTTGAGACAATGGAACTGGACATTCTCTCATCTGGAGGGATACAAGCTGACACACAGATGCTGGTGAATCTGCCTTCTTTGTATCTCACCGTCACTTGATTTTTTTTATTCAGATTTATTGAGTGTTCCTGCTCATGCTGAATTAGTATGCACCTTGTCAAAAAAAAAAACAGAGACATACTATAGATGATATTTGGAATTATTCCTTTTTATGACCTGTATAGTACATTTCGGAAAACTTTGTGGCACAGATGCAACATTATTCATATTATTCATATTCATTCGCATAACATCTTGCGGTTTGTAATCAGTGACCGTGTGTTTTTTTTCCCCCGATCTTGCCAGTCCCCACATGTTGCTGTATGCTGTTTCTTTTGTACTCCAGGACATGCAGAGGAAAGAATAATACAGAGCAGTAAGTTCAGCGCAATCATCAGACTCAAATGTTAACAATTCACACACACGCAAGGATCATCCTACCTACATTTACAACGTGTGTACCTGTTACAATGTACACACTTCTCTCTATGCTGTGGTTTCTATTACACACCTGAAAGAAACAGACAATATATGAAAACATCATCGCACTAATGCAATATTATTTGAAAACGAACAGTGTCAGATCGGATATGAATTTATGCTGGCGCTGTTACTTAGAGTCAGATCAGGAGCTTATTTAGTGCACGCAAGAACATACAGGTGGCCAGTTGCTGTGTGCTACAACATGCTGGCGGTGATCGATGCACATGTACTGTGCAAGGCATGCAAGGGGCCACTGAGAAAAGAAGAGTGTTCATGGCTCAGCTTGCAGAGGAACTTTGTTGTCGCATCTTACTAGAAAAAGAAAAGGAGGATTCAACATCGACAAGCTTCTGTTCCAGACAGCCGATTTCCTCAGGAAAGTAAACTGAGTCAATGTTGAATCCTCCTTTTATTTTTCAGTTTTTATAAAATGTTCTTGTCCAGCTGTACTCCTCCATCCTATGTGCATTACTTTACTCCTGGAAGTTGTAATTACAGGTACTAATTAAGGGGTTTTACAATTTAATGTTAAATTTTAATATAAATTAAGAGTTGCTAAGCTCAGTTTGCATAATGGATTAGTGAAATCACATCTGGGGGATTGTGTGTGTTTCTCCTCACCTTCTGTGGCTGAGAAGAGCGACTAAGCTACCCAGGAGGAAAGGGCATATTTAACCTCAACACTCAAAGGCAAATGAACCTATTTGGACTCAAATGATAACACCAAATCTATAAAGTAGATCGAGCTAGAACCACTTTTCAGTTAAGTGGTCAATCATACTGAATGGTGAAAGTTAAAAGAGAGTGCTTACAAGATCTGGGCCAGAAAGTACTTCTTCACTCAAAGGTTTATTGGAGTTTGTCAAACATATGAAGGAATGATCTTTACAACTTGAAGAAGCACACACACACATCAAAATTAAATAACAGAATGGCCTCTTGTTTGTAGTTTCTTTTGTGCTCTTCTTAGTAGACTTCTTGCAAAATAAAAATCTTAACTGCATATAGCTAGGACTAAAAGTATCTCCTAAAGGGTTAGTTGTACAAAAAAATATAATGACTATTTCTGATCACATCTTACTGTCTGTTTTAAAATCCTGTATAAGATCCCTGCATTCACTTGTTAATCTCTCAATAGCGGAATGTTCCTACAATTCCCAGAAACCATCATTTACACCGTATATAATATCATCTCCCTAGAAGCACAACCTCCCTCCATCCATCAGTTTATCTATCCTGAACTAAATATTTTCCTCCACAATTCAGACCTGGACCAAAGCTTCACTTCTTCTCTGCTCTAAAAAGAGATATTTTTATCTAAGTCTAAGCTCCAGAATGGGTGCTGTCAGCTGAAGGAGTCCACTGTAACACTAATATAATATTCAAAAGCTCATTCCCATCAATAACTGATTTAATTTAATCTCTGCCCTCTCCACATTGCCTCCTTCAAGGGCTTAACTTTCGCCAGAAATTGAAATGGCATTATCAGGGTTCAAGTTGTTTTTGTCAACTGAATTTCATCTCCACGATGTGCTTCATAAGAGCTCTGTTCCTGTCTAAATGTTCTCTAAAAAGGGGATTAACTCTGAAGAACAAACACAGTGCAAATCACGGTGTGTGCCAGCAAGGAGCAACTAATTAATTGCCAGTCACACCTGTTCCTGTCCTTTGCAAATTCCTTGCATTTTAGAAGCACTTCAGTAAAAAATGCCAATAATGAGACATTAAGATTGAGAGTCAGTGCACTTTCGTTAATAAAGAACATATTTAACCATCTTTCTCACTGCAGATTAATTGCCGCTTCATATACTATCTTTACATGTTGGTTTGTTAGTATTCTGCCCTGTTGAATTGAATGCTAATACATTTTTTGTATTTTCTTTTAATACATATTAGGAAGTAAGGTTATTTCTGACAGCAGTCAGTATAAATAGTGTTATTTTAAAGTGACATACCTTGATTAGAAAATATCTTGGGAGGAACTTTGCTAAATAAGATCATTCGGATAGACAATATGATCAAAAACTGAACAGAATGTAGTAGGTAAGATATTTATTTATCAGAAATATCAGAAAATACATTCTTTAATGTGATCAACTATATTAAATGCCTGCAGAAATTATTCAGACCCCTTCACTGTTTACACATTTTGTATGTTCCCTCATCAATCAACATTCAATAGCCTAGAATGAGAAAGAAAAAAACAAGATTTTAGATTTGTTTTAAATTCTTTACAAAAAAACCCTGTAATATCACTTTGATAATAATAGTATTCAGAGCCTTTACTCAGTGTTTCCTTGAAGCACCATTGGCAGCAATTACGGCCTGGAGTCTTCTTGAGGGTGGCATGATAGGCTTCTTAAACCTGGGTTTGGGGATTTTCTGCCATTATTCTGTGTAGATCCTCTCAGGCTTTGTCAGGCCAGTTGGAGACCGTCGGTGGACAGCGATTTTATGCTCTTTCCAGAGATATTTGTTTGGGTTGAAGTCTGGACTCTGGCTGAGCCTCTCAAGAAAATGCACAGAGCTGACATTTAACCACTGCTGCTTTGTCTTTACTTTGAAGTTTGGGTTGTTATCCTGTTGGAAGGTGAATCCCCAGTCTAGTCAGAGATCCATTGTGCTCTGGAGTAGTTTTTCATTCAGATTTCTTTGTGCTTTGCTCTGTTTGGCTTTTCTGCAACTGTAACTAGTCTCCTAGTGCCTACCGCTAAAAAACAACCCCACATCATGATGCTGCG
Organism: Polypterus bichir lapradei; assembly: GCA_026402145.1. NCBI lineage: Eukaryota > Metazoa > Chordata > Cladistia > Polypteriformes > Polypteridae > Polypterus > Polypterus bichir. The sequence continues at coordinate 346,454 of JANRMT010062849.1, read as the reverse complement.
ACCACTACACTTCACTTTTGGAGTGGTGTTATACAGGTGATGGACAGTGGCTGGTTTCTTCCACATTTTTAAGCTTAGAATTGTGGCCAGACAGTTCAATCTTGGTTTCATCAGACCACAGTCTCTTGTTTTACATAGCCTGAAAGTCCTTTAGAAGTCTTTTTGTAACCACCAGTCAGGCTCTCATGTGTTGTCTGACCACTCTTCCATAAAGCACCGATCAGTGGAGTGTACCTCAGCTTGGCTGTTTCAAGTTGTGGTTGTTCAAAACTTCTTCCATTTAAGAATTATGCAGGAAACTCTGCTCTTTGGAACCTCCAAATGCTTTTTTGTAGCCCTCCCCAGATCTGTGACTCAACACAATCTTCTCACTAAACTCTGTAGGCAATTAAGCCAGTTGGCTTAGTTTTTGCTCTGATGCAAAAAGCATACAAAGGGGTCACATCAAGAAGCCAAAATAGTCTTTCAAATATTAATTTTTCCATCCCTGGACACAAGAACCCGTTTGTTAACAGCCGGTAAATAATAATGATAAGTCCCAGTTCAGTTTACACCTCTCAGTTCTCCCTTTATAAATCTTTGATTTATTAACTCTAATTAATAGTGATCCCTCTAATTGGTTACTTAGCAGCAACAACAGAGTTCATCCATAAGTGAACCCACCATACTCTGTCCTTGCTTCCATTTTATCTGGTCCATAGGCCACAGAAGCAAAAACACTTTCTGATGCCCTGGGGGCCTTGCATCATTCACTTTTAGTGGCTTTCTAAGGCAGACTTCTCCTTCATTTCTGAAAAGAAAACAGAACATTATTTTAGGAATGACCATACAGATATAGCGAGTGCCATGCTGGATGGACTGGTATACCAAATGTGATGAAGGATGGATCTCTGCTTGGAATAGAGGTCAAAAATGAAGGACAGAGATGGAACAGCATCCAGAACTGGATGAAGGATGGTTCACTGCCAGGGAGAGAGGCCATAAATGAAAGACAGGGGTGGGCTGGCATTCCATTCAGGTTGGGAGCTAGCACCTTTCCCGAAGAGAAGCTTTGGTTAGAGGAACAGAAGCTTTCTGTTGATAGGGGTTATGTGTTCCCCCAGTACATATGGTGGCAGCCTGGGATTTCAGAAAAGAAAGCCAACAGGTCATGCTAGAAATTGCAGTCCCGTGAGACAACCCTGGCTTATAATTCTTAGTGTGCATGGTGAAGTTGGAGGGATCTGTACATAATCCACTAATACTTAGGAACTCAGCCCTTATTATAAAAATAAATATTCATACAAAACTATCACTCAATGCATACCCCTTGGGGAAATAAAGACTACTAATTGCATTTGTCTGTAACATTGAAATGATAAGCCATCGGAACGTAAACATTGTTACCAGGATAACCACAGAAAGAACATGTTCTGTGCTCAACAGCCAGTTTATTGTATTGAAAAAGGTGGTTCTCATGCAGAGGTGCCACAGATAAAAGATTCTCCAGCTTAAAATGCTTTCTACATTGGTTCCATATTCTGAGTGAGTGAAGCACAATTGGGTTATTAGTATATTGGCGATAACTTGCATTTATTGGGGTACTGCAGGATTTTTATGGAGGTGGTGAATGTCATGATGTCAGTGTAAAAAGAAGGAGAGGGGACCAACTTTTTTATCTTATATTCTGTCCTAATCAATCCTCAAAGTATCTTTGATTTTAAAAGTGTCACAGATAAATCTAAAAGCTCTCTCTGTTTCTTTTTCACCTGTCTCCTTTTCTGTTTATTCTGTATACAAATATTTCTAGGAGTTCATAGGTCAGCTACATTGTAACAGCACTGACTAGTTTCATCAGCAAGCGAATCAGTGCTGACTTACCAAAAGTATTAGCTGGCATTCCATCACTAACATGAGAAGCTTCAGTGCCAGATGCAGAAGAGCCTATAAAAACGGCAAGCCTGGCAAAACTCTGTTCATTCTGAATGGTGTAGCAACAGCAAGCCGTCCTTTTAAGGACAGCAGGTTACCTAAAAGAGTGACGTAAGAGCAAGAACCTATTGTGTTTCAGTGCTGGCAAACACCAGCATGGCACTACATTAGTGTCAGAAGCAGGATGAGGAAGAAGACCTATAGTTTGATTTTGCAAAGTGCCAAGTATTACAGAGACCCAAAGTGTACTTGATGGGCTCTTCTAAGGAGTTGCTGGACAGGTCTGAAGCTGAGACCCATTTCAGCAAGGAAGACATTCATGATGCCAGTACTTGTACAACACAAATCAAGGGGGTTTGTCTACCCTCATATGCTGTACAAGACGGATCACCGCAACGAAGTGTAGCGTTGCACCATATGACCGTGCAGCACTCAACATCCCTGCTGCACATTTAAAAACATAGCACTTAAGACACCTGCTGATGTGCCATTGTCACCAGTTATACAACCACTGCAAAAGAGAAGACCACCCAGTCATTTTAAAGAGTTGGTGTCCTACTGAAGGGAATTTTAAGTGGTTGCTTGGGACAGCAATTTATCTATGGACATGTTAAATGTATTTTTCTGGTAAGCAACCGCAAACCTGTTGAATTAAATCTACAAACTGCTTACAGAATCAACAGCTAAATAAGAAATAATACATAGTACAAAGCCAAAAAATATATACCTGGCATAAAAACACAGAAAAAGGGTGATCAGTTAAGTGCAGGTAATTCCCTATTTCAAAATAAATATAGAAGGTACTGTAGGTGCTGGAAAACATTTTTAATAAGTACTTAATGACTTATTTTATTTTCAGTTGACAAGGTAAGCTAACTTAAACCCTAGGCAATTTCATAATCTCTAATCAAGCCAATTTCATAACCTAAAACTCCAATAATACCAGGTAATAATTTATTTAAGTGTGATCCAAAACCCTTAATTAAAGAAAGATCCAAAGTCAAACTCAAAAATCAAATAATTAAATGCCAGGAAATCTTCTATAATCATTGTGCTTGTATAAAGGAAAATCCAAAGCCTTTAAAGGGGGATGCAAATCAGGAATGAAGCCATGAGCACAGAACAGAGTCAAAGCCCCTTGTTGCCAGCATCTGTGGCCACTTGAGCTAATCTTTATGCTGACTTCTGCAGTTATTTTTTGGTTATGTTTATAAAATGACTATTCATATCTTGTAGTTTTTTGCTGTTTGCTTACTGATGTTAAACAGGTTACGCTTGGATGGCAACATTTAGTATGCTGCAGTTGCCTATGTAAAAAAAATACTTGTCGGCCTACAATGTTTGAAATGCCATTCTGTATGTTTGTGGACAATACTGTCTCTGTTAGATCTTCAACCAACTCAAAACAATATCTGCTCTTCTTCTTTTATTCGACAAATATTCAAAACGGAACAAGAAAAATTACAACAAAAGGAACAAAAAAAAGAAAAGAAAACTGAGACACAGTAGGAGGTGCAAGGGAAAAATGTCATAGTCACAGGTGTAAAGGTTCCTAGTCCAGACAGATTGTTCAACACTAGAATCCAATTTTTCTTGAATCCTTTTATGTAGTTAGAGAGACTAGAAATAGTAATTTTACTATGTCAGACAATGAAGGCTTATAACCATATAAACACTAGAATGGTGATGTTTCTGTCACTGGTGTATTGGGTATACTGTATACTGTATCAAGAGAATTTAGCCAGTGGAGATATTTATTGGCAATTTGAGAATAGGAAGAATTGAGAATGTGGAATTGGTAAAGCCCAAAACATGCATACGTATAAGCAAGTTTCAATATGTTGAATATTTCAAAATTATATATTTAAATAAACAGATGTCTAACACAGTATTAAAGAAAGTTTACATAAAGTGAACACAGTAATAATAATCATAGTTCTGACATATAAATAGAGTCAATTGAAATAAAAAAACGAAACAATATTTAAAAGGTAATAAATGCTCATTGAATAAACCAGAGGTCTGTCACCAGATGCTATTAATAATTAAAAATTCAAACAACTAACTAGTTATCCTTTGCCATTCTATATGAACACATGTTTCTTCAGGGATTGGTTTGTTGTTATATCCAAAAGCTTGGATGCTGCATCCTCTACATTGTCATCTTAAAAAACGTGTACACAATAACATCAGGTGTCATAACTGTATTCAAACTCATAACTAGTAGCAGCGTGACATCTCAAACAATTATACGGCCACAACCCTCACAGCATCCATGAAAATAACAATGTGCAAGATGTGAAAAAATTGTGATAATACAAACACAATGATAAAAATGAATACAAACTAGAACATTAATAAAAACAGAATCAATAATTGACCGATATTACTATTGCACTTTAAGTGATTATAAAAAAATCAAGTTTATGGTTCTTTCTATTCAGGTTTTAAATCGAAGAATTAGTATTGTCTGTTTTTGTTTGTATTGGCTCAGCTATCTTGTGGTGCTCATTTCCATGGGCATGACCAATGTGTGTGTCGTGGTTCCTGGGATGCAAACCTTGGTCTCCTTACTGCAAGGCAGCAGCTCTGTCAGCATGCCACACTTAAATGTCTTCATAATCATATATTTCTGTAATGAATGCATATTATGAGTATGTCTAAATCTAGCCACCAAGGTGCATGTGTTACTACATTTACACCTTTTGTACCTTTGACATACAACAAGTGTACTGTCATTTTTCTAACCATAGTAAATATGGCAAATGAATGATATTGGCATATCTAATTTAAATGTAATAACTTTTCTCTGCATTCCTAGTTTTATATATTAAAAAGGTGGTTTCTTGGCTTCACTCTTCTTTTAAATGAAGCAGAAAATATTAATTCCATTTTTTCTGAATTTTGGCCATGTCTCAGTCATGTTTCACTTTGCTCATTAGCTTCTACTTGCACTGTAGCTCAACCCTGTGTTATTCATTTTTACTTGGAAGTTGTTTATTTTCTTTGAATTTTTGTAAATAATTCATTTTAGGATAATGATGAGGTTCTTTGCTGAATAATTTACTTAAGAAAACCTTCAAATTGAGTTCTGTTCCCTATTCTGACTTATTTAGCTATACAATTCAATTTATATAAAAATATCCTTCCATTGTCTGCTAAAGTGTATGGCGTGACATTTTCATGTGAACAATGTCATCCAATTGCATAGGCCTTATGCAACATTTTTACATGAACCTTTCATGCTTCAAAAAAAGCAAATCACGTAAATGTTTTAAATATGTTATATAATATCAATCAACCACATTAACAAAATATTACTGAATAGATTATATACAAAAAGAAGAAATTGTTCCCACTATACACTGCATTTATCATTTCATTACCAATCAATATTCAAAAAACATACATTATAAATAGAAGCATGAAAAATAAAAAATAAAATCTGCTAGTTATTAACAGTCTGAACGTGCAACTTTAATACATGAAGGATACAGTGTATAAGTAGTATAAAATAAATCCAGTTTCTTGGTATTTACTTTAAGTCTTGTGAACGCTTGCCCCGGCACAGACAGACGGACAACATTTTCTCACCCAACACACTGTTTATTTTACAAATATTTACAAAGTCCTGTGCACTCACGAACCCCAGTGCCTCTTGCACCGGTTTCCCCAAAGTCCAGGGCTCACAGTCCTTTTGCCTTCCTGGCCGCCTCCCGTCCTCTCTCTCTCCAGCTCAGTTTACTGCCTCCCGACTTCCACCTCCTGACTGGAGAGAGGCGGCCCCTTTTATGGGGACCCGGATGGGCTCCAGCTGCTTCCCGGCACTTAACGCTGGCCACACCCCTGTGTGGCGGAAGTGCCGGCTGCGCACCCGGAAGCCGTCCGTGCATCCCCGGTCGTCTTCCCCCCGGCACTTCCTGGTGTGGCGGAAGTGCCGGGCTCCCGGGATAATTAGGCACTGGGGCGCCGCCTGGCGGTGGCCACGGGTCCCTACAGGGCTGGGCTTCCAAGCCCTGTACCCGAGGCCCCCTGCATAACCAGGACGGACGCCCCCACTCGGTCTGGAGGAGGCACACGCCCTCCTCCGGTCCTCCAAGGCGTCCCGACCGGGCTCCAGCTCCGGCCGAGGACCAGATGTGATAAACCGGCATCGGGGCGCCACCTGGCGGTGACCACGGGCCCCTACAGGGTAGGGCTTCCATGCCCTCGACCCGTGGTCCCCAACAGAACCAGGACGGACGCCCCCTCACGGTCTGGAGGAGGCACAAGCCCTCCTCACGTCCTCCTGGGCGTCCCGGCCGGGCTCCAGCCCCGGCCGGGGACCACAGTCTCTAATAACCCACAGCAAATGCATGTATTGTCAATTGTAAGTCAACAGGGCCTATGTTCCGACAAGCTCAGTAGCAATTCCTAGAAAGCTGGCTGCATGTAAGAAGATGATTTTTTAAGAATGATGACACGTTTCATGCTGTGCTGTTTCTTAAGGCTTCTAATGAGGCTTCTCAAATACATGTTTTCTGGATGACAAATCCTTATTTTTTAAATTAAACATATGTTTGAAAATTAAAAGAGAACATACATTATGCACTGAGAAGAACCAGGGTTAGATAAAAATCCACTTGTAGTAAATATTTACATCTTACCTTGGTTTCATTTTAAGACTGTTTCTGAGTCAACAACATGCACCTACGCAGTTAACTTTTAAAGGTATCAACTTAAATCATTGGTCTCATTTAAACTATATGAGGCGTAGGTATTTAACTTACAAATCCAAAATTCCTCCGTGTGTAATAACTGTCATGGTTACCTCCCAAGGGGTGGGGTCTTACAGTTTCTAGAACCATGAACTTTAAGTCATTAGGCAAATGTTTAAATTGGCTGAAGTGGCAGGCTACTGGATGCTTATCTGAACCTTGCCTAAAGTTGCTTTGAAGATATGTTTAGATACCCAATGGCGGATGCTCCAGACGGTTTTTCAGTATACAGGAAAAAGCAGGGGCATATTAGTAAATAAATTACTCCTTTAGTGCTGCTGTTGAAAAATCTATTTCTTAGGTGAAAATAGGTGTAACTAGCTGTCCAGGCTACTCAACCTACAGTAACATATGCCCTATCGAATGATAATCAAAATGTTCCTCAGTCATACAGACTAAATACCAAGACACTTAGTTATTTGGACAACTCATATATCCTTCTTGTATTACAATTACATGTTCACACTGTTAGTTTACAACTGACAGCTTTTGTTTTTATTTTGTGTGGGTCTATTTTTCAAAATCGATTGGTAATGAAATCTATGCTAATAAAAGGCAAAGCCCTCACTGACTCACTCACTGACTCACTGACTCATCACTAATTCTCCAACTTCCCGTGTGGGTGGAAGGATGAAATTTGGCAGGCTCATTTCTTACAGCTTACTTACAAAAGTTAGGCAGGTTTCATTTCGAAATTCTACGCCTAATGGTCATAACTGGAACCTATTTTTCTCCATATAATGTAATGGAGTTGAGCCTGATGGCCGTGGGGGCGGAGTTTCGTGTGACATCATCACGCCTCCCACGTAATCATGTGTACTGACTGTCAACGCAGTATGTAGAAAACAAGGAAGACCTCCAAAAAGCGCTGAAGAAAACATGCATTATACAATTGAGAAGGCAGCGAAACAATAAGAAGCGAGCGAGTCACACATACAACCATATTCATGAGTGCAGCTACTTCGGAAACAAAGCACGGTGTAAACCTAAAGTTTAAATTAAGTTCATAGACAGGCTGCCGCTGGCGTTTGTCATGCCCACGGCTAATGCGGGATACAAGTTTAATGAGAGGACGCAGGATATAAACGAGAGTTTTGATCACTTTGTAACTAAGTTAAAATTACTGGTGAAGGGCTGTGCTTATGCAAATTCTGAGAGACTGTCTTTGTGGGGGGATTGACAGTTAAGGCGGGTGGGAGAGTCACGTCATCATCTCCCCTCCCATTCACCTCATTTCACTGTGAGCTGAGCTCCACAGCTAACGCAGTCTTGCAGAACCAACTTTGTGACGCCGTCACCAAATACTTACAGAAAAATCCACAAGTTAATACACACGCTGTCTCTACAGTTTCTCCACACTCTGAATCCTCCAGGCACTACTTACAAAAGGTTACATTGACAATCGTGTTACGTTATTTTTAAAATGTTTCCTTTTCTTAGCACAAGCACAGCTGAGAAGCTTCGATGCATGTGCTCCATAACGCGTTAAAAAATAATGCATTTAATCACACTTTCCATTCCAAGCAAAGGGGAACTTCTGTCAATGCATGATTTCCTGGTACACTGATTACATTGATGTACACATCAGAGCTACAAAAATGTAACAGTCGGAAGAAAGCGCGTTGCTACGACTGATTGGAGGAAAATTTCATTTCAAAAGACTACCCGACGGAAGCCTTGATAAAAGAGTGGTTTTGTGCACATATATATATATATATGTATATATATGTAAATGTATATGTATATATACTGTATATATGTGTGTATATGTATATATATGTTTATGTGTGTGTGTATATA